>JAOUQX010000015.1:3406158-3417136 GCA_028566295.1 Liobagrus marginatus
TGCAGTTATGGGTATCGAAGCAAAATCTGACAGCACTGGATTGTAGCGCGTGGCTAATCTAATATGAGCTAAGTGTGTATTTTAACGCTATCTTAGATGTGTACCAGTCAAAACAGGATTTTTTATTTTTTTATTTTTTACACACACTCAGCCGAAATGAATTATTTCATTTATCATTTAGACGTGACGTTTTTCCCCTTACAAGGATTAATCATTAGCGAATGAAATATCTTTCTTGTAAATAAATTCACAAGGTTAAATCCAACATGGCGCTTATATTTTTAATGCGGGAACGAATCGGAGTGAATTTGATCAGTGACAGGAATCAATATAATCGAGTCACTGGAATGAATCGTAATTACACGTGACCGCTGTGATGAAATAAGCCACAGTATCGATTTCGTATTAAAGAGTCGAGGAAGTATCGACACTTCAGGTTCCACCCAACCATCTGTTGACACCTAATAAACCCAGTAACAAGAAACTTCCCGTTCTTCTTCCTTTCAGCAGTCAGGGCCAGGAACTGTAAATTAAACACAAAATATGTTCTTTTAACGCATTCAATAGTTGCTCAGTGGTTAAGGTGTTGGACTACTTGTTGATTCGAAGAATGGGTTCGATTCCCAGCACTGCCAAGTGACCACTGCTGGGCCCCTGAGTAAGGCCTTTAACCCTCAACTGCTCGGTTACAAGTCGCTCTGGATAAGATAAGAGCGTCTGCTAAATGCTGTAAATGTAATTCACATAACCACAACACAAAAGCTGTATAATTAGTTTCATAGCATTGTGGTATTATTGTACTGCATTGTTAGTTTTATTAAGCAATACAAAGCAGTAACGTTATTGTGCACTTCTTTTTCTTAAACTCATGAAATCTTTTCCCATTTGTTTTTTTTTGTTAATTGAACTCGTGTAGCATAAGAAATATGTGGTTCCTTTTTAGTCTAACTACATAGGACAATAAACCCATTAAAACCTTCTTATCCTTCTTTAGTGCTTTATACACCAAGTGAAAAAAAAGCTATTCCGCACTGTACACGGGGACCAGGGCACATTCTTTAAGTAAATTATTCCATTTAGAACCACTTTCACTTCACATTCAGATATTATTTATCACATACACATACATGCAGTGAAATGTCTTTATTCTGCATATGAATACCACCTTACAAATATAGCCTTAAACCATCTCTTCTCCTGGGCCTCTATTATGTATGACTTTGTACAGATAATAATTCCACTGTGCAGTCATGTACATGTGGCAAAACAAAGACAAATAACAAATTAATAAAAAAAATAAATACAAGATAGATTACTGAAACGTTAAAGAAAGAGGCGGTGAGGTTTCCTCGGCTATTGCGTTGGATGGACTTTATTGTTACGTCAGTCACTAAACAGATCAATGGTGCAAGATTACCATACACAGAATTAAGATATGTGCATTCACATCTAGGCTATACAGCGAATGGATTATAAGTATTACAAATACAGGAGTCATATTTACATTTTAATTCAAGCTCCATACAACATGTAATATTTACAAAATAAGTATGAAAATGAAGCCAATGTGACAAATAATGTACAGTGTTAACGCCTTGGTTTAGAGCTTGTAGTCTTCCAACATAAAAACGAGTGGGAGGTTAATAAAAGGGGTTCTCTGAGAGGGAGCGTATAACCGAGTGGTTCTGAATGTAACATAAGCACATGAAACAAAGATTAAACTGCATATGCATAAGTAATGATTAATAAATGGTTTTTCAACTCTAAAAATATAGTCCCTGATATTAGAAAATAAATCCTAATAACATCCCTCCCCGCATCATCATAACTCTGAAGTACACACCTGAATACAAACTTTGTAGGTTTGTAGGAGCGGCGCAACCAAATAAAAGCAACTGGAAGCACTACAGTGAATCAAGCAGGCAAACTGTAATATATATATACGTATACATATTAAAAAAAAATGCAATTACATTAATGCAATTACTGAATATTAGTCGGTGGCATCTCAGAGATGCATTCAAAATCCACCCCTACTGTAACACACCACATAAGCCCGTCTGATCGTATCCTGCTTTATTCATATTTGAATAAACACCACCAGAAATCCACATCAGACTTTATTTGATCTGTTAATCATGTGCAAAGAACTGCAAATTAATATATACACTGCAAAAAAACAACAACATAAAACAGAGGATTCCTGTCTAGATCTGTACAGTTATAAACCTTTTTGCTCTGTTAAGACTTGTGCAAACTGCTCATATGCTTTTGCAATGCATTACATCACATTTTGCTGCAAGACGAACATTCTGTTGAAATGATGACATGACAAAACCTTTTCCACTCAATGCCATATGAAATCTGGCTAATAACATTTTCAACTTTGTCATTTCTGTTGCTCAGGTTGGCTGACCCCAGAACAGAATCATAATCTTAGGTCATTGTTGTTATGCTATGCTATAATCCTTCAGAATCCTACACATTGTTATGTAAAAGCGATCACATGATGTTGAAGGAGTTGTAATGCTTTATGACTAAAAGAGTCATCTGTTTTGTAGACTTTGTATAATTGGAAAGCCACTCTGGATTAGCCTTAGAGATTACAAGCACAACAGCCTGCTGGTTGACCGGCCAGAGGCTTTCTTCAGTCATGTAGACCTCCTTGGCAAAACCAGTCTTTTAATTCATTTCAAAGCCTGAATGTCAAATCGTTCCCGTCTCACGATCTCAAACGTCATCAAACCTTAACAGAGCAAATCATTTCATCCCATGATAAATAACTAAAAAACAATAAAAAAAAAAAAAGAGAGCGAACGTACACTCTGTCCCTTATCTGTGCGTTACACGGCAAAATATTTAACCCTTTAAACAGTGTTGGACCAAAATCTACTTTGTGTTTGTGTCCATGTGCAAAACGATCAGCGGAGAAAAAAAAAACACAAAACCCTTCTTACAAACCGCCTGCATCATCACTTCAATTCAGATTTAGGTTAATGAGCTATAAAACCAGCAGCGTTAAAAATAATACGTTAAAATAATGAGTACAAGAATTAGTTATCGCGGGGAAGTTCAAGTTCACTGAGCTATTTTCTGACGGCGAGCGATGAGGCTGCTGTATCGCCGCTGTATCGTTATTTAATTACGCTCTGATATCAGTACCACAGGTTTGCGGACATTAAATCCGCAGGGTTCAAATAACCGGCGCAATCTCATGATAGATAAAAGATAAGAGTGGAAAACAGTGCGATAGGAATGTTTCGTGTGTCAGACTGACTAGGGTCTAAAGCGTTGGAAACCTTAAACGTATTTACAAATGTCAAAATTCATGTCTCCTCGGACCACTGTTTTGTTTCGTGACATATTAAACGTTGACTCGGTGAACTGCATAAATCTCAAGGAAATCACTCCATCCGCCAAGTTCTACATCGTAATGACACCTTTACAAATGTGTGTGTTATCGCATTACTACACAGAATGAAAATAATGCTAAGCAAATGTGCTGCACTGTGTTCTGGAGCACTATCTGGTATGCAATCTGTTCAAGTTCTTTGCCTACATCCACAGTAATACTTGTAATAAATGCTGACTGGTCCCACATTAGGTCATACACTTAAAAATCATGCTCTGGCCCTTAGACCCCCTCTTACTCGTCCAGTGTTGCGACATCTACTCACTAGTGTAAATCCTATCCAGCTGTTATTTACTACGAAAGAATGAGATCTTCATTAGATTAGTGATATAGTGTATTTTAGCTAGGTTCAGTGGTATTCTGTGAGGCTTTGTAAGCAAACTGGTCAAATCCTGAGGACTGCTGCTGTGGCCATGCGGGAAAAAGAAATGGACCCGACTCAACAGATAACACTGATAAAAACGATCGCGACGGACAATTAATAACTTAAACAGGGAAGTGAAACTGCTCGGAGGAATCGTGCACACACACAAACAGACTATTACGACATGCTACGAGAAGAAGGTTCCTCTATGGCAGAGAACGAAAAACATGGAAAGGATCCAAACGAACGAAATAGCGAGCGGTTAGGAGAGAAACCGACAACGGAGAGAAAAAGAGAGAGAGAGAGAGAGAACAGGAGAAAGAGGGAGCTGGAAGAGGGAAAAGGGAAGTTCAGAGAATCGAGAGTTCATTTGCTGAAGAGGAGATATAAGCCACAAGTCTACATACAAGAGAAAACCATCAAGAATCACAAAGTTTTAATTAGTGTTAACACTCGAAGGCTAGGGATCGGAAACTGAGCACAGTCTCTTCAAACAGAGAAGCTTGTTTATTCTTTTAGCAAAGCAGAGCGTCGTCTCGCCAATTTGGACCTGCATTAAAAAAAAAAAAAAAGAACAGGACATTAATTTAACAGACAATGGATAAAAAGTGCAGAGAGCACGCACACACACACAGAGAATGAGACACAGACAGACAATGAGACGGAGACAGAGACTGACCCGCAGAAAGACACAGACAGAGAATGACGCAGAGAAGGAGACGGACACAAAGACACCGACACACAGCTGAATAGCGTATGATTGGCAGTAAGATATCAGAGGATATTAATGTGCTTTTGGTACTTGGGGTGGGGGAAAAGATGAACGTTCAACTCTCCAATTGCACAGCAAACTAAAGGTCTTAATAGTGACAGAAATACCGAAGGCTAGTTTATATTTACATGTCCATCTTATTAACGCTGCTGATATAATAACGCACATTAAACATGCAGTCTTTCGTCAAATGTAAAACCGGAAACTCCTGAGGAACTGAACAATTTAATACGGTACCTTATTGTTCCTGCTAGCAGAGGGTTAAACGCATACAGCCAGTCGTTCATGTCTTTATCATTGTTGGCCTGGAGCAGAATCCCTCTGTGCTTAGTGCACACAGCAAACGTGTTGGGAGTCTAAGAGATAAAGATAAACAAGCCGTTAATCAACATGTCATTTTTCGGACCCCTTTTATGGCGCGAGTAGTGATGAGCGTTTACCTTCAGCATAACCTGCTGATCCTCACTGTACTCCACCTGAGCAGTGGACAGGTTCAGGACACCTCGCTCCACCGGGTCCTTGTCACTGTTGTAGATGAAGACATATGGGCGGCGCACAACCACAAAGTGCTTCACCCAGGAGTTCGAGCGGGGCTCCATGAAGCTCAGGTATCCCTTTTTAGACACCACAGAGCTACAAAGAGAAGGAAAAGGCTCGCTATAACCCAGGGTAATATTATATTATCGGAATGCTGACTGCTTTATTTATTCATTTAAGACCTCGACTCACATGTATGTCTTTTTAGCAAGCCAATTGAGCAGTTAAGGGTTAAGGGCCATGCTCGGGGGCCCAGCAGTGGCAACTTGGTGGTGTTGGGAATCAAACATACGATCAGCAGTTCAACACCTTAAGCGCTGAGCTACCGCTTCCCCATGATTGATTAGAATTCCATATTAATGAGGGCAAATGGTAGCTCAGTGATTAGGGTGTGAAACTGCTTATAAGAAGAGCATGAGTTTAAATCCCAGGACCACCAAGCTACCAGTGTTTGGGCTTCTGAGCAAGGCCTTTAAACATCACCTGCTTAGGAATATAAATGAGATAAATGTAAGTCTCTCTGTATAATGTAGATATTAGGCATTATTAGTACAGTGTAGCATAGGCGGTATATTTTGTGCATAGTTATAATGAACTATGTATAAAGTTGATAGTGCATGGAACATAGTAAAGAAAAGTTCTATAGAAACATAGAACATGATGTTTCAAAATAATTCTCCGTTCTACCAGTTTTCCTTCTCTGCTACAGTGTGTGTGAGCAGACTAACCCAGGTCTCATCTCCTCAATATCTGGTACGAGGTTAAGAAACTCGTGTTTGCCAGCACGAGCAAGGTATGACGTTTCCACGGTGGGCACCATGGGGAAGTTCTCATAATCCGAGCACGAGGGGCTGGTGGCGCGGGAGCCGGGCTCGGGAGTCCTGAAACAATGCCACAGTTTAGGTCCGAGTGCACCTCCAGAACGGTTTAAGTAACAAAGCCAGCAAAATAAACAAAACTAGTACAAGCCGACTCAGCTGAGCAGTTCATCAACTTACTTCTGGTCTGAACAGCGGGACTCTGCCAGGGAGGGGCACGTAGAAGATGGGGTAAGGGTGGCACTGCTAAGACTGGTGACAGACAGATCTCGACCCATAGGTGATATATCAGACAGCTGATGAAAAAGAACAAACAAATCAGCTTTATGCAACTCTGTTGAAAAGTCTTCCACTTCAAAAGCACTCATGAACAACCGGTCGGACCTGGCAGGCACTGATGCTGTTGCACATCTGGTTATAATCACTGTTAAATGTGTGCGTCAGAAGCCGGAGGCACTGAAAGGAAGGAGCAGAATTCTATAAATTTATACTCATATTTGTACGTATTCATATTCGTTTCATTGACGCTACTATTAAATGACGAGAACTACACAGAGTTAAAGGACATGTCTAAAAGTTGCTACCTTGGTGGCCAACTCCTTCTCACGGTCCACCAGGCTCTCGATGTCGGTCGAGTCGTATCCACTGCTCTCACTGGGTGTGATGGCGCTCTCGAAAGTAGTGGACGAGATCTGAGAGGAGATGCTGGTCGAGGTGCTCAGGGTGCCACTGCTCAAGCTTGGGGAGAGAGACTCGCTCAACGACTTCGGAGGAACCGACTCTACCAGCTTCTCGCGTAGCAGTAGGAGGTGACGTGTTTTCTCCACCTGCATGCACACACACACACGGTACATTTAAATCATCGTAGGGCTTTTTACTATAAGAGAGTAATAATTCTGCTTTAATAACTGTAGCAGATCAGACAGTTTGCCTTCCATTTAATACCTAGGATGGTTTGTCAAATACGACTTCTATTTTCAACTGATTTCAAACCAGAGGTCGTCTCGTGGACATATCACAGTGACACGGTGTCTAAAAAATGACCTCAGAGCCGAGGGAAACCTTTTTTTTTCCTCCTCTCGGTGTGTTTTATCGTTTTGCCTAATTGAAACGAACAGACGTGTCTCACCTCATGCAGCTGTTCGAGCTTCTCAAGCTCCCACTGGTGCTCGAGGATCAGACTGTCTCCTCTGGGTCTCCACCCAGCTAGGTTCTCCTCTCCACGCACGTATGCCACTGACGTGTCCAGGACTTTCCGTCTTCGCCTCTGCATGCCTGCACACACACACACCGTACACATTTAGACATCGAAACGGGAATTGATCATTTCCATTAATAAAAGCAAATTGGGAAAGGAGCTACATAGGAGGTCAAAATAAGACAGACCTGGGCTTCCTGTGTCCGCCATCTTGCACAGGCTGAGCTCATAGACCCCAGTCACCCTATTACTGTAGGCAGAATAGTAGAGCGCAGTGTTTGAGTTTAAAATGGTTAAAACATACAGTAGAACACATCTTACCCATTTCGGGTACGCACAAGGCACAAAGAATATATTTGTAATTATTGCACAGGAGGATGTTGCTATTCAGAAATATAACAGGTATAGCTTAAATAACAATACCAGACATGTTATTGTAACGCAAACTTAACTATAAAATATGCCAAATATAATAAAACTACAATTTAAAAACCTATACAACGGATACCAGAGATAATCACTATGTTACCAAGGCTGAATTTAGGATAATGATCTACAAAGGAGCTCACCAGTCCGGGGTTTTAGAATAACCGCTGCCAAACAGACTCCTCAGAGAGCGTGGAGGTGAGATCTTGGCATCTCTGGAGTAGAACACCATGCAGATATCTTTGGTGATAATGGCAGGCTGGATGCAGTGGTCAAGCTGGTGGAAGAAAACGCATGGCATGTGTATAAATAAATCAGACTCGGAAACTATTCAGTAGATTCACTCAATTCATTCTGGATATTTAATTATACAGGTTTACGGTGCTTCATCCATATTTAATAATGAACCTGAATCGAACATTTACATTGCGTGCAAGAAGGCCGCAGTGAACAGGATAGCTTTAAGTGAGTGGATTCGGCTAACCTCCAGATATGCAGACAGGGTCATATAAATCTTCTCTCCACACGGCGTGACACGGTTAAGCAGGAGAGAGTTGTGCAGTGAGCTGTCCCACACAGCCTCAAACCGGTAGAATGTCCTGCACAGAAAGGAGACATGTCTGCCCTATATGTGTGCATGCATTAAATCGTTCCAGATTTTAGCACCAATACGCCACATATGCACGGTAGTACAGAAACAGCTAATATGCTAACCTTCTTGGGTACTTCTAAACATTGATGTCCAAGTAAAAAACAAGGAACTATTTCGAACTTGTTTTCACTGAGAACGTGTCCTAATCTGTGGTTGCTGCATTGCAAGAAGACTATTGCTTTTACCGTTCTGCAACATGTTGCACAAGCGAGCCTACTGGGTTTTGCAGGTCACACTTACACAAAGCTCAATCTCTTAGAGATGGGCTAAGATCGCCGGTTAATCATTTCTGATAAATATGCATAGCAGAAACGGTTTGTAAGCTTGTCTCTATGAGACTGACCCATGTTATGATGTGTGGCCTGCACATAGTATATTAATTCTTCCACCAAGGACTTTTTTTTTTTTTTTTGAAATTTTATTTAACTATTAATGTTGTATAACTAAATAAACGGTTATGAATGTAAACAGAACAAATTATATCTGCATGGTGCTTAGGAACTCCCAACAGCTGGTTGTAAAAACAACCCTAGATTGATGCCGCTCTCGAACAGCTAAATATTTCCATGTATTTTTTTTTTTGCCTAGAAGTTAACTGCAATATCAGAAGCTTAACTGTTAACCGTTTCTGTGGTTCTATATTACATGCTCGGTCAAAAACCAGGGACACACTCTAGTGTCTATTTGTAGAGGGCTGTGTGAGGGCAAACGTGAGTGCAGTGAGCCTCCAGGGCTGAGAGTTGAGACCTCCATATAGACATAAATGTATATGATTAAATGTGTCATTTTTACCAAAGAATATTTTTTTTAACTTAAATTAAAGTGAGTGTCAATAATAATGTCCAAAATTGACCAACACAGCTGTGAAACATCTGTTAATGCTCTTGAGAGCTGTTCCTGTTAGACCGCAGATTATAAACATGGTGTTTATACCAGACACCTTTATTATTTATTGTGCAGCAGAGCAGGAGAATGACTTTCGGTGCTTCAACAAGATGCTGATAATATGCAGTCTGACAGCCACAACATTTTGGAGTGTGAGAAAGTTTTGCACTATGAGACAAACAGCAATAGGGGAACAGTAGCTGGTTGTCAGGGGCCAAGAGCGTGTTTGATTATTAAAACAGTTATGCAGCAGGTGTGTATAAGGCCATAAGGTTCGACTGAGCAATGAACATGACGTGAGAGCAACTCTCAAGCTTTTAGCTGGCTGGTGGAATCTATCCAGGACTCGTTTTAATGCACGACAACCTTCAAGCTTGGAGATGAAATGCTTTGGTAGAAGAAGATGGACTTATTTACACTCCGCAATAATTCATTCGTTTTCGAAATGACCATTACAAAATTTAAGCAAAGAATAAAACATGAGACTAGGTGTGCTGTTATAGGGACGTCATCAATCAACGACAGGGTGGTGCGATACGGTCAATAAAACACTCTGGGCAGCAGTTTAACGTTGAAAAATAAAAGAAAACTAGTATTACCGTACTTTTAAAGATATTTGAACCATTGTGACTGATGAGTCCTTTTGTTCATTTTTATCTCTGTCTTTTATTAATAAATTGTATTATTTTGGCAGGAAGTTAATATTTTTATGCTGTATATTTGTTTTATTACCCAGTGAGCAGGTCAGAGGCAACAATGACAAGAGAAAAGAGACAACATGAGGAAGAAATCACAAAAAAGTGACTCATCCTGTTGTGTGTTGTATCGGATTGCGCAATAATAAATCATTTACTTTTAAACATTATACTAGTGTGTCAAGTAGTGATCATGGTGGTGAATGCATTTGGAGTATAAACATCATTAGAGTTTAAAATCAAATCAGATTCTCGGTTATTATTCTGAAGGACTGTTTAACCATTAACAAATTTGGTTTGGTTCTCAAAAAGATCATTTAAACAAAAAACAAGGGACTACATCTGAAAAGTGATGTGTAACAGGCAGATATGGGCTTGCCGGTTATGTGTTCACATATTTTTGTTGATTTTTTAACTTTGATATAAAAGAGGACTGTCTTGGCTTTTTTCTTTTCATTCATTTAAACGCAACAATGAAATTTTTTAAAATGTTAAAAAAACAGTAAGATGACAATGACAAACTACACAATATTTGTACTACACTCGCTAAATACATTAGAAACATTTGTCTCATAAAGCCCTTTTCAACGAAAGCACTTTATACCCAAGTGTTTTTGATACCTTGGAATATCATTATCAATACAAAGCCTGTACGAAAGCATGAGTCCCGCACGGGCAGCAGCAAGGAAACAACACAAAAGAGACACATAAGTTGAGGTGATGAAAAATGAGAAGAGTGGTGATGAAATTAAACAAACAAATGAAACGTCATGTCAGCAAACAACAAAAGGCAAACCCATAATAAATACACATAAATACACATGAAAGTGTCCACCAGGTGTCTCTGCTGTTCCAAGACAAAACTATTGGTACTGACTGACTTAGGAAAAAGAGAACCTGTACATCATGTTCCCCGAATTCTATTTTCCAGCACAAATAACCATATCTCATGGAAAATGCTCAGAACCTGACACTTTAATGGTAAAAATAAATATTACACCGACCCGGCATAACATTATGACCACCTTCCGAATAATGTGGTGGTCCCCCTTTTGCTGCCAAAACAGCACTGACCCGTCGAGGCATGGACTCCTGCAACTTGTGAGTCGGGCCTCCTTCACTCCACACGTGCACTGATGCAGCCGCCAACAGTAACATATCCCACCCGCTAACAGTAACATATCCCACCCGCTAACAGTAACATATCCCACCCGCTAAC
>JAOUQX010000015.1:3466218-3476939 GCA_028566295.1 Liobagrus marginatus
TTTTTTATCTCCAATTGTTTATTTGTTCTATGCTTTAATTTCAGAGTACATAGAGACATTAAACTGCGTAAATTTCAATAAAAACCGGGAAAATGGAGGCGTTCTAAAACTTTTGACCAGTAGTGTGTGCATGTGTATATATATATATGCTGCAGGATTAATTAAGTGCAGGAGTGGAATGTTACTATCTCTTTCTGGTTGGTTACTTTCTGGTTGGCTGTATACATTAATAAATTGTTTCCTCAAAAATATTTCACTAACAATACGTTCACTAAGAATAGAACACCAGGGTATCAATCATGATTTTTTTGTACTGAAAGTGATGTTTTACCGCTCATTTGAGGAGCTCACTGGGAAAGCCCCCGCTAGTTATACAAATGTGTGATTCACACCAGTGAGATAATCAAATTCACAATGCACCAGCATCCAGAGGTGGTATAAATGTATACGGTGTTTTGTTTTGATTTTTTAACTAACCCTTCAAAGACGCTCGAGATGTTCATTATGAACCTGACGACTATAAATCAACTTTGGTTTAATATGGTGTAAGGCGGCACATTGGCAGAGTGGTTTGCACTCCTGCCTCACAGCAAGAAGGTAGTGGGCTCCATTCCCGCCCGTCCGTGTAGAGTTTGCATTTTCTCCTCATGTTTGTGTGGGTTTTCCCCAGGTACTCCGGTTTCCTCCCGCCTCCAAACACATGTGATTGTACATAGGTGAATGTGCTACTCCAAGTTTTCCATAGGAGTGAATGTGTGTGCGAATGGTTGTCTGTCTCCAAGTGTTATCACAGTGTATAACTGCTGATTGTACAGGGTGTACCCCGCATCATTACCTAAGTTAGCTGGAATAGCCGGGTTAGAAATGTTAATAATGCAATAATATCAGTCACTAACGTCAGGTGAGAAAGGGTGGGGTGCAGTGTGTTTCAGTTCATCTCAACGGTGTTCGGTGGTGTTGAGTCAGGGCTGTATGCAGGATATTTAAGTTCTTCCACTCCAACCAAAACACACCATGTCTTTATGGGGTTTAAGAGCTTTGTGCAAAAGGGCATCAAAGTTTAAGCCTCTTCAATCCAGTGAAGGGAAAACGTAATGCCATGGTATATACGGACATCGTAGATGTTTTTTTCAACGGTTTGGGAACAACAGTTATGAAGGTGCTGTGAACGTGTCCACAAACATTTGCCCTTATAGTGCATTTCAATTATCCCAAAGCACTCCATTGTGGATTTTGTAATTCTCCATCCATTTTGACCAATGGACGGTGTACAAAGATGGGTCAAGACTGAACTTATGTTAATGTGTCTACATTTACAATGCATATAACCTCTAGCTACACATTCTGCTGTCCCCAACATGAGGACAGGGTTCCCCCAGAGTCTGGTTCCTCTCAAGGTTTCTTCCTAACATTACATTTAGGGAGTTTTTCATTGCCATCATCACCTAAAACTTGCTCATTGGGATATACGTCATACATTCACATTTTTAATATTGCTTCTTAATGTGTATTTTCTGTAAAGCTCCTTTGGGACAATGTGTATTGTTAAAAGCACTTTATAAATAAAATTGAATTGAATCCATGTCCACTCTTCAGAAAGAGGCACGGAGATTACACTGTCCAGTAGCGAGAAGACCTACTCATTTCCTTTCACCAGATCACTGCACAATATAACCAACTAAACAATGCAGGTACTCGGGTACTCTCATGCTGCTTTTCTCCTTCACTGTCCCAAAAAAACTAAAGGCTTTGACGAAACCGCATCGTCTTTCAACAACGCACTGCGGATCAATTTTTCACTTTCCTTCGAACAACATCTTACTCACATTCTTATTAGGATTGACATGTTACTGAGCTAACTGGATTTTCACCCTGGGGCCTAGCACAAACCTTTACTCAACTAACCCAGCACCACGTGACAGAATGTCATCAGGCACACAATACATAGTCAGCATACCGCTTCAAGGACGAGGAACATGATATATCCAAGGGATTGGAGAAATATCCAGGGATACTTACTGGTAGAGTTGCCTTGCATCTGAATAATGCATTTGGATTCCTTACTGATCTCCCTTGAGTTAAAGGGACGCACCCTGACCGCCACTTTCACCGAGGCCCCAGACATGGTTGGACACTGTATCCCTGTGCAGTGTCACAATGCAATGCTGAACCGAGACCTGAAAGGGACAAAAAAAGAAAAGAAAAAGGAACCGGTTTTGCTTATTAAATTTGAAATAGAAATAATTTCTCTGTATAACCGTGTAAGCCTACTGAATTTTAACTCAACCAAGCCATGTTGAAATAGTCATGTTTTAACTCAGTCAAAGGCCAATGTGTAGGACAATGATTGGGTTATCTGAAAGCACTGTTTCGAGACAGTCGGCTTAGTACATTATTGACTTTAAAGTAATACATGATACCAGGCTCAATAACTGAACAGATAGACTACTGGAAAATACAGGAAATGATGCTAGTAGGCTAACAACAACAAAACTGAGGTAGTATACACGACTTGTAATGACATATTTCCTCAAGATGCTGTCATAGATGGAATAAGAACAACATTAATAAAGGGAACACACTTATTAAAACAGTCAATCTTAATAAAGTTGTCTGAAGTTTAATAAAAATCCAAAGTTGCAGTAACAGGCTGTGTCTCAAACACTATACAATAGCACTAAGTAGTGCGTATATAATGGCGTCATATCTTCCGTATCTAGTGCACTACGTGTTCATTAAGGAGCCATTTGTAATTGCCCAAAAATAGCACACAGGCTAATCTGCGCCGTTAGATGGTTTCCCTCACAGCCGCCTCAAACATGGCTGCCGGTAAACTGCAGCAGGGATGGGTCGATTTCCCAAGCTTAGCTCGTTATTTAGCACGATATTTATCAACGTTGTTTATTATAAAATATTACATTTAGGATGACTGGTTTTATCAGTCCATTAAGGTAAACTAGAAGGAAGTCGGGTGAGGGGGAAAGAAAAAAATGGACGACGTCCAAGTCGGACCAGGGTGTAAAATACCATCATCACGTCCTTCCTTCGGTATTTCCACTTATGAGTCTTAAACATAATGAAGCTAAATATTTTAATTCAGAATAGATAGATTTCTATCATAGGAATCAATATGTCCATGTTTTCCTCCCTCAATGTCCTTGTAGTCTTTTATTTCTCAGGCATCCGCCCATGAAATCCGGCAGCTGGGCCGCAGACAACAAAAAAGTATCCTTATCTAGTACTGTACGTTAGAATCAGGGTGTTAATGTCTATCCTTAAACCACATAAAGCAGTTCTGGGCAACGCGGTTTGCGTTAAAAAAAAATTTTTTTTTAGATAACTCGTTTACATATTGACTTTTGCACACAAAATGTTTAGGGGCAAAGCTGAGCAAACATAGAATATACAATAACTGTTAAGCATTATAACCAAATCATATAACAATTCCACAAGATGTAGCTTTGTATTGAACACAGTTAAAAGTTTCCGGGTCAGTTGTTGTGTATTGTTTATAATGCTAATAGCAGGTGTAATAACGTTGACCTTTTTGTATCCGTGCACGGTTAGAAGCCGTGACTTTGCGCATACATCGAGCTCGAGCCCGTTTACGTTTACGTAGCATTAGAGAATATAACTGAATTGTGTCTTTAAAAAAGGAAACGATATATAAAAGAGTACATGCGGAGATACAGATATAAGCAGACTAAAATCGGTATTTCAGCGAGTCAACAGTTTTAAAGAGGTGAAGCTAAAGACGCATTGTCAAATCATCTCTATTTTAATTCGTGTATTTTACCTTGATAATCCACTCCAAGTGATTTTACACTCCAGGAAAACAAGCCAGATGCGAAAACTATATCGACGTCTACAAACGTCAGGCAGCGATGATCAGAGCAAACCGACAAATAAACACTTCGTAACTCTATATACATCCATTGTCGCAGTGCTGTTTCTTCCACTTGTGTGCGTTAAATGTTACGCCGTTTTGTTTTCTATGAAGGATGGACGCCGGCTAAAAATCGCCCCGCTAGTTAAATTAAGATTAAGCTCGACTGCCTTGATTTACTGAAACGATGACGTCAACCGCCCGTCCTTATTTTGCGTGACAGCTTTAGCAACGAATAGCATTCGAGTAGTCGCTGAGAAATCCGTGAATCATCCAATGATTAATTAGGATTGGTAAGCGTGGGTGGTGCTTATGTGACGTAATACTGCAGGATGCCTAACTTGTCCTGTATGGAAAGTGCGCTACCTAGAGGCGGAAAGACGTAGAATGGAATAAAACGAGAATTTACAAAGAATAAAGAAAATGTTTCGTCTGAGATATAAATATAAATATTGCTGTACGTGTAAATGGGCGTTAACGCCATCCATCTCTACCAGATACTGGTCTCCTGGAAACGTATGTCTGCTGCATCTTCGGGACTTTACGGGATTATTCTTAAGATCCTGACAAAAACTCTTTGCTTAATTAGGTTGCTTAAATGTCGTCCAACACACGAAGCACAAATATGTCAATCACATGACCATATTTTAAGATCAGGTCTTTATTTTTGTGCGCTAGTTCTCCAAAATCCATCTGGCTATCCATCTTCGACTCTCAAATGCTAATTAAAAGACCTGAAGTTTATAAGATGGTCACGTGAAGCACAAATGTCAATCACGTGACCATCTTTTAAGATCAGGTCTTCCTTTTTGTGCGGTAGTTTTTCAAAATCCACTTTCTAATGTCAAGTAATCAGAAGTTGTTTTGGTTTCATATGAATTTAACAACCATAGTTTTAAAAGGTAAAATTAAGATGACCTAAATGGCGTTTAAACGACGTCAATTCGTTTGAGCTGTAATTAAGATGCTGCTTGCAGGCAGTCAAAGTGAGTGCCATCATTGTAGCTTAATGCTGATTAGACTAACTTATGAAGTTACAATTGACGCAACTCTCCTCTAAAATGTAAAAGGCATAATGTCCCTTTAAAATCTTTTTACTCTGCTTTAGTGGCTTACATTTCCTCTCAGTCAACACAAAGCCAGAACCACACCTTTCCATTTATATTAATGCATGCAAAGGTGTTCTTGATCCCCTCTAAATCAGTGTGTACAAGTCCAGTAACAGCAATAACAACAGCATGTGTGCATTACCATTTATTACAGTTCAAAATCCTGCACTCGGTCAAAAAATATCTAGCAAAGGATGTAGATTCCTGTGCAGTTCAGCGTTACGTGAAAAAGACTCTTAATTCACAATGAAGCTCAACAACAGGGTTAATATGAAGAGCAGGAAATGCTAAATCAATTTATTGTATAAAACTGTGCAAGTTAAAGAAAAAGAAGAAGAGAGTGCATGAACTGGCATTGTTTTCCTCGTGATCATGCTGTAAACGGTTTCACATTCTGGGTTCTCATCTGAGGTTTTAACTTTAACACTCACTAAATGAAGTACTTGGGTGGCCACTTGTGCATCATCAACAATTAGTTATGTAAAATGTTTAGAATAAAGGTTCCGTAATAAACTGATTCTCCACTGATATTTCTCCATCATCTCTATCCAATCACCACCATGTCTAGCTTTTCAGTGTTTGTTTTTTCTTCCAAAACCAGGTATATTCATTTCAAGCTTATATTTTTTTTATTTATTTATTTTTTTTTAGAAGTTTCAACCAGGACACTAACAACCAGGGCTCAGTATGTTACTTTTACAACCAATACCTTCACGTGCCCCTAGGGTGCATGGTTGTAGGAGAACAATAAAATTCTAAATTGAGTGACTCAATACACTTCCTGCATTCTTCCTTATGGGCAAAACCACCAAGAACTCAATTTTAACACCAAAATACAATCACTTTAAATAAAAGAAAAAAAACAATATGTAGATTAATCTTAATTTGCAACAATTTTTTGTAAAAGCAATCTTGAGTTAGGCTCTGAAACGTAGTTTCTCTATGTTTTGGTATGCATCCACTCAATTAAATATAGGTATATATGTAATATATACAAAGTCATAAGCAAATGATTGTTTTTTTTAAAAGTCTAAACTTTATTATTATGCTTCAATTTAGAACCAAGAGCCTTTAGAATGGAAAAAGGGAGGGAAAAGGATAACAAAAAAACTGTCTATTTCCTTTTCAATCGGCTGACATGATTTCTGGTGGGGGAAAAAAAAAACAAAACAAAACAAAAAAAACACAAAACCACAAACAAAATAACCGTTGACGCATTTCGTTCACAAACAAAAGCGTCCTCCTTGTTTTTCCCTCATCCAAGCATGAATACGTTCTTTCAGCTCTGGAACTGCAGCAGATAAGAGTAAGAATAAGCATTTAAAAATTCATCCATGAAGTAGTAACAGCATAAACATATAAATGTAGAATCTGCAATGTTATTTGATTAGCTGAAATGGGTGCGTTTTGTACCTGACTCCAGCATGCTTTCCGTAAGGGGCTGCCTGTTGAAGGGGTCGGTCGGGGAGTTAAGAAGGTGGCGCAGGATGATGGACCGGTCCATTATGTTACCAGAGGGTAATTGAACGGGATCAGTCATGAGAGTGTCCATCAGAGGATCTGATACACAACAGTGAAACGTAGGGATATCTGTAGTTTTGCAACCGCTACCACACCAGTTACAGCATGACTAGCAAAAGAATTTAATATGAAATCTTTTTTTAATTAAGAAATCTCTAATTTATGGTAAGCACATATCGGTGAGGATTGAAAGTGTTTTGGGCATGTGTAGTAAGCTAAAGCATACACCAGCTAGCTAGCAGACACCTCAGAGGATACTAATATGCCCCACTGCATGCAGTCAAGGGCAATTAAATGTGTAAAGTGTGTATTCTGCCAGCAGATTATCGTCCAGCCTGTAGTTGAGGGCTTACCTTTAAACTCATCTGGAGCATCACTGTAGTCCATTTCAGACTGGGAGTTGCGTGCTACGATCTCTTCGACTTTCTCAGACAGCAGCTTAAACTTCTCAATGGCGATAGTGGATTTAATGCCTGCCTTTCTCATTTTGAAAATCACTTCCTCAAAGAGTTCTCGGCTGTAGGATCTCTAAACACATCAAAAAAAGGAAAGAATGATGCAAAACGTTGTCATTTTATTCATACAATGCAATGCATTAGCAGTGTGCTTCAAACCTGGTCATCAGCAATGGCTTTAGCAAAGCGAGCACAGTCCAGCTGCAGGTAGATATCAGTAAGCTGGTCCAACAGTTTCTTGGGCTCAAAACCGTATTTCTCAGGGTTTTCCACCTTCAGGTCTCGACACTTTGGCCCACACAGCTGCTGGAGATTATAGTTCAACATAGCAGCCAGTCGCGGACCCAGTTCCTGTGAAATTCACCAGAATAATTCTTAGCAATCAGAAAAATATATTTAGGTTGTCTATACAGTACTACATTGTAAAAATTAAGAAAATTCTTTCCCCGCTCTCGCTAAACAAACTTTAGGCAACGGTTACAAGCAGGCTCAACTTTCACACGAGACTATAAATACCTGCTGGGATCAGCATGCAGGCGGTTCACTTACAGGGCAGCAGGTGTGTACTAATCCTTCACTGTTTACCAAAGCTACATATTCAGAGAATTGTAAGCCACCCACTCGCTCCTCTTTTAACCACTCTTGAAACACAAACTCCTGTTTGTTTATGACCTGTATTGCTCTATAATAAGGCACTTTGCTCTCCCAGACTAATTGGTAATCGTTCCGCTCCTAAGGTGCACCAAAAATACAGTGGCATGACTCACAGGGCGGAGAAAAGGTTTTTGGACTTGTTTGGTCAGAATGTGGAACATGTCCACAGTCTCTGTGGCTAAAGCCAGGTAAGAGCGAGACACCCTTTCGTCCTGTGTCAGCTGGGACTGGCGACTCTGCTGCTGATCCTGAGGCAAACGGAACACGTGCGTCAGTGTGTGGCAACACTTTCCATTTACATATCAGCCGCACATTTTTCTAAAAAAAAAAAAAAAAGTTCCGCTAAGAGAAACACTGAAACGTTACGGTTTACTGTGCACGAACCCTGGGTAGCTGCTCCCACTGCTCCTTGTTCTTCATTTCCTCTTGGATCTCGTGGATGCGCTTCAGAGACTCCAAGCTCTCATCCAGCAGAAAGGTTGTGTCGTTGATCAACATGTTAATGTAACGCACAAACTGCTTCCCGGAGCTAGTGTCCGAGTGCGAGAAGGACAAAAACAATTAGCATAACGCTACATGCAACCACAGTGGTGATGAACTCTGAAATAAGAAATTCTTGGTTTAATTACGACGGTGTCGTTTTCTATAACATCCACTCTGACAGCTGTATGACAAAAGTTTACTAATGCGCTTATTTGAATGCGTTATCATTTCTATAGTAACAGCTCATTCGTAGGGACGTGTATGGCAGATGTTCCACATAATCTATGACTAAAAATAAAAAGACGATAAAAGCATGTTATTTTCCCGAAGAAAGACAACATTTCTGATTGGGCAAAGCTTTTTGATTAGTAGGAAATGTAAATAAATAAATAAGTTTTATTGATTTCAAGAGAGTGAACAGGTTTATCTTCATCTATTATATCATAACTGGTAAAGGGAAATAAACAGATCTGGCAAAGGAATAATAAAACGGTTCTAAAGAGCTACAGTTCTAAAGCTAAAGAGCTGCTGGTTTGAAAACAATTCCTATTTTCTTTGGATCGCATGCCCTGCCTTCTTTTATACCTATAATAATAATAAAAATAAAAGTTGCAAACAAATCATGCATTTTATTCCACTGCAGCCAAGTAGCACAATTTCTCTGTAACCCTCATTTAGAGTTAGAATTAAACTTACTTGAACTCCTCAAGGAACGTGCCATGATGACCAATGTTTTGCCAAAGGCTCTTAAAAATGGTACTGATATGGTAACGGATAGTGAATTTGTCATAGAATTCACTAGTGGCTCCTGTATGTTCCACATCTGTTGAAAAAGAATGCGAAAGAAACTGTTAATAAAGCAATGAACAACAATCCAAACAAAATAGTTTCCCTTAGACAGAAATAATATTTTATGTTAAATCCTTATTCACCTTTCAGAAATTAACCGTTTATATATGGTCGCTGGATTAGCCAAGATTTTTCGTAAAAGCCACAAAAAAAATGTATTCAACTGTTTAGTGAGATCACGGCCATTATGTACTAGTAGTCTTTGATTCCTGTATTCACTCCACCCGAGTAAACACAGCCAACAAACCTGTGTAAAACTTCATGAGGGCAGGGACGAGTTGATTGACTGACAGCGGGTGGTTCTCGATCATCTCGAAGAAGCGCTGGGTGCGAGGCTGAACTGCTGGGTTAGTAACAAACAACACCTCCACCAGCTTGGCAATTAGGTAAGGGTTTCGGATATAGTTTTGACTGCAGATAAACACCACCAGAAAGGTGACAATATCCTGGGTGCATGGTTCATACAGAACCTGAGGAGAATACCTAGCAAAGAGAGGAACATTCATCAGAACACGTATTACACTCAGATAATATTAACTCGGGGTCTAGAAAAAAAAAAACGATGGGAACAATTTTGCACTGGATTCACGAAAATAAATATGAACTTTAAATAAACTAATATGATGAACTTACTGCACAATAAAAAGCAGAAACTCAGCAACGTCCTCAATGTAAAACTCGGGCAATGCAGCAAAGCTTTTAGGGATCTCCGGATTCAAGGGCAAAGTGACACTGTAACATGAGTGGACAGATAATGACGGGTAAGAAGAACATCAAAAGGAAAGTGCTGCAAGTTTCAGCAGTAAATAAGGAAGAGACTGACTTTGGGTAGGCAGGATCGACGATGCGCATGATGAGCTGAATAACTGTACTGTAGAATTGGAGACATCTGCGCAGAAGATTTTCATCCAGCAGGCCAGCGTCAGCACAAGCCTTGGAACGTACCAATTTCTACAAGACCGGCAACAATCAGGGAAGACATAGGACAGCTAGTCAAACTTTTTGAAAAGTAATTTACAAAAACATTCTCTTTCCCCAATTATTCAGACGTGCGTTCGTGCAGTCTGGCTGTTAAACGCCAGCGCTGTGGATAATACGGGGGTCAGGGGGGTCGGATACCTAGATCAGAGAAAATTATAGGTGCAGACTGGTGGATGACTTGTTTGAAGCAGCGGTTCGGGTGAAATTTCAGCTGATCCACGCATCTCTAATGTGCGTATAGATCTAAACTGGTGGATTCCCTTCAATACAATCAACCTTACAATTAAAAGGTTACTAGCATTAAAAAGAACGATCCCCTTCTGCTACTTCCTTGCACTTACGCCTAGCTAGCAAATATTTATTACTTCAGCATCTAGAATAGCTAGAATACTGACGCACTTGTTAGTCGAACTGTATAAAAGCATCTGCAATGAATAAAGTATGACTCAAACCTTCAGCTGGGTTTTGCATCTCTTCAGCATTTCTCTGTGACGAGTGGCCAAGGGGGAGTCTTTCCATTGGCTCTCGCTGTTTTTCAGCTCCTCTACAGTTCTGCAGTAGACACAAACAACATAAAGCTACAAAACATCATCCTGACACCACTGAATGTTATGCGGTGACAACAGTATGGGGAACCGACAACTTAGAAAAAGATACTGGCAGAGAAAATGATGATATTTCTTAAATATAAAGGTTCAAAGTTAGGGTCACATGTACATTATACGTGGTACAACATACAGTGAAATTCTTTGGCGACCGACCGAAAGTTTGCTGTAAAGTGGG
>JAOUQX010000015.1:3516038-3528385 GCA_028566295.1 Liobagrus marginatus
TAATAATAAGTGTACATTTTCCTCGAGTTTTTCCATAAGGGAATATTCGTTGGTAACGTTGAGTAACAATTCCTTGTATGGTAACACAGCTACAAAGCTGTGGGTGATTAAACGGCTGAGTCACGCAGCATATGCACATAGATTTCTTAACCCTAACCCTGCAGGATGTTTTATTGACTTTAAAATGCTACACACAAGGTAGGTTAAACAGGTCTTTGGAAACCAGCAACTGTCTACCACCACAAACGAGAGTATAAGAATTTCCGATGTGAATAATCTGATAAATTACACAGACCGGCGTTATAACAAGCGTTAAGGCTTCATTCTGTTTATTTTCTGGTACTAAACGCTAGGGGGCACAATTGGAGTCAGAATGGCGTCTATTGTGGAAACACGTGCTTAAGTGTTTTATATGTATATCACTGCCGCTTCTGGTTTAGGGACCGTGGTAAAACTACTGAACACAATTCAAATGCAACATGTCACTGCGTTATTAATATTAATACTTTCACAACGGTCCCTAAACCAGCGGTGTGGTAAAATCACTTTACTCAATGCATTATTATTATTGTGTATTAGATAAAAACAATAGTACTATTTTACTGTATTATTGTTGCAACAATATGAAATGCCATCTTATTAATATTATTGTTACAAAAATAAAAATAGTGTTTTTATCTAATACTAAAACATTAATAATAGTAATGCATTGATTACTTTGACCATTACTATTGAATTACTATTTGTACTATATACTATAGAATTACTAAATACTATAGAATTACTATTTGACCAGTGAACTAACGGTGACGGCAAAAGAAACATGCAATTGTGTTTTTCTTGATTAAATACGATTTTAAATGAAAAATGTAACATAGTTTAGGTTAAAGGCCTTCTGAGATAATGATATCAATACCTTACATAGTACAATGCTGATTCATGAACATAATGCATTTCCCATTAATTCTGTTTCCGCAAATATGAAAAATAAACAATCATTAAATTCAGTAATATTTGATGTAATTGTGTGTATCTTACTAATCAAAACAGAGATTTATATCGTGACCCAGGCTACACAAATACTGTATGTACATAGTTCTTTGTTGTCCTGTTTTAAGAGCAATAAAGCATCTTGAACTTGAACAAGTATAATTAAATTAAATATAGCAAAAAGTAGCCAGTAAATAAGATTCAGATAATTAGGGTAATAATTCAAAATCAGCTGTGTGACCATAGCTTTCCATCTTTATACATGTTTCCATGTTGTATATTTTCTACCTAGTCCGAAAACAACTTTGGATATTTATTCCTAACCTGAAGATTTTTTTTAATAAACATGAACAAAAAAAAAAAATCAACAAGGAGCCTGAAAATGAATCCCATCTCATCATCCTTTATTTTGTTCATGAGCAAGCACCAACTTCCAAATTTGCCACTGAATGTAGAAAATTGAATGAGCATGAGGGCAGCATCCAACATTTCTCACCTTTATTCACCTTCTGTTTAAAAGCAAAAAAAAGACTAATAGTAGACAATGGGTACGGTGTGATTCAGTAGTCATAGGCCTATAGTTTTCATAGACTTTCAGTTCCTTAAAATCCACAGTGCATGAGATCAACACTCCCACACTCACACTTGTCTTTCTATCTTATAGGCTGGATATGGATGATGAAGTAAAAGTAAACCTGCTCAGAATAATCACATTGCTCTGTCTGACCTGTAGATTAAAGTTGTGTGGAAAGACTGACCCAAAGAGCCATTTCTGCATCGTTTCCATTCATTCCATCATGGAATGGTCTGCTTTCATCCAGTGACTAAACAAATAAACAAAGATAAGTGGCTGTATTAAATATAAAATTTCATATTCAAAAAAAAAAATCTAATTCTGCCAGATTGTGACACAATTTGTGTAAGAAATCTGCAGAGGAAAAGAATATTTGACCTTTTTTTGTGTGTTTTTTTTTTTAAATGCTGCCCTGTGTTTTGTTTAGGAAATCAGGCAATAAACTTTAAAATGAACTTTCACTATTCACATGGTTAATTTCATACCCACAAACACTGCCTAAAGAATTTCAATTATATACATCTCTTTAGAGGTGGAGTTCCTCCAACATGATTTAGTACAATATTTAGTCATGATACGATATGGATCTAAGTTGGCTACACAGCAACATGAACACAGGACACCTACTGTATATGCAGGACAATTCAAACAATCGTAGCTGATCGAAACTAGCTGTTGTCCCCAATTACAACAAATTTGCTCTAGCTGTAGAGTTCTAATGTAACGTCATTACAAAAGATGAACATGGCCACCGTTTCGAGGGTGTGGACTGGACGACGAAGGGTTGCGTTAGTGAAAGCCGTTTGCAGTGACGAACGAAAGGCACTACCAACTCCAATTCAGAAATCATGGACTAGCTCAGGTCCAAGAATGTTCGTAGCGGAACCAGTTACTATATTGTGATATAGGGAAAACAATGGATTTCCAACTACAGGAAGATTATCAGACACTCCGAAGCACTCGGAACGATCTCTACCTGTCCAAATCGGAAAGTCGTAAAAACCCAAACTAAACCGGACTCATCTTCACAGCAGTAGCAACAACAGAAACAGAATTTGAATTTCAGAAGTAAACAGACAAGCGTCCATGCAAGGAATCGATAAACTAAAACTTAAATAAAGTAAAAAATTCACCGTAATACCTTCTGTAACATTAACGTTCCCCTCAGGGCAAATATTTAACATTCCTTTCTAATGCCTTTGAGCTCAATCCACTTGACCGTTGACCGTTTGCACGAATGTAGGAAGGCAACAGATTACTGCAGTAAGAGCGATGGAAACGGACGAATGACCTGTACACCAACCTTGATAGGGCTTAAAACCACTGCCTGAAGTATATAGGTTACCAGAACATACCTCCATGCATGATAATCCGTAACTATTTATTACGCGTTGATGTTCGATTATCTCACAACAAAATTCCTCAAAACTTTTTCCGACACTGGAATGACCGAGCAGAGTGAACCACCTTAATTAAGTCAAGCAGATTTATACAGCAAAGAATAAATATCCCAAAATAACATTTACGCAAATAAACGGAGTATCAGCGTATATATTCTTATCTAGCAGGGAACGGTACAGATGTAGTCACGTTCAAAGCATCACCAAACTCCTACGGCTCCGTATATCCTAGTCAGATCAGTCCGGCTTGATCGGAAGTGTCTTAACAGAGTAGACAACATTACAGGAAAAAAGTACCACAAATACCACTTAAGGTGGCTTAAATGCAGAGTGTCGAAACTGTACAACATACAATACCATTTAAAACAAGCCTAGAACCATGAATTGAATGGGAATATTCAGAGGGTCCAAAGTATTAACTTCACAAAAATTTTAATAACAATGCCACACGTTGCATTTGCACCTGTGCAAGCCTAGATTTGCTGATGTTACGCCAACCCACTTTGTTAAATAAAAAACAAACCAAAAAAAAAAACATGCCACCTCCTTCAAAAGACAAGACAAAATAAGCCACAGAAACCTCATGCCTTGTCATGGGTTTTTTTTTTCTTTCTTTAAAGCAACAAGCACAATGGAAGCGCTTTGCCACCGTTCCCAAAACATGCCAGAGTCTCTGTAATGCAAACAGCGCCCTCTACAGCAGGTACGGGAACGCACGGTGGTTTTTCATCCTATTTACAAAATATCAAAAAGCACGCTTCTTCTACACGCATGACCTTGCAGATTTTCATGCATTCTAACGAGAAGAAAGAAACGTGGACCAGGAAGAGCAAGAAGCGTTAGCAAAACAACGAGGCCAAGCGTTTCTGGCGCAAACTAATCCCGAACGTTATATGCGATTTACATAAAATCGTTCTTGATTTCAAATGGCAAAACGTGCGGAACAAGAGAAAAAAAAAAAAAAACACTGCAAGGCTTTATTGTAACAGAGTTACTCAAAATATTATCCAGGCCAGATATCGCAAAAATGAAAACTCGGAAATAAACTAAAAACGCAACTAGCATTCCGCTATTATGTGATCATTTTACTACACCGAACATCACCACTAAGCTGATACCAGGGAAGCCTTGGCCATTGGATATGAAGCTGATTCTGCAACATCCGTCACCACAGACACTAGATAAATATGTATTTATAGGTTTATATACAGTACATAGATGGATTTTGCTTTGAGGACTACTTTGTTTTTACTCATGGCTCTGTAGGTGAGGAATCTGGCAGGGAGAATTGGGACTCCCCACTGGTAGAGAGTTGAGACAGTGAGTGAGTGGGTGTAGTGTGCGTGTGTGTGTGTGTGTGTGTATAGATGCAGGTGTGGATGTTATCTGAATGGAGCGTGTGTTACGGCAGCGTCAGTAGGTCAGAGTGGAATCATCCCACTCCAGCTGCTGCTGTCGGCTGGTGCCCTGCTGGTCCTCTGGCTCCGCCCCCTCCTCATCCTCGCTGCTCTCTGACTCAGCGCTGGTGATATCGTCCTCCTCCTCACCGTCTTCGCTCTCCTCTTCCTCCTCCTCTTCCTCGTCCTCCTCCTCGCTGCTATGCTGATCCTCGTATGTCTTCTCGAGACAGGAAAAAAACCCGATACGTTTTTTTTTTTTTTTACATGATGCGTAATGCATGCGAGCTTTTCAATGGGTTAAGCTACAAACTCTTGCTGCACGGTGCACGAATATGGTGCCGAACACCGCAGCAGCCGACGGTAACTAGCACAAATATGCTGTGTATATAAAAGATGTTTTTTTTTCAACCTGTCTGTCATTCAATTCTACTTTTTGCTTTTGTAAGTGTTGCCACAAACTATTGCTGCTGCAAGAATACTGAGTGTTTCCATAACAACAGCCTGGCATGAGAAAGAAACACATTTAGGCTTCGTGCTGCTCCTGCTAATTAGACGATGCTTCAGCTCTCAGTCAGAAACATCCATAAAAGGGGTTTATTAGTTCTAATAATACATTGTTTTAAAAAGCTTAAACAGTTTGCTGTACTTGGTGTAGCATACGCTTTTGTATGGCTGTTAGCTGTTTGTCATCTATACATTTCAGCCATATGTTCAACAAATTATTAAACACAGCATTATCTACATCGGGGACGCAGAGAGTTGGACGCATGTACTTTCTCGTATACCTCCATAGGATTGACTGTGATGGTGAGGGCGGAGTCATCCCAGTCCATCTCATTCTCTTTGCCGTTCTCCTGGTCCCTCATGGTGCTCTGGTGAGCGGCGCGGATCCTGAACACTCCCAGAATAATCATAAACACCAGGAAGCTTACACACACCACGATGACGACTGTGGCAGCGCTGGGGACAACTGGGAGTCGAGAGAGAAAGACAGCACAGGTAGACCTATTGAGACACACTCGACTGAACAGCTTTCAGGGATTCATGCTTACTGAGGACATTAGGACATTATGCTTACTGAGATTAAATCAAAGCTAATTTCCTTTCCTCTCTAATGTCCTTTCCTACTTCCATAAATATACAAACGCTCACAGCAAAGAGTAAATAAATCACAATATTATATCATCAAACAAGAACATTATTCTTTTTTTTCATCTCTTATATGACCCACATTTTATTAAATAGCGAAGCCTGTTAGCATTTTGATTGTCTGTCTGGAAGAAACAGGCTGAACAGATGGTGGACTGGGGGAAAGCTGGATGAAGGGATGATGAAGCCTTACCTGAAGCTTGGTGTGTGTTGGCCAGGTTGTGTCCAGACAGGTCCACTGAGGCGTGCTTGACTTGGTTGATGAACTGAGGCTGATACATGGCATTATTAGCGTGCTCAACTGGGTTAGCTGTGTGAATCACACTGACCTGAGAAAAAACACACACACACAGACCATACGATAAGAGATCATTTTATTCCATTTCAGCGGTTTACGGAAGCTCTGTAAATGTTGGTTATATANNNGTTAGTCGTCAAAGCATTTCACTGTATGTTGTACCACGTATAATGTACATGTGACCAATAAACTTTGAACCTTGAACTTATCTATTAAACTGGCCTTACTTCGACCTTGAAGTCATTGCTGATGTACCGGCCATTGAGCTCGGAGCAGACCAGCTTGAACTTCCTGTCAAACAGAGCTTCTGTGTGCCAGTTCCTGTATCGGATGAGGTGCAGAACCTGCTCGTAGTTGGCCATTGTGTTTACACCTGAACCAACACAAGAACAAACCATCAGCTAGATAATAAGCTGAACAAAATGGTATAAAAATAAATAAATAAAAACTCAACGAACAAAAACTTCAATCTGTATGCAGTTGTTTTTTTGTTTTTTTTTTTTATACTTTTTTTTTCCCCCCCAAAGAAACACACCAGTGATGACCATGCCCATGTTGGAGGAGCTAATCTCCAGGCCTCGCTGCTGAACCTGGCCCAAATCCACCTCCAGACTCTCGTGATTCCCATCCAGGTCTTCTCCGACGACGCTCACTTCGCATGTGTCCAGGTTGTGCATGATCTCCTCAGAAACCACAGACTCTTGCACTACAGAAAACATTTTCATATTAATACAGAATCTAATTTTAAGTAATCTAGGACGTTTTTCCTATTTGACCTTAACTGAGATCATTAAGAATATCATTTACATATACATGTTATTCAATAAAACATAAGTCAGAAACAAGTTATTTCTGGGGTTTTTTTTGTTGTTGCAATCATTCATCTTTAAGTCTCAGACAAAGGAATAAGTTATTTCCAGAACATAAGTCTTTTTAATTGACTGTTTTTCTTTTGACAGCATTACTTTCATGTGTCTTCTCTTTTAGCACAAATTTCTTAATATACATTCGCTCCCTCTGAGATCAGGCAGATGGCACGGCATTCATTCTGCCATTCCTCTCTCCTTAAAAAAACATAAACCTAAATGCTTTTACTAACTCGTACTCTTTTACAATCTCCCCATCTGTTCAGTCTCTTTCTTTCCGTGCCAGCGATTACGTACCGGTGGGCTCGTCTTCTCCCTCGACCTCAGCCTCTACCTCCCGCGTGATGGTGCTGACCACACGCAGTTCAGGGAATAGCGTCACGCCCTCGCCGCTCTCGAACTCAACAGCTCCACGGGCAAAGTGGTCGATTCCACTCAGGCTAATCTTTGGTTCCTCTGGCTGAAGGACCATCACATAGCCCTCTGCATCAGGCACCGAGATGCACGTCTCCTCATTAAAGCACCTGAGCAAAACAGTGCACCAAAGCAAAGGAAAGCATTAACTTGACATTCATACTGACGTGACCTTAATTACCAGGAGCTGGATATAATGCAACGCAGAAAATTTGTCACACAAGAAAATTGTCAACGTAAAGTGCATTTTAGATGAAGGGGGAAAAAAAATCTTGTCCAGTGACTGAACTCCTTAGAACAAATCCATTGAGTTATACATAAAGCTGCTGAATACTGACTTGACTGTGGTGGTGACACGCAGGTGGCGTATTCCCGGTGTAGGGAACTGCCTGGAGTTCAGGTAGGAAATGTGCTGCATGACCTTCTCAAAGCTCTCGATATCATCTCCCTCCAGAGTTAGAGAAGACTGATTGGGGTTAAAGTCCACCTGCACATAAGCAATGAGTCAGACTAACTGAATCAAAACTGACTCACTGAAGCCAATTCTTGAAATAAATCTAATTTCGCCGACATTTATTTATTTACCTCATAACAATTCACCTGTGTAAAAAAAAAAATCTCTGGCATTTAGCTTGTGTTGGTCAATGAAGCTTATTGTTGATAGGTCTTGCTGCTATTTTTAGTTCTGTGCTACATCGATAACAGACAAAAGTTCACACCTTCACAGCAGAAGCCACTTCCTCTGGAAGCTGCACATCCAGACCCTCCTTACACGTGTACAGGCAGTCGATCACCTTCTTGTTCTCCAGCTTCCCAGTACGGATCATGAGGCCGGCTAAATTACCCCGGAAATAATGGCTCATGTGAGCGCTGCCACCTGGAGAGTTCGTAAATAAATCAACGAATGAGACGACGGAGGAGAAATCGTGTTTTCCTTTGCTTTTTATCTCCAGGGACTCACTCAAGCATGCTCGGCATCTTCATATACGCAACAAAAATGATTCATGCATGTTAGTATGGCCACTCTGCTGTGGCAGCCTCATGCAGCTCTGACCCTTGCATGTTGAGCGTAATAACGGTGACTCATGAAGATAAAGATATGAAAAAGGAATGTGAATGAGCATGAAAACGGGTGAAACCAAAAGCAAAAAAAATAAAATAAAAATAAAAAAATAAGGCGCTATACAAAACTGCCAAACTATGTTGGGCATGCATGGCTAGTGTGTGGAAAAGGAAGCAGCTTTCCTGTGCCGCATCCCATTCGTACGCTGTCCGTCTGCCCTCTTATCAGTGATGGGAAATCCTTATTTCTTGAGCTTCTGTGTCTTGCTTGTCTTCCACTACCCATGCCCCATCACTGCAGATTACCTGGATCAGGTGTGTTCAGTCAATCTGAAGCTGGGAGATACCATCTTAGATGAGGATGGAGTGGGGGTAGACCAAGTAAATCTCGTAGCCTCTGAAGACCTAAACACACCTGATCCAGGTTATCAACAGTGTATAGATCAGGGATCAGGGATAGTTGTAAACATGTTGGACAAAGGAACTCAAGAACAACGGGGTTGCCCATTACATTAAATATACTGTATGCTCATGCTTTGTCATCCATTACAAGATGGAGACTGCGAGCTGAGACTATTGAAACGCTGAATTATTCAAACACTGCTGTGTAACAAAAACAGCACTGATACACACAGCGGGTAAAGCTGTGCACAACAGTGTCGCTAGGACACTGCGTTACAAAACTCTACGTGCAAACTGCATCAACTGTATTTATTTTCAGCAGAGTTGTAGGATCATGAAAATGCTTGGCTGTTAGATAAAGAAAGAAGATGAAAATTAAATGCACATAACAGCAGGCAGGATGTGTGTGTCACAACATCTGGCCAGGAACGGCTCATGCCGGTAATGTTATACAAATAGAAGCGGTGCGTGCATCCAATTCTCGCGCAGCTCAAGTCAAGCTATTTTCAGCTGTGCAAAGGATTAAAGTATAGAGTATGAGGTGTTAATTTACGAACAAACGGTCATATTCGTGAGATAAGGGAAAGATTTCGGCAACCTGTCAAAGGCTCTGAGCCTGTCTCTGTGTCATTGTCATGTCCTGAGAGGTCTGCGGAGGTAAAACAAGAAGAGTGGGGAAAGACGATGCCTCGCTTTAGTTAGAAAACGATCAATAGGGATTTTCATTCAAGAGCATGCATTCCGACTACATCGGTACATGACTGATATATTTTATTCAGTTTTTCTTTGTTTTTAAACGTACATTTATATGGCAAACAAATCTGTGAGTTAGTTTATTGACCCAACCTACAGTCACCAACCAGCTAATTATGCTTTGTGGAGAAAAAGCCGATATTTATTTACAACAATCCAATAAAGGATATGCAAGGGTGTCACCTCTGAAAGAGAAACTGAATTATTTCGACAGTATTAAAGACATTAGAATGTCAGTGACTCTACCTTGCCAGCAGGCGCCAATAGTGAGCCGAGTTTCGATCTTGGAGGCGTGGAGAGGGTAGTCCTCTGTGACCAGGAAGGGCTCGAAAGAAGATCCATCCACAAACAGAGACACTGCAGGGAACTCGATGTTCAGTACATAGTGATGCCATTCTTTATCACACACCTGAGGACAAACAGCAGAATCAAATCTTTTATGAAAATAGAAATATATTCATCCTTTAATCCACCCATTTTCTGTAACTACTTATACTACACATGGTCACGGGGAGCCTTGCACCTATCGCAGGGGACTTGGGGCATAAGGAAGGCTTTGATTCCTGCCTCTACAGTGTGTGTGGAGCTTGCGTGTCCTCCCTGAGCTTCTGTGGCTTCCTCTTGGTACTCTGGTTTCTTCCACTAATCCAAAACAATGCTTGGAGGTTGATTGGTTCTGAAATTACCCACGGGGACCAATAATTTCAGAACCAATCAACCTAATAGCATTAAACTTACACTTCTGGCATTTAGCAGACTCCCTTATCCAGAGCGATTTACATGTTTCCAACTGAGAAATTGAGGATTAAGGGCCTTGTTCAGTGGGCCAGCAGTGGCAGCTTGGTGGTGCTGGGAATTGAACCCACGATCCTCCTTAGCCACTGTGCTACCACTGCCTAATTACTTTGGACTAAGGGCGGAAACCAGAGAACCACTGAAGACCAGGGAGAACCACAAACTCCAGACACACTGTAGAGGAAGGAATCGAAGCCTCCAAGCGGCATGGTGGCACAGCGGTTTGTGTTCCTGCCTTCACAGTAAGAGGATCAAGGGTTTTATTCCCAACTAGGGTCTTCCTGTGTGGAGTTTGCATGTTCTCCCCGTGCTTGCGCAGGTTTTCCCTGGGTACTCCGGTTTCCTCCCTCCTCCTAAGTGCTAGTCCTGTGATTAACTGCTGATTGTACAGGATGTACCCCGCCCTAACTCACACACTAAGTTATCTGGGATAGACTCTAGCGCCCCCTAGACCCTGAACAAGGTGCGCAGTAGGCAATGAATGAACAATCACAAATTCCCGTCATTTTTTCTCTCACTGTTTTATGTGCCGTGTCAGAAAATTGAGCATGAAATCTCATGAAATCTATTCCATCCTACAAATTGTTTCAGGATGCTCTGATACTCTCGGTATTATCTTCCGTCTTATATTCTGAAAATTTCTCTATGTCCCAGGATCAGACTGTTTTATAATTAAAATACTCACTTCTGGTAAAGGTTCCTGAATCGATTTAAAAACATGCCACTTTATGTGTGTGTGTGTTATATATTCTGCTGTTCCAAACACTACACATCTCGTTAATCTTTTCACCCATTCCTACATCCTCTAGCTTCAGCTATGAATCTGCAGCCGGTTAAAATAGCACGAGGGTGTCGATCACATGCTAAGCATTCTACATTTGAATTTGTACTGTTTTACACACCGAAGAAAGAATCCCATTCATTGCTAATGTGTGGAACTTAAACTATGCATGTACATAAACACACAGGCATAAACCGTTCGTGAAAGCGTCTTTGTTGGCTTACTTGGTCGAGCTTCCAGTGGAACTCTGCAGGTTTGTAGTTTTCCGCCTCGCTCGGGTCCTGCCGCAGGAGCAGCACCAGGCGACAGTTGTGCACATACAGCGAGTAGTGATGTCTGTTCATCTCTATGGAAGCAGCAGCGAAGGCAATATGTTCATGTTATTAGCATTTCTATTGATTTTATATCTCAGACACACTTTACATTTTTGAGTTCCAAGCAATTTTTATATGAACCCCATCCTTATAAAGTATGGTATAACTCCTGTGTCATTTAGTACTGAATAAATCAATGTAGATGATTTGTGATCATCTGTCCTGTGACAACCAGACGGAAGGCATTCATGACTCCAGTCACATGTCCTGTTTTCTTTTGGGTCACAGTACAGCTGCATCCAGTGTACAAGGACATCCACTTAATGTAATCCCTGTTCCATGAACCCAATGGTAGCTGATAACAGTGTCTAGCTTTTCTTAGACACTAAACAAGGCCTTAATGACCGCCTTAATGATCTAAACCTTTCTGCTGCCAAATTATGGGTTAGTGACTTTGTGTGTCACTTAATGCCCTTGTGTAAATTACACGGGTGAAACAGGAAGCTTAAGCTTCGAAACATCATACAATACACATTAGTGCTAAAATATACACAGGACAAACACCGGTCTCAACAGAATTGCATACTGTGCACTTGCTTACCTGTCTTATCAGAGTTGCAGAGAATGGTTTCTTTCTCCCGGCCACCAGGTCCGTGCCTCATCCACACCGAGATGGTAAAAGGTTCCTTCAGGCTTGTGCTCACTATGCCATCAGGAACCTTTACAGCCTGAGTGCCATTAAACTCAAAGACCTGCTCACTGTCATGGCCGTTATCAGTTGGCAGTCCCGCAGTCCAGTTGGTGGCGCTGTTGGGTGAGGGCATCAGCTCCACCGTTCCGGAACTGGCACCTGAATACAGCCGAAACATAGAGATTACCCACATCGCACAGCTTTAAGGGCATTATAACGGCAAGAATAGACCTATAATACCTACATAATATTATTAAGTCTTACACCTAAACTATTTTTCCCTCAATAACAAAATCAAACAATAACTCAAACAATCAAAACAATAAACAGCTCAAACATTGCTGTGTTTATGCCGAAACCTAGTAAAGTAAAGTAAAGTTTAAGTAAAGTTTATTTTATTGGTCACATGCACATCAGTACAACATACAGTGAGATTCTTTGGTTCCGCATATCTCAGC
>JAOUQX010000015.1:3561110-3571534 GCA_028566295.1 Liobagrus marginatus
AGCAATCAGCCCTTGACTCCAATCAGCTGAAGTTACCCTGCAGGTAGCACAAATACAGACAACATAGGGAACAACAATCTATAGGGTTGTAACAACTGACACAGACATACAGTACATGACAGACACCATGTCAGCCTCAGCAGTGTAGAAATATTTCAAAATAAATAAGGACTTCTTGTTTGATTTTATTATTATTATGCCCTTGGGTATTATGCTATTTGCAGGTCATTGCTGTCCTATATGCATTAGTCTCAACATGTTGCGCTTGGAAAAAAATTGACATCAGTATCGGTGTGAAAAAAATTATATATATATACACACACACTGGCACTCGTACCGGTGCGTCCCTATTAAAATGTTTGCCATCATATTTCCCTTACATAGAATTTTACTTCCAGTTTAACACCTGCGCATTATAGCCCGATAAACAAAAACCCTATAAATTAAAGATACTGGGTTATGAATAGCTGTTTAACAATATAGAAATGATGTAGAAGTTACCGGTATATATAAACAGAAAGGAATGGAACACTGTGAACAGTATCTGTCCATCATTGATTAAGGAAACGTAAAAAATAAAAATCTAATATAAATAGAAATTTAATTAAACCTTTCTTTATAACGCAAATAAGGATACCGTATAAATCATGGTTTTAATGCTACATTATAATATAGAAATAAAGCAACTCCTTTAAATGCGATCTAGTGAGTGGGACGGCTATTTAACAAGGTTGCAAAATCTCATCATGCTATTTTATGATTTTTTATTTTTTTAACAAACCAGCCTTGCAGGAGCTGTGAGCGATACACAGCTCTGAACTTCCCTCAATTTCTTGAAGCGAACCTCATGATTCAAAGAACCAAGCTATAACCAACGCACTCACTTTGAACCTGCACAATGGGTATTTCCCGTAGATGAACTCCCATCTCCCGTTGACCTGAAGTGTGTAATCCTCTGGCTTCTCTGGCTTGACTGGACGGAACACTGTGGCTTTTTTCCTCAGCGCACTCTTCATCAGGACTAGGGGCAGATCCTGGGGTTCCAACTGTAGCATAAAGCTCTCCTGAAAGAGCAAAAGTAAACCAAAGGTTAAGTGAAAATTGTTAATGGATTCATTTCAAATGGACCGTTTTATACCACTGTTCATTTTTTAATTAGTAAAAGCACAGACAGCAGTCTCAGCTGTATTTAGGTCACAGGGTTATATTAATTATTAACATTTAAATATGTTACTGTGTCTATAGTATTGATGCAACGGTGTCCAACAGATTATCGTCCCTTCAATTGCTGAATGATTCGTCGAACTGTTGGATAATTTCAAATACAGTATGTACAATCACATACACAGGGTTGTTTTACGGAACATGTTTTTTTTTTTACATAATATTCAGGAAAGGAGTTCCTTTCCCGACTGTTTCAACTGCAGGATTATGTGTGGTGAAGGTGGTAGGACTTGCGTTTTGTTGTTTTCTCAGTATCATGAGATGCTTTTTTGTCTCAATAACTTATTGAGATAACTTATAAATGCCAATTACCTAGCAGAAGATCCACAACATTAAAATGAATCATAGACATTTAAAAATTTCCTAATACATGTTTGCAAAATAGTTGCATTGAGAAAGTAAATGACGACGACACTTCATGACGTTTACTGAATAATGAAGACTCAAAAGGCTTCTAAGTGTAACTCGATTTTGCATGTTATTTGCATAATAGTCATTGACTATATATATATATTTTTTTTATTTTATTTTATAAAATGTATATATATATTTAAAAAAATAATTTCTTCCTTAACGCACATATGAGGTTAATGAGACAAACCGCCTGTGGCGTAGTTGTTGTGTTACTTACAGGAACCTCTTTTACAGACGTCTGTTGTTCATACACAAAACAGTTCGGATTTTTCGGCTTCTAGTGATATTAGTTGGCATTGAAAACAGCAACACGTGCGCCGGACTTTTTTTCCTTTGACAAACACACTCGCACTCTCTCAGTCTTATTGTAGGAGGATTGTAAAGTCGATGGTACAGGTAGTGTAGGTGGGGGATTCACAAGCAACATGTTGTTGTATAAATATACTACTTTACCCAAGTCTTCATTCAGGCAATCTGGGTCACCAGGCCTTGAATGTGAGCACAATACACATGCTTCTGTGTGACATTACCACGTATTTAAAAAAAACAAACAAAAAAAAAACAAAAAAGGTCTTAAGTGTTTATAAGGTGTTCTAAAATTAGTAGTGAGCAAACAAAGCGGTAAGCTTGATACACGCGCTACAAGCTGGAACAATCTACCCATTTGCCACACTAAGGGTTATGAAGTCTTATTAATTAAACAACGGTGGAATGTATTGTGAAACAAAGCAGACGGGATCGAAGCCCTAAACCTCACTGACTAACCTCGCTGGCTTCAAACTTGACGTTGATAAAAATCTTTTTGACGTTCGTGTGCGATTTCCCTCTTTGAACCGCTACGGAAATCGGCTCCAAGTCACAGGGAAAGTTGTACTCCAACCACTGGTGCCATGGCAACAGCTGCCGTTCCTGAGCTTTCTCCTCGCAGAAAGAGCGCATTTTTGTCCGGAACTCGCTCACCTCGTGGTTCTTTTGGGTGTCAAACTCGTGCAAGCCTACAGACAGAAGACACAAATACAACCCGATGCTTAGAAAGCATAAAGGTCAGCATCGCGCGAGTTAGTTTGCACGATGTAGAAGCCGTATCTGCTGCAGCAACTTCAAGAGGAACAGAAAATGTCTGCATCTCTTACTGTATAACGCAACCATTTATGATGGTGCAACTGGAAATCGAGAGTTTTGTTTTTACATTGTTCTGGCCCACATTTCCTGTTGCAGTACTTTATGTTGCACTGTAGCCCTGGATGCAAAGCATGTGGTCCTCCAGTGTAATTAAACAATACAAATTACTTACAAGAGCAATTTCATTATTTAAAAACAAAAAAAATGTATATAATTATGAACAACAATAGTAAATACAGATATCCTATATTAATTAATATATACAAGCAAACTTATCCATGGATATCATTCAGCGCTCATAACACACAGCTTTACAAAGCACACTTCTAATAAACCACTCAGCTAATTAAAAAAAACCACTCAGAATTAGAATCCTTTAGCATCTGTTTAATAGCTTTTTAAATATTTACATTTGGATGCAACACTTGCCTTATATTTATTCTACAATTGATTTTTTTTGTGGCTACAATTATTAAAAAAGTTTTACTGGAACATAGATGTGTGTCCATGTAAAAGCATGCATGGCAATAAAAATTTTTTACTGACTAGACATCTGCGCAATATCTCCCCTCAAAAAAACGGTTGTCCTAAAATCCTTTCGCTTGTACATGCGTAAAGAAAGCAGAAGGACATTGTGAAAATCAAAGAGCAGACCTTTCCCGAGGAGCAGGCTGATCTGAGTGTTAATGAGCTTCTCCACTCGGTCGCCTTCACGTGCAACCAGCCTAAAGACAGGAAGGAAGGGCCGCACTTCACACAGGCGCCGCTGCTCATCCTCCAGATCCTCCCGCTCCGCCGTCCGGTTGATGCAGGTAAACACATAGGCATCGGGACTTCTCAGGATGCTGAAGAGCGGCTCGCTACGGGCATTCCTCCACAAAAGCTGACACACATTCGAGAATTTCGTTTTAGATATGTTACTGTTTTAGGTGTGCGAAAAGCAGTTCGTTTTTAGTTACCGATGTTGTCACAGTCACGTTTAACCGAAATACAGATGCCCCTAATGAACCAGAATTAATGTGGCAGTCAATTTTTGTACAGTCGAAATGATAATAAACTTTATTTTTCTAAATTCTTGGAGCAACCAAAGAAAACACGCAAATATTTTAAACGGGTATGTGGAACGATTAAAAGGACAGCTTCTGAGGAGCGGCAATCATGCACAGGTGTGTAAGGGCCTAAAAGGTCAGAGATAGCGAGGAGGCAAACCATTCGAATCTTTATAAGGAAGCATGAGAATTTTTAAATCCAAGCAAAATCTGACAGGGAGTCAATGTAAAGATAGGAGTAAAGCTCTTCTAGATGACACCCAGGGCTGTGATTTTGTAAAGTTATTCTTTTATAACTGTATATTAGAAACTAGTTTCTAGGTTCATGTGTACGGTATAGATGTAAGGATATCATCTGAAACAAGTGTGGGATTAAGCACTCTAAACAAGGTTTCCCCACAATTTCCTTATAGCAATCAAGTCAATACGTTTAACTGCCAGCAGGAATTTTAGTTTGCTTTAGATTGTTATTCCTGCTATGCATTTTCCTACTAATCAAATAAGAAGTTAAAAATGAAGGGTTACACATAACTAGCTACACATTTTACTGCAACAAAGCACCTGAAAAGCTTTAAATGCAGGACGTGTGTTGTCTAGTCTTAGCTGTACCATTTTAATCGTGGCAATGGTGTCACTGCATGCAACGGGAAAACTGAGGTAGATGCCCGTTGGCAAGAGGAACTCCATGGTGACCCGTTCTCGACCCTCGCTCTCCCACACATCCTGCAGGTCGCAGTAAACCCCCGGCGGCATGATGAGGGTCGTTCATCTACAGGTTCATCAACTGCACTGCTCAGAGCACACAAAAGCACACTTTACATACACAATGCTGTATGTAAAGTAAAAGTATATACACATATAGTATTACATACGTTTTTTTTTATTATTATTATTATTATTATACACTTGTGTCCTATTCTGGCATCTTTGCATTCTGTCCATTTTGTTTTATTTCCCTTTTTTAGATTTTGATGCTTTGGCAACGTTGTATGTAAAAATCCATGCAAATAAAGCACTTTAATGTTGATTACAGGATTATATTCACTATTTGGTTAGAACCTAGAACGAAAACAGTAAAGTAAGGCCAGTGGCATTATACATACATATATATATATATATACACATAGAGAGAGAGAGAGAGAGAGAGAGAGAGAGAGAGAGAGAGAGAGAGAGAGAGAATGTTTAGTTTAAAAGGTGTATTATGTGCACATTAGTGTTGAAGTAAAAGTCAGTAATATTGATGGCATCAGTTTAATTAAGTGATGATGCTGGAGCACACGGACGCGCACGGGCGCGCGCACACACCTTATGTGATTCAGTGCCAGGACTTTCTCAGGTTGTTTGTATATAAGGTTCCAGCCATCGTAGCCGGTCTGAGAAAATTGCTAACTTCTTTTTTGGCGCTATTAGATAAACGAAAAATCGAATTATTGTACCGCATACATATTTAGCTGTCGAATATGCATTACACACGCAGCGAAGAGAGACTGGTTGTTGTTTTTTTATTGATTTTTCCCTATGCCGGTTAAATTATTTCTGATTCATTTATGCGCCAGAGGACGAACCAGGGCCTGACTGACATTCACAAACCGGAAAAATAAGGCAGAAAAAATGAAAACGTAACCGTGTCTACTTGCCTGCACGAGCCTCGCCGGCTGTTTATTACTCCATGCTGAACGCAATCATACAGCAGATTGGAAAAAAATGTCCCTTCACGCGTACCTGTCGGGTTGACCTAAATTTCCACAAACATTTAGTTTCACAGCTTCCCCCTCTGAATTTAGTCCGTCGGGTCGTTGTGTGTCAAGCACCGGAGTTATCCTTAGTTATTTAAGCGTGGGGAAGTGACAGGCAAACGCACTGCTCGAGGAGTCCTGTGCACGCGTTCCGGCAAGTTAGGGACCATCTATTAAAAAAAAAAATTTAAGCTAGCCCTAAACTCTAAATGACCAATTTCTGGTATTTCATCTTCTCATTCTTGCGTTATTATAATTCTATATCATATTTTAAAGTTCTTATTCAACTAAAGTGCGACTGCTTTTAAAAATTTCGGTTGATTATACAACTATTTAGAGTAACGTTTACGTTTTATGACTGTTCTGCACAATGATGATGATCCCTAAACTCTACAAGAACGACTGAATGGTGTACGCCAACGTCTGCTTTGAACTAAGTTTTTAACCCTCTTTTATTTAATTTTTATATGTTAGTATTATTCAAGGACATTATTTATTATATGAGATCCGTCATGTTATTTGATTTTCACTTATTTATACACTTTAACTGTACCTACTCCATATTAGTTCTGCTTACATGACATGTTTTATTGTTGATGATAACGCTAGCGTTAATGCTAGTAGTTTTACGATTAGGATTTTCGACTGAGCATGACTTTCACTTTCTGGCCCCTAATGCAGGTTATTACAGTTTTTACATCTAGATATATGTAGTGCTTCTGCAAAAAAAAACAACCTAGCTAGTAACTCCTCAGTTTCATTTATCTGAAATATTTCCTCTGTTTATGTGACTGATTAAACAGTACTGTGTTCCTGTGGGAGAATAGAGGAAGCTCTATTTCTGGTTACCTCTGCATGCAGTTTTATAATTATGGGCCCTTAGGGATGTCAGTCTAGTCCATCTTGTCACAAATGAATGGAGAAAATAAAAATAAATTTGACCAGTTTTACTTCTGTGGGTGAGCTTCCAGTAAACTGATTGCTGATGCAAGTTGTGATTTCCAAAGTTTGCAGAAGTATGGAAAACAAGAGTTAGCAGACAATCTCTCTCTCATACACACACACAGCTAGAATTTGTCCTTTTTACAAGCTTCCAGAGCTCCATCTTTCTTTCAAATGTAACTAATCACAAGAACAGGTGAAAAAAATAACTTGTGATCACATTGCTTCTATATTTAATTAAGAATGAGCTCATATAATAAAGTGCACCCTTACAGTCTATTATCCTGCATTTACCAATTGAATCATTTAATCAATAGTCAGTATTTATATATATGTACAGTATGTATATATATATATATATATATATATATATATGATTGGTTTGTTTGCTAAATGTCATACATGATGTAGTTATACATTGTTAGAAGCAAATTAAACTAGGAAGTTCAATGTGGAGGACATTTGGTTATCTTTTATAAAATGTAAATGTATATATGTAAATGTAGTGCATCGTGTCGAATGGTTAAATCATTATTTGAAGTATTCATATTTGATGTAAAATAAGCTACAAATGATGAATCACTCATAGGAAAAATAACACCTTGTTACATTTATTTCTGAATGTAAAAGAAAGCTATCAGTTAATCAAATCAAATACCCCAATATCAATGTATACATGATTTACACTTTATTTCCAACATTTCCTGCAACTAAAATCATATCTCTGTATACAAAATCAATTATGCAATGGCAAGTTCGAGCATCCGAACACACATAATATTGCTTCGTGTTTTAAATCAATGTACATGCAAATAAATCCAGTAAATTACTGCAGTACAAATAAAGACGCTGGCTTGGTGAAAAAAAAATAAACCCAGCCACTGTTGAGCGAGCATTCACTCACAGCTGGTAAAAACAGGAAGTGTGTGTGCAGAACAGAAACTCCAAGTCAAATAAAGCTCCCTCATTGCCCCCCCCCCCCCCCCCCCCCACGCTGTCAGTGACATCCCCCACCCACTCACCTGTTACCAGAGGGACTGACAGATGCATATCCAAACAGCAGCAAGAACCATAGTACTGATGAGCACAGGAAGAACAAACATGCTGTGTCCTTCGAACTGTTCTGTACACTATTTATGTACAAAATATTAAGAAAGCCCAGAGGGACATTTAATTACTACACCAGGCTCGTCTTTTTACTATTTATGTCAGTCAAAATATTGTCTCAGCGGTCTTTCTGTAATCTTCTGTATCTCTAGTATTATTCTGAAAATCTGATATCAAAATTCTGGCTTCTCACCATGGCAACAATTCCAGCTTCTTGTGTGTCCTTGAGACTGACGAACAATTTGTATCACAAATACTCGTTACAGCAGTCTAGTATGGACTTTTTTAAGGATGTTTAATTTTTGCACATCAGTTTGTCTTTGAGAATGAACTGTTTCTGCTCAGTCCAGTGACACTCTCCTGAAAGTGGAATGAATCATTGATCACTGTACTGGATCAGGGGCTGGCTAACTTTTTGCAGTGGGGAACCCTAGTGGAAAATAATCCGATGGCCCTTTTAGCAGGCTTAGTTTATTTTAACATATCAAACTATTTAGATATCAGACTCATTATAATGTATATTTTACCCATCGAGCTTTTTATTCCTAATCGTTTCATTCTCAAAACACATTCATCGATCCATCCATCCATTCATCCATCCATCCACTAGCGTTTAACCTGTTCAGGGTCTAGGGGGCGTGTACCACGTTTTTAGAGTTTAGAGTCTTCTGAACGTCTAAGTGTCCTGGTGCGCTTGCACTGGCTTTTATAAATGTGCATAATAATGTGTGTAGTAAACTTCAAACATTTTTGTCTATTTGCAAGCTCACACATTTTTGTTGCAACTTTGTACCTTGAAGTCATTTGACTCAGTAACACATCGGTGCAAAACTGAGTTGTTTGCTTCGCCTTTCTCATAAATGATCTCATCTGCTATGCGTTCTGCAGGCTTCGTGTACACTTAGCAACGCACATTATCTTTAGGTCATACAAATATAATTCTACAAAAGAATAACGCATGCAATGTTAGACATCTGCTACCAGTCTGTGAAAACAATCAATGAAAACATTACTCGTAAATGTTAACCAAATTTCTGACCTTAAATTGCACGGACTTCAAAAATGTAACCCGGTTAGGGTTACTAAGTTTAACCACTTCGAAAGCATTATCTTTGATTACTAATAAGTCTTTAGGGGGAAAATAGATAGCATCTTCTTATCAGAGAAACTACTGCATTTTCCATAACTGTAGGAATCAATTATTTGTTTTTAGCTTTGTAAAATTAAAAACATTACCTCTACCTCACGGTCTCAAGGACAAAGGAAGTGGTCATTGACCAGAAGGAAATAGGCCCAACTCATCCCTATCTGTATAATCGGCTTTGATTTGGATATTGTGGACTCTAAAAAAAAATATTTAGGGGTTTACATTGATAATAAGCAATAAGCCCAACTGGACTAAAAACACTTAGACAATATACAATAAAGTCAAATTAGACTGAACTTTTTTTAAACATTTTTTACGAACACTCAAGTCCTTCAATGTATGCAATAACATTCTTAATATGTTTCACCAGTCTGTGGTTGCCAGCACCTTCGTCTATGCCGTGTTGGGCTGGGGGCAGCAGTGCAAAAGTGTGTGTGACTAACGGGTAAAAAAAAAACTAAACAATTAAGCTTAGAGAGGATCTGGTGCCTCTAGAGGTTGTGGCTGAGATGAGAATGATGTCCAAACTTCTGCTCATCATGGATCACACTGCTCATCCTCTAAACAACATGCTTGTTGTATTGACGAGTCGTTTTAGCTGGAGACTTATCCCATCCCGGTGCAACAGTAGTGAACGTTACAGAAGAACATTTCCTTCCACTACAACGTAATGCAGAGACACCTTTGACCTTTATAATTTGTAGTGAACTAGTAATCCACACTCATTGATTACACCCTGCAGTAAATATGATCATACATCATCTGTATCTGTTAATATTGAGGCTTTCAATTTGCTAATTTTCATTTGTGTATATTGCTTATATATTTTGCATTGTAAATTATTTTTTACCTAATTTATTCACTGACCCATTTTATTTCTATATCTTTAGATTTTGCATTGTGTCAATGTCATATTGTATGTATATTATTGGTTGCTCATGCAAACCAATTTCCCCAGTGGGATCGATCGATCAGCCTGTCTGTCTATCTCTATCTATTGTAAAAATAACAAAAACATGTTAACAAACACCTGCACCTGTGACAAAAAAACAGGAATAAAGCTTGTATGTACATTCATTCATTCATTCATTATCTAGCCTTTATCCTGTTCAGGGTCTAGGGGGTGCTGTAGTCTATCCCAGTTAACTTAGTGTGTGAGTTAGGGCGTACATCCTGTACAATCAGCAGTTAATCACAGCACTAACACTTAGAGACACAACCATTCACACACACCTTCACTCCTATGTACAATTTAGAGTAACACATTCACCTACGTACAATCACATGTGTTTGGAGACGGGAGGAAACTGGAGTACCCCGGGAAAACCTGCGCAAGCACGGTGAGAACACGCAAACCCCATACAGAAACACACTGGATGGGAATCGAACCCATGACCTTCTTGCTGTAAGGCAGGAATGCTAATCACTCGGTCACCGCGCCACCTATGTACATAGAAATTAGTCATTCATCCATTTGAGCACAACAAGTAAAATAGCATGAATTAATGCTTATTTTAGGGGGGGGGCTCAATGGTATAAGGCTCTGGGTCAGTGATCAGAAGGTAAGGGGTTCAAGCTCCGCACCAGGCAAGCCACCGTTATTGGGTCTTTGAGCAAGGCCCTTAACCTCACCTGCTCCAGGGGCGGTGTTCGTTCTGGCTGACCCTGCACTCTGACCCCAGC
>JAOUQX010000015.1:3678560-3689045 GCA_028566295.1 Liobagrus marginatus
CGAAGTTTCTATTCATTCTTATGGGAAAACATGTATCGGTATACGAATGTTTCAGTGTAAGAGTAAAGTCCCGGAACTGATTAAATGCGTAAACCGAGGTACCACTGTACTGTATATGTCAAATAACATAATTTGTAACATAATTGTGCATACAAGAGCAACAAAAGTCTATTAAGCATGTGCCTCGGTTTGTTTAATCATGTTAAATTAGCTATCACTTGCTCGTATGAGAAATTTGCTACTGGATACATTTACAGAAATTGTGATGTAACAGCCTGTGAACTACAGGAGACTTACTGCAGGAGGAGAAGGAAAGGTTGGTAGAAAGGTCAGTTTTTTATAAAACCAAATTCATTTTTCAGTAGAACTGTCAAAGAGGTACTTTAGAGAACCTTATTTGTAGGTCATCACTGTTTGACAATAGAATGTGACTTCAATGTTTAAATAGCAAATTTATGCCATCCCCACTTTTACTGTACTACTGTCTGGCATCCAGCCAAAATGCAAGCGCATGCTGTGCTTGTCAATAGGACAGTACAGATTGAACAGGGATTTATTTAGCATATTTCCCAAACCCCCCCTCCCCTGAAACAAATTCCTGGCTGCAGCACTAATGTAGAGTGCAGGGTGCTGCCACCAGGGGACTGTGCGGCAGTGGTAGCCTACCTGTGGCGGCACCGGCGGAGGTAACGCATGATTTTGCGGGCAGCCTGCTCCTGTCTCTTGGTCAACAAACTACTTCTAAAAGAACAAATAAAATATTTATTACAACTAGTAGCCCTTGGGATTAAAAAAAACAAAAACAAACTCATTCACATGACTCAGAAAGAAATCTTATACCGCATCTGTACCTAGGTTGCCAACCTTGGCCCGGATCATTGTCGGGAAAATTTCCTCTAGTGTTTTAACCAATTATCTGATTAACATTCATTGCTAAGTTGAAGTTAGCGTTTGGCGTTTATTTGTCCCCTACAAAATCATACATAGTATCGATTGTGCAGTGCAATGCTTTTCCGACTGACCAGAATAAGAAACAGGACGCAAATACAGCGATATGGTACAGATGCAGTAGGTTAAACTCTATACAAGTTCAAGTGTTAAAGCAGGGTAAAGACGAAAAACACATGCTACTCCAGGACCAAATCTGGAACACGTTGCTAAGCAAATTTAATACAGATAACATACATAACTGGGTTGATAGTTTCTGATAAACCAGTTTCTGGTTTTGTTTCAGCAATTGCAAGTGTTCAAATGAGTGTGTTCATTTAAAAGAGGTTACATAGAAAAAGTCCAAGCTTAGAGAAGCTAAAGCAAGCATGGGCAGCCTAAAAAAAAAGTACACTTACTTTTGCTCACCTGCTTTAACCACTTGTATTCTTTTATACAAAATGGTGTAGCAACATTAAAAAAATAAAAAAAATTAAAAATAAATATTAAAGTAACAAGGGGGGCATGCTTGCCTGGGTAACGTCGCAAATCACACATTTTGCCCCGGCTGGTACGATACTTTAACATCATCTTTTACATTTACAGCATTTGGCAGATGCTCTTATCCGGAGCGGCTTAAATTTATTGAACTGAGCTGTTGAGGGTTAAGGGCCTTTCTCAGGGGCCCAGCAGCAGTGGTAGCTTGGCGGTACTGGGACTCGGACCTCAGTCTTCAGATCATCAGTCCAACACCTTAACCCCTGAGCTACCAGTTCCCCCATCTTAAGTGTGTCAGGGCCATAGGATTAAAATAAAACTGGAGTGTCTACCTGAGCTTGTGCTGCACCAGGGCTGAGGTGGCTGTGCGTCGGTGAGGTCGGAGCTGCCGGATCTCTCTGTAGCTGCGGTAGTATTGCTGAATTAGCACAGCTGCCCGTCGACTCTGCTGGAACTTTTTCTGCACGTGGTAACTCCGGAACTTACTCTGGATAAGGATGGCAGCCTGCGTCATCTTCTTATAAAGTGCATACTGCCACAGAGCAGAAGCGTTACACAGTGAGTGCCGAGGACAGGGCGAAACATTGCACACAGAACAACTTTAAGTGGTGTCTAGTGTTCTTCTGGACAGAGGAGTTACCTTCAATGCTATCCATGTTAGCTTGGCAAAGAACAGAAAATTGGCCTTAGATTAGATATAGAGGGGCTTGGCCCACAATATTTGTGGCGATAGTTTATCACGTGGAAAGTATGAAGGTCTACTCTTGTAGAGCAAGCGTTCTCATAAGGGAGAAGGACCCTACATAGCACAGGTTTTGCTGTACGTTCATCACCTGTGCTACATGTTACATGTACAGTCAGTCAACGTACCTGTTTGTATTTTCGGTAACAGCGCTGAATGACAGCAGCTGCTACTTCCTGCTGCTCGCGCAGTGGGCGTTCCTGCAGGAGAGCAGAGCAGGAGATTAGAGCTGAGCATGGTCCAATGCCTGCATGCACACACAGGCACTGTACCACCAACTGAGATTGGGAGAGAGACAGGAAGAAATGGAGATATTTAAGAGAGAGAGAGAGAGAGAGAGAGAGAGAGAGAGAGAGAGAGAGCGAGAGCGAGAGAAGCAGCAGGAGGGAAGCAGGTGTAGAAGGTATTGGATGAGGGTTGAGTTAACCGTAACCCCACTGCTCTGTTTCAGCAGCATGTGTGTATTTGTGCCAGAAGCCAATGTGTGCAATGGAAACTCATTACAAGCAGTCATTTGAGGAGCACACGTAGTGAACATGCAGATACACAGAGAAAAAGATCAAGAGTTTGCAGTGCAAATGCTCGTATAAGCCAGGCCATGCGTTGGTTTAAACCATCGTCTCGATTGCGCTAAAGCTACCAAAGACACGAACCTGCTCAAAATAACTAACCAAACACCAAAGGACATGTTGAATAAACGGTCAATGATACAGGACTGCCCGTCAAAACCTCACCTAGCACTCCCCAACACTGATATGTTACACAAACGGATGTGTACCTTGAACTTGCGGAAGGCGCTCTGTACCAGCCGAGCCGCCTCGTACAGCTCCCTCTGCTCCAGGTCGGTAAGGGTGAGCTGTGACAGATCTCGCTCCATCTTGCTATTGGAAGCGTTCAGGAACTCGGTCCAGTTGGCCGGGGAAGGTAAAGCACCCTTTTCAAATGGACCGTCAGACTGAGGGGAACCATCCGGACTCAGAGCCGGGCTGGGGTTAAGGGGTTCACTATATAGAGACCTTCAGCCAAACGCACACATACAGATAAGCATAGAAGAATCAAGATTGGAACAAGGAGGTGTGTAAACTTGAATTGTACTAATTATACTAAATTGCTAGGCGAAACCTTGATTTGTTCCAAAGGGAAGAGGCCCTGGTGGTCCCATGAATAGGGAATCTAAAGCGCCATTGGAGGTTTTGTCCAAATGTGTTTTTGGGGCTTAAATATTGAACGTACAGATCTAGCTGCACGTTAGTGTTGGTAGATTATCCATTGTGTTAGTAAATTGATATGGTGGCTCGATGGTATAAGGCTTTGGGTCAGTGATCAGAGGGTCGGGGGTTCAAGTCGCACACCAGGCAAGCTACCATCATTGGGTCCGTGAGCAAGGCCCTTAACCTGACTTGCTCCAGGGGCGTTCTGGCTGACCCTGCGCTCTGACCCCAAATCAGTTCAAATTCATATGCTGGGATATGCGGAATAAAAACATTTCACTGCGTGTATGTGATAAATACAATACAATTTATTAGTTTTTATTTTTATTTAATTAACTGCATTAACCTACGCATTGGACAATTAAGTGCAACCTGAGTACAGTATGAAATCTAAAAGTAAAATCGGTCACATATAAACAACAGAACCACAGCTTTGGGGTTCATAAATGCAACAAGAAATTTCAACAATGAAATTCAATTGTGACACTGACCAACACCTTTATGTGATTTAACCACTCGGTTTGTTTTTTCTGTGGCTGTATAAAATACTACAAGGCCATTACTAGTCAGGTTCATTAACTGCGAGAACGTGCTTTTCCTCAGAGACTTCTCACCTCAGATGGATGATGCTGGGCAGCTGCTCCACGTCTCCCAGGTAGGTAGCCAGCCAGCTCATAGTGCTGCTCAGGGCGCTGCTGTCCAGAGGAACAGACTCCACAGCTGAGAAGTTCTCCCTTTTAATGCGCTCTGGTGTCACCTCTATTATATGCTCCGCCAGGGTCATCATGTTTGCCTGGAAGCAGCAAACAAACACACAAACGAACTGTAGAATCCGAAATGACCCGGAAACCACTTGTTCTTTTCTTTTTCATGTCTAATAGAAATATATGAAAGAGGTGTGTTGTCTTTGTCAAGCCCTCTGCTGGCTGTGAGATGAATTGCAACTGCAATAAAGACCGCAATACTGACAAAGAATTTTGCATGCCTTGAACCTACCCCATCCTCTCAGTTAAACAACTGCCTCAATATGTTGCTTTTTAACTAACTAAAGGGCAAAGCTGTACAGCTGGGAGAGGGTAAGAAGTCTAAAATGAAGAAAGTAGCCAGAGCACCATTTTATGGCAATATCTTGAATTTCCTTATAGATCTAACAACATGTGGATTGGTGACCCCCCCATCTAAAATAAAATCTGGTTTTAATTATGCACAAAATTAAACATTTGCTTAATGTTTCTATTGTTACACTCATTTTATCGTTAAATGATCTAGAACCTATGTTTCTTGGTTTGTCCGTGCGCACATCTACAGCAGTGTTTCCCAATAAGCAGGGTTGAAATAGAGCCCCTGGGGTAATCTAAAGGGTTTTAACGATCCGAAGAATCATTGATGTAACACCATGTGCCATCACTCTGTGTATCATTGTTGTGGCTGCTTTCAGTAATTAATAACCGTTTTAAAATGACAAAAAATTTACACACTTTTGCACGTACGCACATGTGCCGTTGCCACCGCTGCTTTAGGAAATTAACGACCTTCGGAAAATAACACACTCACACATACACAAACTTGCCACACACTCGCAAATCAATGTAACTAGTGCCACCACTGTGTTTGCTCAACGCGACTGCCCTTATTTCCTCCTCCTTTCTTTGGCTTAGAGTGACAGAGATGAATGGAATTGGAGGAGCTCTTGGCCCCCGAGGGCAGATCAATCGCTTGAGTTTATTATGTGGTGATACAGGTCGGAGGCAGAGTGCGAGGCCAGACTGACTGTTCTCCAATGTATCCTTATCCACGTTATCATGATGGATGACCGGTTTTAACGTGAGGCTAAATATTTGGATAAACACATCTACATTACTGAACGAGAGGAACGTGCAATCACAAAACCTTGCTTACCTGCAGGTCTTCCATGTGTGTGAGACAGTCCTGGTTCTCCAAGTCTTCCTTATAGGTGAGCAACTCAGTTTCCACCATTTCTCTGTCCGCCATGGTCATCATGCCGAGATTATCGCCTCGCTGACGCAGCCGGGACGCCAGCTTCTCCTTTCCAATGCTGTTTCCTCCACCTCCTCCTGATATTTTTCTGTACACCTCCCTGGAGCTCCATTTATGCCCCCCTGTGCGAAACGAGCTCACCTTGGCCTGTGAGATGCCACTGTTCTTGGTGCCTTTAGCTACTGGGTTTTGCTCAGCACTGGGTGTTTCTGCTGGAAGTGCGTTTGGGCTGGTGGAGAGCTTGTGGAGCTTCTGGTGCTCCAGGGTCAAAGGAGCCGAGACGGATTTATTCAGCCGTGTCTGAACCACGTCTGGGTTCGGTTTGTGTTTCTTCGCTGCAGGGACATCCTGCTGGCACTCGGTGCTGTAGTAGCTGGAGGGCTCGGACCTGGGGCGTCTCAGATCTAGACGTTAAAGGAAAGCAGCGGAAAAAATATTATGTGGGCTCTGTCAGGCGTGGATCATCTTTCAATTGAATTTGCTCTCTAAACTCTGCGGTGCTATTAGAGCTAATCTCAGGAAATGGGTTGTTAAAATTAGATTGTGCCACAAGTACCGCTCACCAAAGTGCTGCAATAATACACTAGCCACTGTTCTCCTGTTAGGACCATCCTAGGATGGTTAGGATCCCGTTCAACACGCTAAAGTCTCTTTCCTACTTTCTGTGGGTATTTGTGGGTTATTTTCTGAACTCACCAGGAGTAATGTTACTGGAGGGGTTGGTGGTAGTCGTGATGGGTGCACCGCTCATGTGGCTGCTGGGGGTCACCATGCCGCTGTTGGTCCAGCTGTCAAGCCAGCTGTCAGAGGAGGGAGCATCAGAGTTGGACGAGAATGTCATGTGGGTGGAAGGAGGCTGTTGCTCCTCCCGCTGAAGCTGCTCAAGACACTCAGCCAGCTTGGTGTGTCCTCGAGAGCGGGCGATGGACAGAGGCAGGCGGCCCAGAGAGTCGGGAATGGTCAGAGCTCTGCGGTCCCATTTGTATAGAACCACGGCTGCTTCGAGATGACCCAGAGCACAGGCCCACATCTAAACAGAAGGAGCAGGAAATAGATGAATTTATCATTAGATCAAAATTCAGCACTTGTTATAATTCTATAGAAGATAGATTTATGTTTTTACCAAGGGGGTACACGAGAAGTGGTCAACGTTAAGTGGGTCCACCTCAAGCTCTAGATCAATGCTGTCCGCATGCTTAGTGCTAGAACAAAAAAAGAAATAAATGCAGATAATTAACCATGTACGAGTTTATTCCTCTTTATATTGGACATCCATCCAATTCTGGAATCACTGCATGAAACAGCAACACTACTAATACTAATACCACTAGACCACTCTTTGCGTAATCATTCATCTTGTTTGTATAAGCATAATATAAATAGAAATCATTTAAAAATCAATGATTAATGGATGCGACTCACCGCCACTTGATAAGAGTTTTAATGAGTGTAGCATAGCCTTGTCCAGCAGCAAGGTGCAGTAGGGTCATTCCCCGGAAGGTTTTAGAGTGGATCAGGTGTTTGGATTTAGCCCAGCATGCACGGTTCATCATCTTCTCACACACCACCACCACACGGCTCTCAAACGAGCTGCCCGCCTGTCCCTGGCCGGACAGACACTGTGGACACAAAGCGCACTCTATTACAAAAGTATTTAATTAATTCAAGTCAGATGAATCGTTTAGAGGTGAACGTACCTGGGACTGGCTGCTACTGCTGTTTCCTCCGTTTCCACCTCCCCCAGCTCCTCCTCCTTCCCCCACTCCTACTCCTCCGGTCGCGCCGTTGCTTTGCTGCTGCTGGCCGGCCATCTCGGCCATCCTGCGCTCCATCTGCTCCAGTCGCTCCAGGATGGACATTCTGAACTGGTTATCTACAAGACAGCCGCGCTCATGTTTAACAACTGCACTGACACGGAGAATAGAAAGCCTTCAAGATGTCCCCTTGCTCTAGTAAATGAATTCGGGGAAAGACAAGGCAATAATACTTTATCAGGAACTGATGACCACAGAGCACAGCCATTATAGCGAACCACACAAGGTTAAAGGCAGGATAATGATTTCAATTACTTCAATTACACAAAGGGATAAAAGCAGCCATTAAAACTGCACCAAATGCATGCGGTTTACAGCAAAGATAGGCTAGTACATTAAGCTAAAGTATAAACTGTACATTCAATACAACTGTTAAGAAAAACGGGGCTTAACCCAGTTCTGAAATTATTCAGTCACCGATTTCATTTTGATAGTTGTCCCCTATACATTATACTCCGGACCAATCCGATTTGCATGTAATCAGAATAATGAAACATTTCCATCACCTTCCATCACCACTTCTACCGTCTAAGGCTCATGCTGAATTTCAGAGTGAAGCCAGAAACACCTGGTGCCTGCAAAGTCATTATACACTGGCATCCTTGTCTCCAAGACCCCAAGGCGAATAAAAATCATGTTTTGGGAAGAACTTTAGAAGAAACCCACATGGATGCTAGGAGAAGCTACGAGACTATACCACATTATCTGCTGTACCGACCCACGGTGTCGGTCACATTTTCTGCCAACGGAATAAAACATTTAAACTGAACGGTAGTGCGCATTAACACATTTTTCATTACCACACCTTCTGCAAACCAATAGGAAAAAGGCACACGAGTGGGATGTTTGTAGACATACAGAAAATCATCTTAAACAGGCCCTAACATGTTTTTTTTTTGTAGTTACATGTCATACAGTGTGTAATGTAGATGTATGTTTATGAGAAGAGTGTGCAAAGTTGTAAAGCTGAAAGTGCATCACAAATAAAGTTATTAACTATCAAAAGAAAGAGTCGACTCAGAATCGCTGAAACGAGTCGTTTTAAATTCGAATCGTGTTCCCCGAATTTCATACGTCACGAATTCTTACATTTGTTCTCCTTCGCAAACTTGAACTGCCAGATTACACGGGTTCGTAAAAACGGTTCTAATTGAAATATCGCCAAGTTCCGAGTTTGTTTGGACCGGCTTGCTCCTCCAAATCAAAACATGCGCGTACAATTACTAAATTTGGCTTTAATGTGTCGAGCGTGCAAAATATGTAGTGTTGTGTTGTGTTGTGTATAACGAACATTACACTCAATCCAGAAGTAGAAAACCGGCCAATCTGGTAACATGGGACATGCTGTACGCAATAAACCAATCACAATGGCCTGGGCCATCGGACCAATCAGAGAAAAGAAGCCTCCTGCAAAGGAGCAGCTTGGAAAGATAAATATTTGAGCGAATCGTTTGAGTCATTCATGAGAATTTCAATGCATGTTATAAGACAACAAAAATGTTTGACATTGCATGCATGTAAACCTGTTTTTGTGGACTCCTAAAACCAAATTATGGAAAATAAACACCATGATATGGCCCCTTTAAATCGCTGTAGCTCTGCATAATCTATGTGCTGTGTAAAGGCCATCCTGCTCATTGTGAGACGACAACAGCGCATTGATCCAGACTGCCTGCTGTTCACACATTTATAGGTGCCACTTAATAAGCAATGGCATATTGCAGGTAAAGCTGCCAGCTCAGAAGGGCAACACAAATGTCCAGTGTTAGCCAGTAGTGTGCGTGATAAAAACCTCATAGCGTGTACACACTGCTACAGCATCTCTCATTCTGCCAGGATCTGGTTTCTGTGGCAACTTGCTGCTGAGCGGTAACTAGGCGACAGGATCATGCTTGCGCGTGGCTCGTTGTAGCGGTACCCTAATTATATCGGGAATTGTGCAAAGCAGGACGAATGCAAAACACATAAGAGACTCCTTTTGACGCACATGTTGCGTTCTTAACTGGAGACTTTGCACAGTGAATAAACTTTACTTGGTGGAAGCTTGGGTTCATTACCCATGCTGCATGGCTGGTTGCCTGGCAGTGGTGCGTGAAGTGGGTTACGTGACTTCCAGGTCATGCAAGGCGTCACTGTTCAACACAATTGCAATTACTTATGTTAAGCTCTGAATCAATCCTGTGATGGAAATGGATTGCTATTCTGGGCACAAGCTGAGTTCATGGTGTTAAAAAAAAAAGAACCACCCATTTAATATCTCAGGTGTTTATACATGCCTGGGTCTGACTGTATTTGCGTTTGTGCTCTACTTACAGACAGGAAAATCAACACTTCTGGGTGGGTGGGAGGGTCGACGGAGGCAGACGTTTATTTGGATAGAAGAAAAGATATCCATCATCAGCCAGGGGCGATGTGGAGGCAAAAAAAACATGGCTTAAAAATACATCAAAAGGTTCACTACAATAATGCAGGATAGAGAACTAGATCTGGTCTCTGTGATAAATTAGGGTGTAGATGGAAAGACCGAGGCACATAAACCGAATGGCACAGAGAATCACCCGCGTCAGAGAGAAGAACTAAAACAACAGGAAAAGGAAACGAGACAGACAGCATGTCCGCAGCTAGTCGTAGCAGTTTTGACATGTCTTTGTTCAGACCCAATGCTGCAGTCTGCTGCAGTGCAGATGACATCATCTCCACCTGCTGCTGCGAGTGAGCACGCTCAGAAAGCCACGCACGTCCACTGCAGAGGGAGAGGGGCTAAGAGGAGGGGCTAGCAGCATATAGGGTCGAGGCTCAGAAGAATTCCCCAATCAGAATGCAGGCCACTGTGTGAGATCATTACGGCCCTCCCATTTTGGTCTAGTACAGTACTTCTGTCACAGCTTGTAATTATTTACAGACAAAACAACACACTATGGAAGATATTTAATGCCATATTTATGAAGAAAAGGTTTCTTTGTAAACTTTTAGCAGTTTAAAACTTCTTGTTTTTATAGCTTTACGTAATTAATCATTTCCTCAGTACATTCACAATAATTTGTCTTATTAGCCAAACCATTTATCCATCCACACACATATATATACGTATATATATGCAGCATACTTACTATATGAAGTGTGCATTTACTACTTACTATATGAAGTGTGCACTTACTACTTACTATATGAAGTGTGCACTTACTACTTACTGTATGAAGTGTGCACTTACTATATGTAGTGTGCACTTACTACTTACTATATGAAGTGTGCACTTACTACTTACTGTATGAAGTGTGCACTTACTACTTACTAT
>JAOUQX010000015.1:3711881-3723632 GCA_028566295.1 Liobagrus marginatus
TATGCAGAGGTGTACTTATAATAATTTTATTGACAAATGATGCTATTTACAGTCACGGCAGAGAGTTGGGGGGGGCGTGAAATGTTTACTTCTTCCTAAAGGGGGGACGTACCAAAAAATAATTGAGAAGCACTGAATTAACCCAACCTGTGTGCTGAAAAATAAACATTCAACCAAAAGGCAGATGTTCTACCTAGTGAGATTAACGCCTTAGAAGATTTAAGCAGTGAGAGGGCGGAAATGGTTTTCCTGATGCTTATAATTAATCTAGTACTGTAAATTTGTGAAATGAGTATACATTAAAATTATTGATCATCAATCATACGTTTTACTCATGATGATATGAACTAACCTCTGGGTAGGACCATTCCGGAGAGTAGTCAGTCACCATAAAGAGTCTTCCTGTGGCCTGCAGCATACCCAGTGTGCCCTGTGCCACAGCTGCCGATACAACATCAGCTACATGCATGTAGGTAAGCGAGCCTGTGTCCCCTGATGCCCCAGTACCAGCCGTTCCACCACCCAGACCCTGGGGACTGCAGCAAGTCTGGAGGCAGAGGTCAGAAGTGCTGTATCCTGTTACTCTGTTGTTCCCATTCCCTTGGCCCTGCTGCTGGTTTCCACCTGAGGCAGCCTGCCCATCTGAGCCAGGTGGTGCAACCAGCTGGTGGGCATAAAGTGATCCACCAGAACCCACAGCAGTGACTCCTCCATCCACTGAAATGAAGTCATTGATGAGGTCAGAGAACTGGTTGCCAAAGGAAATGTCAAAGTGATCCAGGCTAATTTCCATGCCAGTGCTTCCAGTACTGCCATTCCCAGCTCCACTTAGACCCTGGTGGGATCCGACTGTATTGTACAGCCCCTGCACAAGCCCAGCCCCCTGCAGAAGAGGCTGCAGCTGTTGCTGACCATTCGTGCTGTCACTGGAATTTCCATTCCTGAGAGCCACAGTTTCATTACCTACTCCATTCTCAGAACCTTGCTGCAGGTAGCGCTCTGATCCACCACCCTCTGTGTTGGCCCCTGCACAGGCCTGCAAGTGATCCCCAGGTTTAAGTAAACCATCTGATCTAGTCTCAGCACTACTAGCCCGACTGGAAACTGTACTGCCAGCCTGATCATGACCAACCACATCCTCATGCTCTGTCCCAAGGTTAGAAAAGCCTCCTGGATACTGTAGAAGTTGAAGAGATCCACTTTGCCCTTGGCTCTCCGAAGCTGAGTTCCCATTGCAGTTGGGTCTGTGCTGGTTTTGGTGAGGGTGATGGTGGAGATGGCCGTTAGTACCAGGTGAATCTGTTTTGACCACCTGTAAACCCATATAGGCCCTGTCATGAGAGTTGTGCTCAAGCAAATGGCTCTTTTGCCCTGAATTTTGCCTGACTTGTTGATTCTGGGCTGACTGTGGTGTATCCTGAAGAAAGAAACTGGGAGAGTGGCTTTGATGGGCCAGATGAGTGCTGGTCATTGCCTGGTCATAACCCACTGATGTACTGGAGGAGAAGTCAGGTTTTGCATCTATGGCACTGAAATCCATTTGCTCTAAAGTGGTGCTGGGACTCAGTCCTCCTCCAGAAGGCAGTAGTGAGCCTGCTGGGGTTAACGTTAGTGAGTTCTGTGCACCTGAACCATTGGCTACGCTACAGCTTACTACTGCTCCCATTTGGTAGCCGCTTTCCTTGGCCAGCTGCTGTTCAAAAGAGGTGTCCTCAGTCTTGATGTTCTTGATGATTTCCGAGTTGAAGCTGAAGCTAGAGTTTGACATTGTTGGAGAGTGTTGCAGGCCGTTGGTGCTGGCCATGGAGGAGGTACCTGAAGAGTCATTTTCTTGCTTCAGTCCATTGCCTCCATAAGTTTGGCCCTGCTTTGGGTTGTTCAGGAAGCAGTCAGGGTCAAAGTTCATGCTGGTCTCTGGCAGCTTAATGTTACCTGAATCCAGGCTGCTTGAGAGGACGAGCTCCTCTGAGACGCCAGATAGCATCGAGAGTCCATCTGAGGCTCCTGCTGTGCCTGCCTCTGTGCCTCCACTGCCTGGAAAGGCAAACTTATGGCTGTCAGAAGCGACAGAAAGCACCAGTCCATGGGAGGTAGCTTCAGAGCCCATCAGGTGAGCATTAGCACCTCCTGTGGGGGACATGCTGTAGACTGGATCACCTGGTACCTCGGACATGAAGACACTCTGAGATAGACTGTTCATTACTGAGGCCACGTGACCCATCCCAGTAACAGCAGGGCTGTCAGCCATATCAGGGTCTGAGTTTAGGCCACTGCTAATGGACACGGGTGAGCTCTGGGTAGTATCTGGTACTTCCACTTGGTTGGTAGATGAGACCTCAGTGCTATTCTGGTGCAGGAGTACAGGCTTATGCACTTTTCCATTGCGTTTTTCTCGTGATGTGCCACCTCCTGCAGCCCCTGTGCCCACTTTTCCCACAGCATGGCTGTGTTCTGTTTTGCCCTCTGACACGTCACTGTTTTGCAGCTCGGAGTGACCACTGCTGTAGGTACCAGTGCGTGGGTCCACTTTAGGAGAGATGATACGGTGTTTAGCACTATTACACTTATGGTGCACGCTGCTCCCAGCACCTAACAGTGACAAGAAAAAGGAAGACGAGCATGTTTATGTTTCCATGTCCATTAGGAGATTTTGAAGGCTTTTTTTTTCAGGTATTACAGATTCATCATATCAAACCAAATAAATACATTAAATGTATTCTATATCGTTAAATACAAAGATTTGTGTGCATGTAGCTTGACAACAAAAAAATAACGAATAAACTCTTCTCGACAGATGATGATGCCTTCTGGTGGTGTAATTTCTACAATGCATTCTGTACTTTATTAGAATATATTCAACCAGAGTGTCTTTATATTAATTTTGTCATCTAGCAAGTGCAAAGGACATGAAACCTGTATTTTTATGACTTTGGGTTTTCAACCACTTCTTTTTTTTATACCTGTCTTTCTTTCTTGGCCCATCTTTGTGCCTAGCTTCTGTCCCTTACCGAGCGTGCCAGTGCAGAGGCAGTTGTGCGTCCTGGGAGGAGGCTTGGTCTGATGGCTGTCTAGTATCTGCTGCACCAGCTGCTCTACAGAAAACCCAGAGCTGTTGTTCCCATTGCTGCAAGTCCACTTGATGCCATGAACTTCATAGAAAGAGAGGAGACACAGTTGTCAGCTGATGAACGGTGCACCTGCTTTCCCTCTCTGGGTCTTACATAAGTTGAATACAAAATCCTTGACCGCATTTATTAATTAGATCAATTGCGTTTAGAGTATTATTAAATGATCAAATTAAAAAAATGTATAAGAGGTGGCACAGTGGCAGAGTGGTTAGCACTCCTGCCTCACAGGAGGAAGGAGGAAGGTCATGGGTTTGTTTCCCACCCAGGGTGTTTCTGTGTGGAGTTTGCATGTTCTCCCCATGCTTGTGCAGGTTTCCCCAGGGTACTAAGGTTTCCTCCCGTCTCCAAACACGTGATTGTACATAGATGAATGTGTTCCTCTAAATTGTACATAGGAGTGAATGTGTGTGTGAATGGTTGTCTGTCTCTAAGTGTTAGTGCCGTGATTAACTGCTGATTGTACAGGATGTACTCCGCCCTAACTCACACATTAAGTTATCTGGGATAGACTACAGCGCCCCCACGACCCTTAACAGGATAAACGCTAGATAATGTATGAATGAATGAATGAGGTTTATAAGACATGGCTCTTTTTTAATGTATATTATTATTAGTATTATTATTATGAAATATATCCATGTGTGTATGTATGTATATATTAGGAGTAAAGTTTACAGATGATGTGATAATGAGTAAGGATTGTGTCTATTCTTTTAGTCTATGATGTCATGCTTTCTTCGAAAACCATTAGCCATTCGATGTAAAACGGAAAACAGAAATGATCTAAAAACCTAAGGACCATTTTGCAAACAGTGGGTTCAATATTAATAATCCTGCTGCAGCACAGCATCCTGCTCTCACAGTAAAAATAAGAGATTTTTCTGGAGAAGAGCACAATTAGAATATCAAACATTTTGGCAGTGCTTAATATGATTCTGGCCTTCTTCCTTGACCTCTCATAACGCAGGGTGCAGTCACAGAGGGGTAAAGAATATGAGAAGCGGAAAACAGCAGAGGCATACAGAATGTTATCATACATACTATGTTATCTCGGTTTATCTTAGTTGCTTGGCCAGAAAACCCCTGCAACATGCCATAACACATTACACCCACTCTGGTGTAAACTTCCAAACAAATCCATTAAACTGAGGAAGGCTTCAAAAAGTCAGAAACTGCAAGGGCTTAACCACACGCAGGGTGCGAACCTCTCTGCTAAACACTGAATCAGGATTTAGAGAATAGTTTTAATAAACACCGTAACACTTTTCACGGTCGTACGAAGCTACGTTTGTGTGTTTTAAACCCATCAAACACATGGCATGTGCACTCCTTCCCATGTGAGGTACTGTAAGTCTCTGCTGCATGACAACAATAGTGATTTATAGTGACCAGCGAATCCAGCGCTGTCTCTTTCCCGTAGCCCATGCCAAAACTTTCAATCAATACCCATTCACCCTATCCAGTATGCAACTATACAGTACGTTTGCTTCAGACACTGTATGTTGTTCCTGCATGTGTACAAGAATAATGAATCTATTAGTCAGTATAAATAATAATAATGCATTCCAAACCGATACAAATACAACAAGGATAGGAGGTACTGCTAATACAACATGGGTTTTTTTTAAGACAGCCTTATCCAGAGCGACTTACATTTATCCTTTAACTGAGCAGATGATGATTAAGGGCCTTGTTCAGGGGCCCAGCAGTGGGCAGTATTTGCATACAGTTTAACTTGCTGATGTAGCATATCTCTTTCTGCAAAATTGTTCATTTGTTTCTATCTTTCTATTTTTTCTAATCAATTTCAGTCATTTACTTTTGTAGCATTTGGCAGACGCTCTTATCCAGAGTGACTTATAACCGAGCAGTTGAGGGTTAAGGGCCTTACTCAGGGGCCCTGCAGTGGCAGCAAGGTGGTGCTGGAAATCCAAACCCATGACCTTCCGATCAGTAGTCCAACACATTAACCACTGAGCTACACTTCCCTATATACAGGTAGAGTACCGGTGTTCTATTGCACCCCCTCTGTGTCTGTATTATTGCAATAACTTTCCCCAAATAATTTTTGTATTGTTTAAATACAAATGAATGTATATTAAAAAAAAAAAGAACAGTTTAAGGATGCCTTTCGTTGGCTTTCCACATTACAATGAGAATGCAGTTGGAGGGCAGTTATGGATAGCTCTGTCTTCTGAGAAACAGGTGCACCTGTGAATTCATCCCCAAATTGCACACTCCCATAGACAATAGTGTGCCACCATCTGTTACTTTTCATAGTAGACCACTATTCAGAACAATAGTGTGTGGTATGGGATTTAGCCTGTGTCTCATAGAAATGCAGTAATGGGAAAACCACAGCTAGTATTTTAATACCTCTCTCGCTTTACATACAAAAAGTTTTTAGGTATAAATAAGCTTCGAGGTGTTTACATTCGCATCAGGAATAGTTCATTACATTGGCTGGATGATGTACTGTACGCAAAGCTGGGCTGCTTGTGACATCTAATCCTACTTCAACAGCATTTATTTTAAGAACCTAGCCTTAAATATTGGCAGGTTACACACACGTGTGTGTTTTTGTAAAAAAAAAAAAAAAAGATAGAAAGGCATTCAGAAGTTGTCTGTATGTAAATGATTAGCTCAATGTATTAGCAATGGATAAGAAAACATACAACAAGTATCTTAGTTTTCATTAAAAAAAATCAATAGAAGTGATGAATGAAATTGTAATATATTGCACACATAATAGGGGGGGAATGCAACTTATTATTTCTTACAACATAATTCAGCAGGTTTTCAATAAGGTTTTCTATGAGAAATTCCTGGACAGTCACATTAAGAATTATGGCGATACTCAAATATTTCGTTTCTCCATTATAAATAGAAGCGTTGTGTATACATAACATACGGGCCACTCGAGGGACCATGTTACAATTGTAGACCTGATATATATATATAATGTACACATGAATTATGCAAGAATAATACAATGTACAATTTATCTATTGTAAATCATCTAGGCTCGACGGGATGCCGCACATCCACAAATCCATCGCTAGGTGGTATTGTTGCTCTTCAGCTGTGTTTCTTTTAGTCATCTGAGACCAGGGATAGAGACAGCAGTAGCCCTGTCACTGGACTCGCCGTGTAGCATGGCTGATAGGAGAGGTCCAACCTTCCACTATTGTTCACACTCTTTACAAAGTTAATGACTTAATGCATTACTGCAAATTGTTAAATGCAGATCAGACAGCAGGTGTAATAAACAACTTTGTTTATGCATCTGTCCAGAAGTCAAAGGGGGGCATTTCATTGATTGCCACATAAGGTGATGGCAGCATGTGTGTGTGTAATTAGAATGCCGTCTGCATTCACCCAGCTGCCTCCCTGCCATCAAAAGTGCTGACAGCCAAGAGGTGGACTCATATATTCATTACATTAACAGTGTCGTCCCGGTTCAAACCATCGCTGCAGCTGGTCAGGCACAACACTGCGTCCTTACAAGATGCCAGGTACACATCGTCGTACAGCCGCTGTTCCTGCTCTGTCCTAATTACAGACGTGTCCCCAGATCCACTCCATGACCTGGACCTATTTTTTTGACAAACACCCACATGTACCAGCGAACATCCTATGCGTTCCCTATAAGGAGACTCCAGCGGGAAGCATATGTGTGAAGGATTTCTTGTGAGTCAGACACTCTTCCTCCTACACACTCGCATCAATCAATAACATCGCGCCCTCCTCCACTGAATTCCGGGAAGCTGGTGCATGCTCAGTGTGTTAGCCAAACAAGACAAGAGGCTCAGATGAGAGGCAATCCCAGAGTGCTCAAAGACGTTCCACTTTCTGGGTGTACAAAACTTCCTTTTTGTCTTTGTAATTAAACATCTTTAAAGCTGTGCGTTCTCTGGGTTGGTGTAAAACTACACTAATGGGGCATCAAGCCTTTAGAATATAGTGTATGCTAAAAGAATAGGACCAACTCTAGTAGATCTAAGAGGTCTCAGAGGAATGGGTTCAAGTACATACAGCATATAATCAATCTTAAATGAGTCGGTGTGTGTGTGTGTGTGTGTGTGTGTGTGGTGCGCTGTGAAGCGCTGGAGTCCCATCTATGATATATTTCCGCCATGTGTTTCTGGGATACTTACTACGCCCCTGATCAGGATACTGAGCACACTAAAGATAAATAGATAAATGCATTTCACCACTGTGTATCTTTACACCTGAGTGCTCTCTGTAGGTACAGATGTAAGAACAAACCCGGAATACTCACACATCGGTTTGAGCTGCCCAACCAACTCCTCCTTGGTCCACTTGGCCCATTCCTTTTTGTCGGTGTTGATGGAGCACAGGATAGGGCCACATGGTTTCCCACAGTCCTCTATAGCAGGGACGTTTAAGTAGTGCACCAAGACGATGTCTGGATTCTAAGAAAATATCAGAGCAAAAGGAGAGGTAGAGGCATTAGGTCAGGTTTTGCAACACAACCAACTGAGTAACGAGATATTCAAGTTCAAAGTTGATTTGTCACATGTACATTATACGTGGTACAACATACAGTGAAATGCTTTGACGACCGACCGAAAGTTTACTGTAAATGGGGGTGAGGGAGAGAAAGAAATTGTAAAGGGGGGTGTAACGGCAGTGCCCGACTCCGCTCTCCAAACTGACGTCACGCGCTGAACTTTGAACTTCCGGGTTTCGGTATAAAAGACCAAGTTTACCAGCTATACCTGGCCAGTTATTGTTTGGACTAATCCTCGTTTATCATATTTATAACTTGGAACGTTCAACTGTTTGTGCGAGTGCGTTCATGTGTGTGTATCGTTGCTAGCCGATTGCAGGCTGTGTTTTGGTTTCGTTTTCAAGTGCGCGCTGTGTCGGTTTACTCGCGCTTCGGTTTTGTTTAACGCCTATTCACTGTGTGTATTATTAAAAGCACCTTACGCATTTGGATCCTGCCTCCTCGCTTCACTCGCACGTGACAGGGGGATGGTTGCATATAAATAATATTTACAATAAGTACAGTAATTACTAATTACAGATGTACATTTATATGCAATGTGTATATGACAATAATATATAATAATAATAATAGTAATAATATAATATACAAAAATATAGTATACTAAAAATATAACCTACTATAATATACTATACATATACATTGTACGTATACATTCTACATTGAAACTTTGAAACTTTGAACTTTACATTGTACGTATACATTCTATACATACTATACTGTAAATATACAGTGTATATACATACTATACTGTAAATATACAGTGTACGTATGCATTCTGTGTAATTTGTGCATGTGTGTGTGTGCAAAAGAGTATTATATTATTAATACTATAATAGTATTATATTAAGAATATTAAAGGTACAGTAGGTCAATTTCAAAGAGACTAACAATAGCCAGCTAGCGTTGAAAGCCCAAAACCTGCCCCTCCCTGCATAATCCCTAGATTAGCTCATTTGTAAATCAGCGGTGAGTAAATATTACAGTACAAGGCGCATAATATTACAATAACCAACGCAATCTGCTTTATAAACTTGTAATAACACGCAGAAATTTTATAGCGGGAATGCACTGATGACGTAGCTGTCTGTGCTAACACAGAGGTATGCTAATGCATATGTTAACAGGCAGGTAGGACGGCCTATCGTAATGTTCGGACCGAATGCTTTGATTGGACAAAGTATTTTTTTGGGTCCTACACCTTCCACAGACGACATAAATACATATAAATACATTTAGACAACTTCAAGAGTGCTATGTGAACTTTGAGACTTTCAACCTGCAGAACTAAACATGTTTTTGAACCAAATCTCCAACCGTGCCTTTAAGTCTCTGAGACATTATCACACAAGAAAACCTACAAAAACACAATCAAGATGCCAAGTAAGCCTGACAAATGAAGAACTGTTCATCTGTTTGCATTCTCTCCCTCCCTAGCTGTAAAGATCACCTCTGGCTTCCTCTAATGAGGTCGTATTCACCTTCACAAAGGGGCGATGCACTCCACTGCGTTCTCGTATTTAGGGAGTCTTAGTGCAGTTATGCGAGGGCAGCGAGTGTTAGCTGGATAAATTTCTTCAATTGGAAGCTTATGACTAAGCGATGCATTCTGAAAGCATATCGAGCCCGTGTGAATAACATCAATTCACTATCGTAATGATAGCTTTGCTATATAGTGAAAAGAGTAGCCTTCAAAAAAAAAAAAGCTTTCCCAGACTGACAGTCCCATTTTATTGATTAGAAATCTTAAAACAATAAAAATCCAACCGAATATACAAATTAAAACAAAAGCCTTTCCTTGGTTTCGTTGCACACACACACACACACACACACACATACACACACACACACACACACACACACACACACACACACACACACACACACACACACACACACACACACCCATACGCAAATGTAGGCTCGCAAAGCCATGTGATAAAGAAAAATGTGCTGCCAACATAACAGTGTGTGCTGTTGGAAGCTTCATCAGTGTTAAGTGGTGAATAAATCAAGGCGCTGCTAGCTTGGACTGCCTCTCAGCGTGCACCATTAATCTAAGCAGAGGCCACTGACTGGACCATCCCTACTGTACACACACACACACACACACACACACACAAACACACCACACCCCGTAGGCTCCCCCAGACACATACACACACGCACATGCACACGGATTAGTGCATGCTGTAATACTGCACACATTCTAATGTAAATCAGGTGCTTAATAATCTCTGTGAAAAAAGGAAAAAAAAAACCCCAGAAGCAATGATATGGCTATAAACACCAGATCCATGGCAACCGCACCGTCCTCAACGTGCAATTACTTACTACACACACAACAATCTTCCAGTTCATTCATCACACTAATTATAGAATCCACTTAAATAACCTCCACCTTTTTATTACGCTGTTTCTCTACCATAACGCACATCACATCGACGCCACAGCCAGCTCAAAGCCGATTTCAGGAAGAAAGCTGAAATCTAAATGATGGAAAAATCAAACTCAGGAAAATTAGGGCTGTTAATGAGTAATCGAAGGTCAGAAAACTGTAATTAATTCAATAAATTAAATGAGTCGACTACATTATAAAATTTAACATCTTCCACTCTTCTATGAAGCTAATTTAAATCATTTGTCATAATTGTAAATTCTACACAAGGGGGTGCAATGTAATTACTGTGCACACAAGGCAGCAATCATTTACATGAAACAGAAGAATGAACGAATGAAGATATGAAAGAAATTTTATTTTAAAATTCAATTACAAGATGCTGAGCGCAAATGAGCTTTTTCATGTGACGTTATTCTTTAGCTGGGGGTTTAGGGATTTGAAGTTATATGTTCACTTTTCTTTAAGGTCAGATCTAAACGGTCAATATTATTAACAACGACAATACCAACATGACGTCAAACACTTGAACTATGCTCTACTTAGATTTAGATCTTATATTTAGATCTACTACTCTCCAAAATTTCTACATTTCTATTTCATGCACCTTAAGGACTGACACTTTATCCATCCATCCATCCATCCATCCATCCATCCATCCATCCATCCATCCATCCATCCATCCAGCCTTCCATCCATCCATCCATCCATCCATCCATCCATCCATCCATCAATTCACCCATCCATCCATCCATCCACCATTCCATCCATCCATCCATCCATCCATCCATCCATCAATCCATCCATCCATCCATCAATCCACCCATCCATCCGTCCATCAATCCATACATCCATCCTTACACCCATCAATCCATTTCTGCTGAGTTTATTGATTTCGTTAAGTGTGACATTAAAATGTGTAGGTATTATAATTATAATGATATAATAATTATAACTATCGGCAGAAACATCTATCCAGTGGTTAAAGCTGTATCAGATCCCCCAGATGCCTGAGGGCTGTAAGAGAACGCACGGTCCTGAGAGACTCTTACACAGGCATGTCGGGTGTTTAATATACAGAACACTGGGATATCATTTTATTAGTAAATCGTTCACACTCTTTCTCTCAGCAGTTTTATATAACGTCTGAGATGTAGTTAGAACTAAAAACTAATAAAGGAACCTAATATAAAGTGGCATTTTACATAGTTTCAGATTTATCAAAATGAGCAAGAATGATGGCGTGTGAAATAAACATCAGTTAATCTCCCAACTACTTTTTAAAAGATTAGAATTCTGCTTTAAAATATAGTCCGTGCCAAGTTTAGTGTTTCCTAAATAAACAAATCACTACTTTGCCTTGTCCCTTTATACGCATTTAAATTTTTACCTTTAGTACGTTTGTTTTACTTAAACTGTTTAACTGTTTATTACCTTTATCTGAAATGTAATTGGGGTCCCTATATCTAGATATATCATGCAGGTGACTGATATATTTTAAAGTAACATAAACACAAATGACAAGATACAGGGACAGATTTCTCCTCTATTTGTCTAAGGATCAATGCAAACAAATTATATTCCATTTCACAATTACATGCATATATACATTACCCTGTTCAGGGTCTAGGGGGCGCTGTAGTGTATCCCAGTTAACTTAGTGTGTGAGTTAGGGCGGGGTACATCCTGTA
>JAOUQX010000015.1:3826425-3839976 GCA_028566295.1 Liobagrus marginatus
GGGCGGGCGGGCGGACGGGCGGGCGGACGGACGGACGGACGGACGGAAGGAAGGAAGGAAGGAAGGAAGGAAGGAAGGAAGGAAGGGTAAGAGAAAGTGATGACATTGAAATTGGCCAAAAAAGAACACAAACAAACAGCAAAGAAAAAAATGTCACATGAAGAAAAGTGTGAAGTGTGTGAAGCCGATGTGTATAGTAAATATAACTGTTCTATAACTGATTAGTGAATACAGCCAGTCTATCACAGATAGCCTTCACCTCTTCCCCTACTCCACTTCTCCCTGGAATTGTCTTGATTCCTCCACAGAAATCTTGTCCGACTACCTGAGGACAAAAAGAAATCCAATACCCCGGCCTCCAGATTCTATTTATAGCAGTGCTGCAGATTCTCATGGAAATGAGTCACTTAACCAGGGGCTCCTCTACTGCCTCTTATTGCACACTCGCCAAAGCCAGGAACAATTTCCAAACACAGCGAATCAGAGGGCAGAGGAGTTCCTTTCCCCCTGTTGACACTAATCAGGTTGCAAATACAGGAAATGAGATGTACATATATTTGATTTCTGGATTATTGTATTCATAAGGAAGATGCTTTTGAAACCCCTGATGCCTTATTAGGTTTTTTTTTTGTCCCCCTGCTTGAATCAACTTACTCGTGTCTTGTACCTCACACTGAGAATTTTTCGTTTTCCAAGCTTTAACGGTGTGTTAACGGTGTGTCAACGGTGCTGCACAGCGTTCCTTGCATGTTTATTTGGTTCGAAAGTTCACAGCCTAGTGCTCTCACTGAGGAACAGAAGGAGAGAAAAAAAAAACCAGCCTGGTTTGGATAAACTGCCATTTGGGGCTGGTCACTTTAAATGTCATGTACTACTAGCGCAATAATGACAACAAATGGAGTCAACACACAAGAGGACAGGCCTACAGCCAAAGTATACAAACACACACTTTTGGATCATGCCAAATGCCCAGATGCTGCAGGCCAAGCCCACAAGTGGTGTCAGATCTTCATCTGATCCGTTGTCTGGGCCAAGTCCCTGCTCCGCAGTATAGACCCAGAGGAACAGAGAGAGTATCCTACTCGTTTCCTGCTCAACTGCCATTCATCTGCTTCTTCACTGGCAATTAAAGGCATGATTAAAAGCGACAAAGTGTCTGGCAAATGAAGAAAAAAAAGCCGGCAGAGGCCTACACCCCCCCCCCCCCCCACGCGCACACACACATCAATTATTCCGGAGACACCAACGGAGACGGGGTAGTGGGGTTGCTGGGGGGGGGAATCACCCTAACAAACAGCTTCATCATACTAGAGACAAAGCAAATGAATGAATAATAAAAGTACAGAGATATAGAAAGTGTTTAAGGATGAACAAGACAGAATTAGAGAGAGAGAGAAAAAAAGAGCTGCAATACTCCAAATGATTAACCAACAACTAGTTCAGTGATTCGATCAGTTGTTCAATGGAGTGCAAAAAGAAGCATGAAAAATGACACAAAGAAAGCAGGGCTTCAAAAAAAAAAAACACGGCAGTCCAGCCTGAAGGTGTAGCGCTAATGCAAGATCAGGCTATTAGAGCCCTTGTCTGTGACCTCGCACCTCATGTCAGTAAGTCACAAAAGGCCTCAAGTGATGGGCTCAACAGCAAAGCCCTCAATCCCACATAAACCACCCACAGCGCACATCAGCGCACAAAATATGATGGGCTTCAGGACCTCATAAATCTTCTGTTAGAGTACCGGCCTCTCCTGGATCATTACTGCATCCCACCGGTCTGTTTGGGCTCCATTTCACTTAAATGTCAACTTTTCAGCCTGACTCTGGAGCCCCACTGTCACCATTTGTTTTAGCGCCAATGGGGGAAAAAACGAGAAAACACCAGAACGCAACCGAGGTGTGTTTCTGTGTGTTCTTAGCAAAGTAGGAGAGATGGCGGTTAATTCCAGGCTTAAAGAAACCAAGAGGGTAAGGTGTTTGTTCAAATAAATCGGATGTAATGTGTTGTTGTTTTGATGGACTAACAGCAGGAAAAGCTGCATACGGTGCAATAATAAACTCGGCTTGCTCACTAAAGTAAGTACACCTTCATGAAGGACAGTTTCACATTCAAGCAGCCAGAGCTGTAATTGTCCATGGTTATGTAAATGTTACTATTATTTATCCATTAATCACTATTACGGCGTTAATGACGTCCTTTTACATGAAATTAAAGCGAAATGGTTTTTCTGGCCTGTGGTTCGAAAAATGAAATAGAGGCAATCGGATAAAGACATGCAATCAATTAACAGTTGTATTCATTTTCATTTCATTTTCAGATTGTATTTATCACATACATGCAGTGAAATGTTTTTATTCTGCATATCCTAGCATATGAATTTGAACACTGGGGTCAGAGCGCAGGGTCAGCCAGAACAAATGGTGCTCCTGGAGCAAGTGAGGTTAAGGGCCTTGCTTAAGGACTCAATGGTGGTAGCTTGCCTGGTGCAAGGCTTGAACCCCTGACCCTCTGATCACTGACCCAGAGCCTTACCATTGAGCTAACACATCCCCACGTCCTACAAACGGGAACGCAAGCGTGTGGGTAGAACCGTGTCAGCCAAGACAAAAACACCCCGTTAAAGCGTCTCTCGGCAAACGTCGGTTCCTAGACCTGCCTCAAACCAATATGTTTGAGCTGTTTGAAGTGCTGTGCTTGAAAGTCAGCACTTTTCAGGGTAATTCCCATTTCCGAATCGAAGGCAGGCCACCTCTCATTTCCCTGTATAAAGCCAAACTCCAGTTCAGACCTCAGCATCAGCTTTATTCATGCTTGTTTTCTGCCCTTTGGTAATAGCCTTTTCCTCCATCCCTCTTTAGTACACTCCACCCGCCCACCTTGGATCCCTCCAGTTTTTACTGCTTGTAGTGGAATTATTGTAGGGATGAAAAAAGCTTCGATAAAAAATAGTTGCGGCGCACATCTCATAAAAACGTGCCAGTGGCGGCAGTAGACCCATTTCCTCAGTGCTGATTATGAAGAAGACATCTAAAGAAGAGGGGAAACATGCTGAGGTGCTGAAGCTAATGCTCTGGCCATCTGGACACAGTGAAAACACAGCATTTCTTCCCTCATCATGTCTCTTCTGTCTCCTTCTACACAACTTTTCTATTGGCGCATGTGGGCAGCGCTCGTCTTTACGAGCATATGTGAATGGGGGATATAATCATAAAGATGCGACGCATAAATGGACTTGTTCTGGGGCCATGTGATGTCCATAAAAATGGGCCAGCACAGGTGTCGGTAACAAAGGGATCGTCTTTCTTTGTTTTTAGTTCGAAATTTCTTTGCTTTAAAGTTTAGCACCGCATCGACTGATTGGAGAGTTATTTGCTATCTAACTACCTATCTATCTAATCCAAGCATGCATGCATCCATCTGTCTGTCTGTCTGTCTGTCTGTCTGTCCGTCTGATCCAAACATGCATGCATGCATCCATCCACAAACCTATCTATCTATCTATCTATCTATCTATCTATCTATCTATCTATCTATCTATCTATCTATCTATCTATCTATCTATCTTATCCAAGCATGTATGCATCCATCTGTCTATCTGTTTGTCTGTCTGTCTGTCTGTCTGATCCAAACATGCATGCATGCATCCATCCACAAACCTATCTATCTATCCATCCATCCATCCATCCATCCATCCATCCATCCATCCATCCATCCATCCATCCATCTAGTGAATATAATATCCTTATCCTGTATATGTATGTGTGTATGTGCGTGGGTGTATGTGCGTGTGTGTGTGTGCCTGTGCGTGTGTTTATCCTTAAATATAACCTATATGTATGTAAATCTCAGAGAGAGGAGTATCTTGGTAACTTCTGCTGATGTCACTAAAAACTTTCATGTGTACCAAATACACAAACAAAACACGCATGTGAGAAACTTACGAAACTTAATAAACATCAAACACCAAAGCCATCACTTTTCTGTCAAGTCATTTTCAGCGATGCTTATTCAGTTTAGTTTAGATGAGAGACGTAATATTACTCTTAGGATATAATGAAATATTGACCAGCATGCCAGGTCAGTTGATATGGATACTGTATACTGTGTATATAGTCTGTTTTATAAGTCAAATACGGCGAAATCTTCCCAGACGTGAATGCACGCAGTTGTGGCTGACATGATCCGTTTGGGCATGACTAAAACGTTTGCCATTCTCCGATAAGAATTACATCACCCCACCTCTCCACGTCGTTCTAATCCAATCCAAATAATATTTCGAAGAGAAAACACTGCAACTTTCTGAAAGTAAGTGCCAGTAAAGCGAGTCTCCTAAAGAGCACAAGTCATGATGAGAGTCAAGCTTTATTTACCCGAGTGTGTGCGCAGCTGCCATTCTCAGGTTGTGATTGTAGAGGTTGATTTATCAAAGCCCGGACTACAATGAGCCGCTGCCCAGCTCGGCGCTCCATAAAACCGCATTAGCCTAATGCAGCCCAAATCTCATTCCCAGACTGCATGCTTTATGGTCTGCCAGCCGAACACCTTGCACATTATTAAATTAGATACAGCACCAGCACGCCATGAGACAAACAGCAAGGTACGTGAATCTCGGAAGTATCTCAAGACACCATAAACTTGACCATGCTAAACCTGTATCAGCCACCTGACACAAAAATATATATATAGTACAACCGTTGTACTGTCACAAGAGGCTTTATAACCATAAGTGGTAGTGTTTTTTCAAACACACAGGTGTGTGCCATTCATTTGTGCTTAATCCTCCAGTTCAGCAGAGTACACAGTGGGAGTCACGCCCAATGGAGCCACTAGTCGTGGATATGAGAACTTTGCTGACTGCGGAGCACGAACCGGAGAGAACGGTTTAGTGTTGGTGAGAAGGGGGTGGTGGATAAATTCTTTCTCTTCAGCACTTCTATACTGGGGACAGCTCCCCAGAGGTGGACCCTCATCTCCCAGGCTCCTATGTTTGAATTTACACTCACCTTCTGTTCACTGCTGAAGGAAAATGGGCCACATGCTGACCCACTTCAGCTGGGCCTGCTCTAAAACCCCTTAATCGGACCGACAACTTGGAAACGCGCAGGTGTGAAAGGGTTAAAGGTCAAAAGGCACAAGGTAACATATGTGTTAATGAGGACAACAAAACTGTAAACTTTTCTTTTTATACTTAATGTGACAAGTCAACAGGTGATGTACAGTATGGTATTTGTTTGCATGCTGAAATTTGATTGGTCCTTTATACTGATTTGATTTCTGATCTTGACTCTCTCCGGCTTCTGTCCTGTCATTGGTCAGTTTCCTATTGTGTGCGCTAGAAAGATGCCAGAGTCTTGTCATGGTGATGGACCCGATCTCGATCCCGATCCCGATCCCAATCCCGATGCATCAAGCTTTATATAACAGATACGAGCGCTCTTTGATCACCGTTAATCTTTATTCAGATAAAATAATACCATAGATGTTGTCTTTGTTACATATTTACAGTAATGATGTAATATATGTAATGTAATGTAACTATTGTTTAAACAGAGTAGGAAATAATCACAAAAATTATACATTATACAGTGAACATTTTAATATCCCTTTAAGATGAAGTTCATGCATAACACTATGCAGATCGGGATAGTTAATAATATTATAATAATATATACTATAATAATAATATAAGACAAAGATTGGTTCATGAGATCAGGAAAGTTTATTGATTACCGATTGAGTCATAAAACTTTGTGATTATTGTCTGATACCAATTGATCGGCGCATCGCTACCTATTATTAGTTCAGCCCTTGATTATTTTTTATATTACGTATATATATTTTTGTATCATTACACCTGTTTCTGGAAAATGCTAAATAAAGACCTTTTTTTTAAAATATTCTTAATGCAGTCCGTCTTCAGTATTAATCACACTCATGAGTGCTGTTTCAGTTGGAATACTGTACATACAGTATACTGTACATAAATATATATGCATATACACATGTATCTAGACAGGGTGTATACTTAGTGGTTAAGGCGTTGGACTGCTGATCCGAAGGTCATGGGTTTGATTCCCAGCACCACCAAACTGCCACTGCTGGACCCCTTAACCTTCAACTGTGCAGGTAGATAAATGTAAGTCACCCTATATAAGAGTGTCTGCTAAATAATGTAAATGACTAAATGACATGTTTATTCCAAGAGATCCCTCAGAGACTCAGAAAACAGTAAACTATCTGTAAAACATCTTCACAAAGAGAGGGTCTGCTTTCTAAACCCATGAAAATGCTTTTTATCACTGCACATTTACAGGCCCAATAAAATACAATAAATACTGCACTTGAAGTGAAAAGAACATTGTGGTTTGGCAACCCATCGTCCATTCCGAGTATTTCTACTGCTTAACCTGCGCTGCAAACACGAGGACCGCTTCGGCCTCCACCTTACACAGCAGCCAGCTGAAATTTACTGTGGTGTCCATGAAATCACCGTTTCAAAATGCGCATGTAACAAACTCGCAGCGGAGGTATGGGAATAAGGGAGACGGTCTGTGTGTGTGTGTGTGTGTGTGTGTGTGTGTGTGTGTGTGTGTGATGAAAAATAACGGTGCATCCTAACTTTCTGCAGTGCTATCTGATTATTAAACACGACTGCTGTACTGGGGATGGGCAATAACTGATGTCTAGTACACTCGTGGAAATAAAGCTACCGTTTCTTTGTGCTGTTTCCATTAAGGGTCCACCTTTAACTATAATATATTCACAAGAGTATTTCAACCTCGGATAAACATACCTATATGTGTTTGTGTTCCAGATTTAGTTTCACTCTCACTCCTATATAATAATCTCGACACTTCTGGAAGTGGTTTTCCGCTGGATTATAGAGCGTGGGAATTTGGGAATTTTCCAATTCAGACACAATAGTGTTGTCAGGTGAAGAATTCTGGAGTGCAATCAGTGTTCCGGTTCATTCAAACGGTGTTTAGTTGGGTTGAAGTCAGGGCTCGAGGTTCTTCCAGTTCCTTATAAATAGCACACCATGTCTTCATGGAGCTCAGGAGCTTTGTGCACAGGGGTATTGTCATGCTGGAACAGTGTTTGGGTCTCTTAGTTCCAGTGAAAGGAAATAATGCTACGTAAATAGTTGTGCTTCCAAAGTTTGGGAAAGAGGCCGTTCCAGGAAGACATTGTTCAATAGGTTCAATAAACTATGATGACAATAAAATAATGACGCTATACTGTAACACGTTCCCAACGATAACCTTGAAGCCTGATTTGGCAAACGTTGATGGAAGTGTGAAGTGGTAGCTTAGCGATTAAGGTTTTGGACTGTGGATCCGAAAACTGAGGTTCAATTCCCAACAACGCCAAACTACAACTGCTGGGCCCCTGAGCAAGGCCCTGGACCCTCAACTGCTTGTTTGTAAGTCGCTCTGGATAGGAGCGTCTGCGAGATGCTGTAAATGTAAATGTAACTGCAAAGACAAATCCTTTCACACGAGTTAACAATTTGCAATTTAGACACATTAGAAGCGATAAGCTAAACGCTCAGTTCATATCGTCTGCGTCAAGGAAAAACACGAAAGAGCAAAAACAATATGTTTCGACATTAAGGAGAGAAAAGCCCAGCATCTGTGCGAGGAAAAGGTCAGGCTGATTTTCTTCGACCGTATTCGCTGCCCTTTACAAATTAACTCGGCACAGGCAATATTTCAACAGAACCTGGATCATGAATCAAGCGTTGTCCATAGTTCAAGGCCGTTGCCACATCACCGTCTTTCACACCTCCTCGTCCTCCTCTTCCTGACAATCAAGCCTACATCTACTGTAATTGTGTAATTAATGCTATGACAGTCCTCATTTCAGAGACATCGCACACTAATTACAGTCAAGCAATCATTAGGCAAGCTAAGCGCTCGATGGTCGCGCTGCAGGTGGGGAACTCTACCCGAAGGCTACTTGTCGTCATTTCAACGCGATTGTTGTGTCATTGGTTTGTTAAGTGTAACTCTGCTGACAGGGCAGTCTTGTGTATTCTTTGTGATAATTACCCTTTTGTCTCCAGTCTGCCTCTTCACTTCCTCTATCACTTCCTCATTCGACTGCATATGAACCTATGCGTATGTTTGCGTCTGCTAGGCGCTAGCTCATGGGTTCAGCGCTTTTTCAGGGTTTATCTCTAGATTGCTGCAGTCACGTCAGTGCACAAGCTTTCCACCGTTTGCACGGACACATCTGCTAACACAACATCGGTTGGTGTATCTTCTTATGTTAAGCCCGCTCGTCTTTTTTAGAAGTCCTGAACAGCAACCTACTGCTGAAACACTGATGCATCGAGCTTTAATTCAATCGGAAAATCCCTTTGCGATGGGGATTTTCACTCATTACACTCTTTGGCTAGGGAAGCCGTAGGCCTTAAATTCTGGCAGAGATGAACGTCATCAATTTAAAAGTGAAAGAAGGCAGGTGTAAGGTGCTGTGATCGGGTCGAATGAGAGACAGATGAGAGAGGGCGGACAGATCAGAGTGTCTCGTCTGTCCTCATCTCTGTCCGCTCTACCTTTTTCTCTAGTCTACTGAGTGAGCCGACTACGATGCCTGCTTCGGCCAGCAGGTGCTGCTGTGAAATAAGCAGAGAGGCTCAAGCCATATCAGGGAGCGATGGGCACGTTCTGCCATGATCCCCATAGGCCGGGTGTGGGAGTGTGTTTGAGGAAAGATGGAAAGAAAAATCAAGAGTGTGTGCGAGGTGAGAGAGGGAGAGAGAGAGAGAGAGAGAGAGAGAGAGAGAGAGAGAGAGAGAGTGTGTGTGTGTGTGTGTGTGTATGTCCGAGAGAGTGTAAGTATGAATCTCTTTGTTTTTGTGTTTGGGGTTGTGCCACTTGAGTGCACACTCGGACAAGGTGCAGTTCTGACCTTGTGTAGCTGGAGACTAACAGGAGCCTGAGGCACAGAGTCACTCACTCAATGCCTCCATTTATAACACCGATTTAAAAGGACTACAGAAACAATCAAGGTTCTTTACTAATTACTGATCCAGACTTTTGTGCCGATATTTTTTGTTCGTTTGTTCATTTCACTTTAAAAAAAGGAAGGCAAAAAAAGATGCATGTTAAAATAGTCAACATCAGGGGTCTCCAACTTTTTTGAAACTGAGGGCTACTTCTGGGATACCGATTAATGTGAAGAGCTACCAATTTCTTATTCACTTCTGAAATAACTAATTTTTCTCAAATTACCTTTAATTATGTTATTAGGGGTCAAGCCACGCGATACACAATTGTTTATTTATCAAAATACATACATACTTTGTTTACAGATACAGTATACTGTAATTGATAGTACAAAGGCTACAAATTGGGCTTGACCCCGATAATTAATGTTCTTCATATATATATAAGAGATAAGACACTGATCGTGTTAATGATTTCTCACAATAATTATCAGCAATGATTGAACAAGGTAGGAAACCGATAAATAGCACTATGCACATAACACTTTATTTCTATAAATCTTTATAAGTAATTATTATATTTACAAATTGAAATTAACGTAAGCCTGATTTAAAAAAGAATAGCAACGAAAAACATAGATGCAGTTCACTGGTAAGTGGTGTTATGGCGGGTTATTTTTAAAACGGGACCGCGGGCTACTCATGTGGTCCTTGCAGGCGACCTGGTGCTCGTGGGCGCCATGTTGGTGACCCCTGGTCTAAACTGCTAGTCTGTAGTGTAAACACTAGTGAAAGTCCTAATGGCTTATGTGTGGCAGGAGGAAGGATAAATTCAATAACAGTATAATAAACGATCAGGTTTTGGTTATAATGCTAGCTGTGTTTAAGTATGTTTATGGTGTTGATGCGTCGTGTTATGTGTTTGACCACCGTGATGCCTCACGCTCTTTTATCAACCAGAAGCTCCTTCGCTGCATTTGATGCGCAATGTCAAATATTGAAAACTAAATGTAATAGTTTGAGTGGCCTTGGGGTTGGGGTATGCTGTGTGTTAGACACCGCTAATTCATTATAATCAGTCCATTAGCTGATCATTCAGCCACACACACACACACATACACACACACTGCCTAGTGATGTTTATTGTCCAAATGTGTTGGCGAAGTATTTCCCAAATGCTTCCTTAAGAAGCATTCGAATTGTATAATTTTTTTTTTTTTTTTTACGTTGACTTTCCGAGTCTCCGGTTGGTAGCCAACGTAAAGCCGTCGTCCTTTTAAAGGCATCGACCAATTAGACGTGAAACATCAGCTAATGCACTGGACAAAAATCATGGAAGCAAACGATTTGGATATGAATGTCCCGAACGGTCATTAGAATTGATTTCCGAGCTCTTCCAGTAAGCCGGCCGTCACCTCCTCTCACAGAGAGACGCATTCCCAACAGCTGGAAGATGAAAGGTTATTTAATGTAAATGAAATGCATTTTAAAACCCAAATCGCCAACATCACAGCAGTCATTCCACTGCGCATAAAAGTAATTATGCCGCTAGGCCTTGTATTAAAAAAGACAGAAGAGATAAAAAAGCGAGAGAGAGAGAGAGAGAGAGAGAGAGAGAGAGAGACAAAGGAGAAGAGGAAGGAAAAATGAGAGCGAAGGCAGCTGTAAACATTTATGATGGACAGCTTTGACACAAGCCCACCTAGGCCAGACGACCAGCAGAGACAGAATGATGGGGTGGGGGACGGAGAGCTGGCCTGTTGGGTGACACCCACAGTCGTCTCCCGGCACATCAATCACCGTTCCTTGCTCCTCGCTCCCTCAGAGGCTCCCACAAACCGAAATCAAATTATTTCTTTTAATTGGAAAAAGCCGAGCAGGACCGAGACCTGTAGAGCACGCATCGGCGCAGGTAAATCAGGTGATGTCAACCCAGCTCAATGGGTGTCAATTCATCAGTGCTGCTTAATGTCATTAACGAACCATCTCTCACCCTCATCCCTTCGCCTACCTCACTCCTTCCATCCATCTTCTTCTCATATTATGTCTCCTGCCTGCTCTTTTGACTAGCTAACCACAGGCAGGCGCCTGAATAAGAGTTTTCTCCCAGTGCAATGCAATGCATCTGAATTTGCTCCATCACCTCAATCCATCGTTCCTTCTTCCCATCAAACACACCATGCTGTACGTCCGCAACATTCCGTCCTGTCTGCTGTTTCAAGGCTAACTATTTATAATAGAAAATTGATGCAATTGATGTTTCGTGTAGGCGGGTCTCAGTTTTTCAATGAGATTGAACATGTCGGATAAACCAAACTGAGCTGATATAATATAACTGATCTCCTGGAAGTTCCACCGTATTCCCCTTATAATCACATAGCAACATTTCTCCTGCTTGGGTTTGTGGTCAGTCATTTTTAAAAAATTGACATTGACAGCCTTAAAAATCTAAAGTCTTGAGTACAGCTCAAGATCTGAGCAGGGGCAGCTTGGTGATGCTGGGATTTAAACTCACAACCTTCCGATCGATAAGTGCAACCACGCTTGGAAGATGGTACTAGATGTACTGTACCGTACTGCCCAAACAAACCCAAAAGACTACATTCAGATTTAGAACGTGTCCTAAATGTACTACTTTGAAAGAGGTTCTCATCAAAACTCAATGAAGGCTGCGTTTTGGCAACCGGATCACGACGACACGCCATCATGACCATCATGTGGTCCTGGTGATGTATTGGATAAAGTGGTAACTGTGGACCATCACTGGGCCGTTAATCATCTGTTATCGGGCTTCTAAACACGCAGCAGTAACGGGATTCGTCTACGAGTGTGTCGAGCTCAGCTGGAGATTTCTTTCTGAGCCAGAAATAAATACAAAGTACAACAGCTAAGCTCAGAGTCTAAACTGTTCTGTAATCATTTGGAAATATTTAAAAGACTTGTTGCCAGTGTGTAATACTAATACAGGTGCACAAACTGCTTACTGTATAAATCTGTACACAATAGAAGAATTGGCCACATTTGTATATTGTAGTACAGATTGGTAAAATATGGGGAAGTGGTAGCTCAGTGGTTCGGGTGTTGGACTGCTGATCTGAAAACCGGAGTTCGAGTCCCTGCACTGCCAAGCTACCACTTCTGGGCCCCTGCGTAAGGCCCTTAACCCTCAGTTGGAAGTCGCTCTGGATAAGATCATCTGCTAAATGCTGTAAATGTGAAATACTTTACTTAGCATACTTAGCATACCGATATCGATTTATCAGAACTGATACCGATTAATTTCTCGTTGATGTGGCCGATACCCGAGACGTAGAATCGAAGTATAAGAACCCAAGCATAAGAAGTTAGGGTCTATCTGACCCCAACATGATAAGATTCATGTTCTGACCCCAAGTATAAGAAGTTGGGGAGAGAGCACGAATAAAGCTATAGGCACAAAAAGAGGGTTAAGATAATTGCCCAAGGATCAAGGGCCCAACAGTGGCAGCTTGGCCGTGTCGCGGCTTAAACTACGATATTGCAATAATGTAACCGCAGCCTTGACCGGTTCAGCCGTCACTGCCAGTGAAATTCAGTGGGAAAACGATAGGTGGGATTAAATCTCATTAATAACATGAAAAACATTATTTTTGCAGTAAAACGTTACAGACTTGTTACATAACAAAGTAACTTGGTGCCACACAGTGACTTTCAAGTTAAACGTGACTGATCGACCGATAACTGATTTTCCCGTTTAGCCATTTTCCAGTATTAGAGATCGGTTTTGTAATATCCGATCCATCGATATGGATATAGACATATATATATATATATAGATATATAGATACATATGCCATCTTGTGCCATTCTGAGATGACAAGGCTGTCAATATGGCACTGCATCGTGTGAAGAGTCAGCCAAGTCAAAAACAGCGCTGACATCTAAAGTAACTTGATTAGCTTTAATTGATCTACAGTACTTTATTTAACATATCAGCAAATAATGCACGACACTAGACTACACCATTGTTGGACTTAATCATGAGAACAAAGTCACGCTAAAGTAGCAAAGCTTTTTACTTAACATGACCACATGATTTTTCAATTTAAAGTTAGGGTTATGTTCTTAATTTGTAATATGATTGTTTACCTGATCAAAGAGTTTATTTGACAAAGACATTGTAATGGCAGTCAGTTTCAGCCCTCTCTATCTATATTGATGTAGAGAAAAATGTTTTATTTGCTGTGAGGGAGTTAAATGACCGTATTGACAGCGTGATAAACTAAAAGGCTTGTTCCGTTTAGTGCTGTTGTTATAACCGTGTCAAAAACAGAAGTAAAGCAATAAATAAATATCGGTTCTATGTCTTGGGTATCGGTCACATCACCAAGCAATTAATCGCTATCGGTTCTGATTAATCAATATCGGTCGATCTTTACTGAAAAGGTCTACATGTTGATGTAAAAAGATTTAGCTTCACAGCAAGAAGGTCATGGGTTCGATTCCCGCCCAGAGTGTTTCTGTGTGGAGTTTGCATGTTCTCTACGTGCTTGCGCGGGTTTTCCCAGGGTACTCCGGTTTCCTCCCGCCTCCAAACACATGTGATTGTACATAGGTGAATG
>JAOUQX010000015.1:3846941-3858266 GCA_028566295.1 Liobagrus marginatus
ATGAGGGAGAGAGAGAGAGAGAGTGACTTCTGACAGAGAGAGACATTATTATATTTCAACACAGAATTGATTTCTGTTTCTCTATCCACTAGATGGGGCCATGCTCTTAAATAACACTTCTGCACTTTATCATTGGCACTATAGTCCATCTGAGAATTTATATTTATTACAATGTATAAGAAATGTTTTCGGTGAAGAAACAGTAGATTTTTTTATTTATTCTCATTTTAAATGATATTAGAGCTCATGGACCATTTTACAGATAAAAAAAAAAAAATCAAACGCTGACTAGTCTCTAATTAATGTCATGCAGTCAAATGCCCACACGTTTGCTGCATTAACAGATTCAAGGTCTCAAGAGCACGCTTCTTTTCACGCAACAATTACACTATTTTAGAACACAGTGCTGACTCATTGTCTCATATAGTACAGTCAGCATTATTCTGTCTGATTTCACGTTCTCTAATTCTACAACATGTGGGTCTGAACCTGGGTCAGAGAGAGAGAGAGAGAGAGAGAGAGAGAGAGAGAGAGAGAGAGAGAGAGAGAGAGAGAGAGAGAGAGAGAGAGACAGAGAGAGAGAGGGAGAGAGAGAAATCCTTAAAGAGATTTCCATCCATTTTCATCCCTGAGCTTTATATATGTGCGAGTCAAACAAATCTGTATTTAGACTTAAACCATAAGTTGACATGGTCTAATTCACTATTATTATTATTATTGTTATTATTATTATTATTATTATTATTATTATTATTAGTAGTAGTAGTAGTAGTAGTAGTAGTAGTAGTTTATGTAGTGGGTTAATATTTAAAATAAATGTGAATTCTAACAGTGGTAGCACTCCTGCCTCACAGCAGGAAGGTCATGGGTTCGATTCCCACCCAGAGTGTTTCTGTGTGGAGTTTGCATGTTCTCCCCATGCTAGTGCAGGTCTGTTGCCATGTCTGAGGTCCAACGTGGATCATTCCACAACGGAAAGTGTTAAAGAGTGTTTAAAGTCGTAGCCGGTGTGTTTGATTTGAATTTGCTCTCATGAGATTTGTGTGTTGTATACAGTAGTTGCGTCATCGGGCCGAGCTGATAAACGAGCGCAGAATCACACGCTCGCTGACAGCAACGCAAATGCAAAAAGGCCACCCTGAATCATGCATCATGACTAACACATTTCCCCACGATTACACACTCTGTATATAATCAATAAGGAGTCAACATCGCCACACGTGTGACTAATATTACCAATGTTTTTATCTGTCCATTCATTATCGCTGGTGCACTCAACCTCACACATTTCAGCCTGGAACTGACCACTGTGAAAGAGCCCGGTCTGAAGGAGTGAGTGAGTGAGTGAGTGAGTGAGTGAGTGAGTGAGTGAGTGAGTGAGTGAGTGAGTGGGTGAGTGAGTGAGTGAGTGAGTGAGTGAGAGAGTGAGTATTGAATGAGTGAGTGAGTACTGAGTGAGTGAGTATTGAATGAGTGAGTGAGTGAGTGAGTATTGAATGAGTGAGTGAGTGAGTGAGTATTGAGTGAGTGAGTGAGTGAGTGAGTGAGTGAGTGAGTATTGAATGAGTGAGTGAGTGAGTGAGTGAGTGAGTGAGTGAGTGAGTGAGTGAGGGAGTATTGAATGAGTGAGTGAGTGAATGAAGAACTGAGTAAGTGAGACTCAGTGAAATGAAATGAAACTGAGAAATGAAGTATGTGACTCAGGGGGTAAGTGAGTGAAGGAGTGTGTCAGTGAGTGAGTCAATGAGTGAAAAAGGGCATGAGTCAGTGATTGAATGACTTAGTGACTCAGTGAGCGATTGAGTCAGTAAGTAAATGAGTGATTGAGTGACTCAGTGAGTAAGTCATTGAGCGAATTAGCGAATTGAGTGGGTTATTAAGTGAATAAGTGAGTGAGGGAGTAAGTGAGGGAGTGCAAGACTCAGTAAGTGATATGTACCAGCCTTTAGCGTACGTAAGTGCCCGTCTGTCTGTCTGTCTGCAGCCCGCTAGCCTTTTCTCTCTTTCTGGGCCTGAGGCTGGACTATTAAACGCAGTCTCTGCTCAAATTGCTTTTGTGTGGCTCCACTGAACAGGTGGATGATGACGGTGGGGGAACGGCGGCGTGCTTCGATTGCATTTTAAAAGGCCTGCGACATCTGCTGGGACTCAGTGGCATTCATAGCACCACCGAATTTTACAAGTCATCTACTCCTCGCCACATTAGTGCTTTATTTTCAACTTCGAAATTCATTTACATTGACTCGGTCGGGGAGGGACATACCACCGAGCGGCCGGAGAAATCCATTTCCTCCTTCATGCGTGATCATTCATGGGGATGTTAAGACAAACATATCATGCTACGTTCATCTGCTGCTGCCTGTGTGAGATAAGGAGGTGCTGCTGGTGGTTGTGGTGGTGGGGATGATACTCTAATAACCCGACGATTAGTTGGGGAGACACGACCATGCTATTAGATCACCCGGCTATGTAGCTAACAGTGCTGCTTTTCTTCATATGTGTGCTTGGATGTTATTATGCATTCATAAATAATTATTACAACTATTCATTTACACCAACACACACACAAGATCACATTATCATCAGTAGCCATGTTGCCTAGGAGGTCAATAACCAGTTCGTAAGATCATAATTTTGTACCTGCACTAAAATGTACTAAAAACATTTTAACAAGCATAACAAGCATATAAGGACACAGGCGCTAAAAGCATGCAACTGGAAAAAAGGTGTAATGTAATAAGGTTAATAATGAGGTAATATGAGTTAGTAAACAAAAAAGAAGGAAAGAAAGAAAGAAATTACGTTTATGATGGAAATGAAACAAGCGGCACTACTTTGTCATCCTTATTGCTGTATGTAGTCATTCATTCATTCATTATCTAGTGTTTATCCTGTTCAGGGTCTAGGGGGCGCTAGAGTCTATCCCAGATAACTTACTGTGTGAGTTAGGGCGGGGTACAGCCTGTACAATCAGCAGTTAATCACAGCACTAACACTTAGAGACAGACAACCATTCTGTAACATCCGCCGCGTCTGCTACACTCAGAGGGGTGTGGCCGGGAAGGCCACCCGAGGGACTTTATGACCCAGCGACTGTTAACGTGATGTTTGTGTTCGGGTCATGTGTCTTATGTTATGTCTTTTGATTGGTTAGCGCACACGCGTAGGTTCTGTTTAGTTAATAACACACCTGACTGTAGTTTATGTTAAATTATGTTAAGTATAAAAGAGGAGCAATGAGAAACCCTCATTGCTGGTTATTATGTTATGTTAGTTTAACCTAACCGCGTAGCACAAGCTCCGGTTCAGAGTGCTTCACCTATGTTCGTCATAGTGGCAATAAAAGCGACTTTGATTCACTGCTGCCTGCATACTGGGTCTTTATACGCTGCAATCGGAGCACTATCAGCACATACGACAACATCTTAAGAGCTGAAATGCTACACATTCACACACACATTCACTCCTATGTACAATTTAGAGTAACACATTCACCTATGTACAATCACATGTGTCTGGAGGCGGGAGGAAACCGGAGCACCCGGGGAAAACCCGTGCATGCACAGGATGTTCTATGCAAACTCAACACAGAAACACCCTGCTTGGGAATCGAACCCATGACCTTCTTACTGTGAGTCAGGTGTGCTAACTCAATAGTCGCCCATTGCTGTATGTATTCAAATATAAACATTATATAGGTGTGGTAAAGAATATACTGTATATATATATGTATTTTTAGCCTTGAATGATAGCGATGCTGCTGGATTTTTAAATCAGAGTTGTGGCATAACCCGAGTTTTCATTTTAGAAAGCTTTCAGCAGCCCTGCAAATCAAACACACTTCATGTACCTGGCACAATAAGTGGGAATATAAATGACAAGATTGTACAGACTGTTTTTCCCCCACTGATGAAATTCCGTTCCTCAAATCCTGTGCTGGGATTGCGCTTCAGCGGCGCCGAACGATGACGAAATCATAAAAAAATAAAAATAAAAGCGGCAGAAAACTGATTGCTGCGCTCTTAAAAAGAAAGCATGGCTGAGTTTTCTGGAGAGATTCATTCTACCCGGAGTTCTCGGACTCCTTGTGCTAGCACGTGACTTTTAATTAGCCAAGATGAATGGATATGACGACTCACTCTCGCTTGAGATATGAAAATCCATCAAAAACTTTAAAGCAGCCACCGAGAGAAATAAGCTACAAAGTCAGCTACGGGATATCGACTGATTCCGAGCGCTCTGAGGAAGAAGCCTTTGTGTGGTGTAAGGACCGACCTTACCAATGAACCATATAGACATAAACATGATTTGACAGCTTCTTCCTTTGCACCTCTTTTTTTGTCCAGTTAAAGAGTCAGGGTCGCGAAGGGACAAGGTTTCTTTCCTGACGAGGTTACGTTTTGCGCTGTGTTTTAGGATTGCGTCTCCACTCAAGGATTTCTAATGCAAAATGTGAGTTGACGGAACAGAATGAGTCAAAGAAAAGAATAAGACGAGAGCAATCCAAAGAGATGCCTCTGAAGATCAGAGATAACCTAATTGATTATCGGTCTTCGTCTCACAGGTGACCGAGGCATCGTCCAGGTGGTAAAGTTTGGAAAGAAAGAACGTATGCAGGATGAATGCTTTACTTTCGCACTTGTTTGGGTGAGTTGTTTTTTTTTTCTACTAGCGAGCGCCTGTTATTTTACTTCCTCCAACACACATCTGGATGCACAAGCTGTTGCTTCCGGCAACTGCATCTGCATCCGTACTCTATGTGGACACCGTTCCCTTTCTCTCAGCAGCATGTGGCAGATCACAAAATAATAATAATAATCATTTTCTAAACAATTACTGACAAAATGCCTTCCCAGGGTGCGAGATGTGCGGATAATTAGAAACGAAAAGAGGTGTCTTTTGACATAATTAACCGGCAATGTTTAGCGCTTCACATAGCAGTAGCATAGGTGCTGCTTCGGCTTGCGATCCTGATACCATGGCTACACGGCGCTCTCACCCCACCCTAATCGCCCACTGAAATGGTGTCCACTCGATTATAGCATTAGCAACAAGCGTTTTGACATCTGTCTTCATTATTATCAATAAGGAGGAGCGACTGAGCCACAGGTCTGCTCCATTAGCTCGAGTGGTCGCACAGTTGTATGGTTGATATGGCGCATTAGACGGCTCCAACGGCAGCTAATATGTTGGGACTGAAACGGACAGCGTGATTGCTTTGGGGGAGGAGCAGCAGCCGAGGCACAGAGCCACCCCGCTCAGAGGCCTGTATATATCGGTCGAGGTAAAGAGAAAGCAACTGCATCTAAATAAGAAAGCTTATTGCAATCTGTATAATTACCACAGGGTAATGAAATAACTCACCAGCCGTGCTGCCTTCACTTAAGTGAAATCGATGTGTGTTTGGGAGTTTATTAGAGCACTGAAGTACTGAGGCTGGAAGGGAGGAGGAACGGGGGTCCAATAGCACAACCTGCATTAGCAGCTAATCAAGAGGCGGTGAGAGCTAAACCTTCAGCAGCTATTTCTTATTCTTTCTAATTGTCATTGCATAAAATCAGGCAAAGTGTGCATACCACTATGCAGCTTATAAGCAAGAAGGGAAGAAAAAAAAGTCGCATCTCAGAGTAAAGGTTAACAAGAGGTTAGGCTTTGAGTTGTCAGCAGGTTTTTTTCATCAAATCTAAAGGAAGACTCCATCGGATGATTCTCAAAGCCAGTCATCGTGCAGGGCAAGCAAAAGGAAATGGGGTGGAGGGGATGGGGGCTTTTTGAAATGAGCCACCTGCCAGGGTGACACCTCGAACTTTTCCACTTCTCAGCACTTTTTTCTGGAACCTTATTCACTGTGTCCACAGCTCAGACTGATGGAACTTGAAAAGCAAAATAATGGAAAGACAAACCAGCTATCGTTGCAAAAGAGTGCTTATCCGGAAATCATTAGGCATACAGATGAAGCTGAACTGCCTACGAGTGCTTCTGTCTCAAGGATGGCTAGCTCGCTGATATCCTCCCCGTAGGTGAAGGCCGACAACGAGGCGCTCCCAGCGATCTCCAGTGAAACGGAGATGGGGAGTGATGGGAAAGCGAAGTGATGGGCATGCCTTCCTGCCTTTCTCAGGTGTCCCATCTCAATAAAGAAGCAGGAGGAAAAAGAAATGGAAGGAGGGCACTCATTTATTTAGCCGTCTGCCCAGTTCACCTGGAGTGATGGCAAGTCATCAGCAAGGTAGGCTGCTATTTCACGGCCTGTTAAACGTTAATGCTGTAACACGCCCTTCATTCCAATTTTGGTGAGCTGGAAGCCTTTACGCCAGGCTCAGGGTTTGGTCAGGCCACATGCAGGAAAGAGAAATTGAGACGACATAGAGGAAGGATGGGCAGAAAAAATGGCTTTTAAATGGATTGCTGAGCTTGCACGAGCTCACCCTGCCCCTTCTTGCATGGGCAGACCCGCACACAGTCACTCCAAGGTACAAATTCATTTAGACTATTCAGCCATTCAAAACAAGTCCTCCAAACTCCTTACCTCCTTCATTTCACATGCTTCTTCTTTCTGATTTCAGACCCTGAAACTGTTGTACCGCAGTGGTCTCTCGGCGGAATACATTCATTGATGAGATAAAGAAAAGGAGTCCGGGCACTGCTGGAGGCGAAACACTAAGCAAGAGCAAATGCTCTTTAAGGTTAAGGTCAAAACACTTATTTGTGTTCCAGTACGCAGGCCTGAAGAAGACTGATTAAAATCTCATAGTTATTATCCCTGAGTGCGGCTCTGATTGATTACCCTTGCTTAAGCCCCGTGTGGACATTGGCACAATTTTACACAGAAAGTCTTGCAGTAGAAGACTTCATTCATCACCGTAGCAATCTGACCCAAATGTACCATCCATGGCCAGACCTCTAAGAAACTGGTGTTCTTCACTAGACCAGCGGTCTAAGAACACACTGGGAACTGACAGCCTTCATTCTTCACCAAATCCATAAGTTTCTGGAAGGATTTCAGCTACTAATCTCAGGATTTATGTCCGGGAGCTGTCCTGCTATCCTGTGTTCATAGTCTGGGCTGAAATTCTGCATCATTCAGTGCTAAAGCTACACACATTCCGACACACGGCTAAAGGTTTGCTTGTATTAGGCATGGGCAGAATGGATTTCTCAAATTCATGTAAAGAAACTTCGGTTCTGATTCATTAATCATCATGGTTAAATCTTGTTAAACTGGCAATAAAGTGTTGTAAATGACGTCAGTATCTGTCAATGCACACTGATCATAAAAACAAAACAGCTCTAAGGTTCCTTCACATCTATCCCAGTTATATCATATGTAGCATGCTAAATGTTTCAATACCAGCCTTATAGTCAAATTTCATTCATGCAATAATTAAATTGGCCCAGTGAAACAGTTTAAAAGTAGCCCAGTTTCATGTTAAAAACATGGACTTGGCAACCCTGCGTCCAAATATTAGAATGTTTGATAAAGAAACACTGTCCTGCTGCCATCGGCCTGCACTTTTCATAAACAACGCACAACAGTCATCAATAGTCTTTTGAATGCAACGAAATTCCAAATGCCGCCTCTGAAAGCCAGGCTATCAGCGCTGCAGGTCGGTAAAGTGTAATTTGTGGGTGTGTATATGTGTGTGTGCTTGTAAGAAAGGGTGAGCAAAGGTGCAGAGATAAATCACAAGTGGCACACACACGCAGCGGGGCCGCGCTGGGGCACGCCGGAGCAGTAGCGGGGCCTGCAGTCTACCTGTGGTGGCGGTGGCTCTCAGCATGGGGGGGAAGATTAATGCGGCCTCTCTGGAGCAAAGGTAACATCCAGAGCTTAATAAGGTACAAACAATTGCTTCCATTTTGTTTGCTACCTAGGGAAAACTAAAATTGTGCTACTGAGGTGTATTTTTTACTTTCAGTATGCTGTGGCAGAGTTGGGATTTGGGGCGGTGTGTGTATGCGTGTCATGTGAAATGCTCTTATAAAACCGGCATGCTCATGCATCCACTGAGAAACGAGGCTCCATAGGCTACTAAAGGGCGCTGCGATAATTCAACCACCCGAAACGCCCAATTGTCGCTTTAAAAAGTGCTCCGGAAGCCTTACCTCGACACCCTGCACTTTCAGCTTCATGTGATCCTCTCGCGTTGTCTTGCCATCTTTCCTCTTTTTCCAGCAGTAGCCATCCTTCCTGTACTTCACCTTTTTCCGGTTGTACAGTATCATCGACCCATTCTGTGGCCTAGATCCCAATGAGACAGGGACAAGAGGGGAGGGAGGAAGAGAAGAAGAGTTATTTTTTTTTTTTTTTTAAAGCAAAGCTAATGCAGTGGACCTCATTCTAAGAAGAACACAGGGGCTAATAGAGTCAGTAATGCATCAGTGACTAAGATGACACAGCCCCTTTATAGCATTTTTGCATTGGTATGCACAGTTTGACAGTGAACAAAGCAACCTTCAGCATAAATTTGCAACACTCTGGTAAAAGAAAAGCACTGCTCGGTGTAAATCACACATAGACTGGAGCATGCACACTCTCAGATGAGCACTGGAGAATATCCCCTGAGGGGCGAAAAAAGAGATAACCCTCAACATTTCATTAATAATTCATTAGAACTTTACTGGCCATTGCCTGGTCACTGATTGTGGTGCTGAAGCCTGTCTAGCTTCACATTAGGAGGCTCTAGGTTTAAGCACTAGCTAATAATTACATAAAGCGCAGACAGCATGAGACGCTTATGCCATATGTCTGACGAAATCCATACATTTATCCAGGAGTTATGCAGAAAGGGAACAAAAAGACAAACCGGGTCGTGCATGCACAAAGATATTCACTATGTTCTGTACTCTGCCTGGCTGCTTTAACAATGCAATTTCCCTTGTGGGATCAATAAAGCATCTATCCATATTTCTCTCTCACACACACACACACACACTGCTATAGTGCTATAGCTGGCAGGATCTAGATCAGTCCCATGAGGACATGGCATGGGCGCATAGTCATTGGCTCCCCTAGGTGTGGAAGTGGAAGTGGTGTTGGCCCAGTCCTGTAGGCGGCCAGCTGCTGAGAGCTTCCTGTTAGCCAGGCCCAGCATGGCCTCAAGGTACACTGGCAGCAATCAAACCATGTCTAAACATTGAGTGGCTGGCACTGTCTTCATGTTTATCTTCTCATTTTCCTCACTCAGTATTATCCATTACGCTGCATGCATCAATTTCTAGTGCAGCACAAGGGGGCCAGGCGCTGGTTTATTTTTGCGATTGCTCATCAATCATTTTTTGGGGACGAGTGTCTGGGGCTGATATAGAATGGAAGGAGGACTCCCACCAGCCCAACTCTGTAGCGCCTTTTAATTAGAGATGCCACTCAAAACCTACCATCTCTATCTCTCTCTCTCACTCTCTTTCTTTCTCTCTCTCTCTTCTGTGTACCACCAGTTCCTACCTGCTGTCCCTTATATGAGGCAGATCTCCAGTGGGATCTACTAGCAGGATCTCCACTGGAATCCACTTGAAACCAAAAACTCTGCAGTGGCCCAGCAGCAAGAAATCCTTACAACTTGCTACCCAGACCCTTTGCTAACAAAAAATCTTGAGTATAACCAAAAGCATGAGCCCCACCCAACAACAAGGTCTTCAGGCATCCCTTTAGCAAGCTTCTTTTCTAGCGAGGAATCTTTTCAACACACAATTAACATCTCTATCCAAAGCACTAGCATGGTCTAAATTGTATATGCAACATCTCCTCCCAACCCACTTGCAAGTACCTGACTATATCCCTTGCTCTAAAACACACACTCTCTCCCCTTTTCCTCCTTATTCATATTACACGGAATATGGGGGGTTGTTGAGAAGCCATGTGCAAAATGACTATCAAAAAATAAAATAAAATAAAATTTGCCATTGTTGTTAATGTAAATGCAAAATGCAGGCGGCACACAATCTCAAAACAAATAAAAACATTTGAAAGAGTAGTGAAGCAAACCAGGCAATGATGAAACATGAGACCCATCAGGAATATTACACAAAGACTTAGACTCTACTCAGACACTATAAAAAGTGTGGCAAGACTTCACAACATGATTTCTGTAGGGTTCTTATATATCATATGGAATTACAAGTAATCAAAAGACGTATATTCCAAGTGCCGGTCGATGGGAAGGTGTAGTGGCTCAGGTTAATGGGATCCTACTGGTCTTGACTTACTTATTGTTCCTGACTCGCTGAACAGAATTGCATTCTCTACTATTCATTCATTCATTCATATTTATTTATTTATCCATCGATTCATCTATCCATTTGTTCATTTAATTCCTGGTTCGTTTTAAGTCCTCACCCTGCCCACAATCCCAGATCACATGGCTATTAGAATGCACAGACCTTCATAATTTAAAGACTGATTTAAAGAAGATCTCTATTAAAAAATAGAGAAAAGATGGGTGAAGCTGAAAAGACTCTCTGTCGAAAGGGGGGACACCAATCTTCACATTCTGTTTAAATCTAACACTAAATTAAGCCATTCATTTATCTATTTATTTGTTCATTTGTTCGTCCATTTGTTTATTTAATTTTTAATTTATTCAATTCATCCATCCATCAACAATCCATCCATCCTTGTACAGTGGTACCTCGGTATAAGAACGCCCCGGAATACGTAAAATTCAGTTTACAAATTGCAGCTCGTCAAAAAATGTGCTTCTGTTTATGGAAAAAATTTCAGTAAACGAATATGTGACAAACGTCATGCGCCAAAAAATCACAGGCGAGTTGGTTCTTTTTTTATCGCCACCACTCTCTTTAGCACAGCACGTTGCTGGCACGTTGCTGCCCACCTGAGGGACTGTAGACCGTGTGTGTGTGTGTGTGTGTGTGTGTGTGTGCGTGTGTGCGTGTATGTGCATGTGTGCGTGCATTTGTCACAGCTTGAAGAGGAATTAGGGGATGGAGAAGACCGTGTGTGTGTGTGTCTGTGTGTGTGTGTGTGTATCTGGTTAAGACTGCAGTCATTTGTAGTGAAAATCACCCTGATACGGCACTCACAATGAGTGCTATAAAATCTTTTAATGGCACTATGTCTCACTTCAGCGATATTTTAAAAAGTCGCCAAAAGCAGCTTTCAATTGACAAATTCTTTATGGCAGTTGGAAAAAGACTTCGTAGTGAAACTTCGTAGTGAAAGCAAAGTGAATGCAACATCCGAGGACATTTGCCTGGAAGGCCGCCCGAAGGGCTTTAGGACCATGTAGGATTGGTTCACAGAGTTGTAACCATATGTCAGTTTTCACACACGCGCACTGAGTACCACGCCCACAGTTTAAACATGCG
>JAOUQX010000015.1:3934042-3945172 GCA_028566295.1 Liobagrus marginatus
CGTTCAAATTTGTATGCTGGGATATGCGGAATCAAAGAATTTCACTGTATGATGTGCATGTGACCAATAAACTGAACGTTGACTTTACTGTCTGGGTGAAAAGGATGGTATGATCCCTCTAAACCTCAGTGTCGTGTATGTGGAAGAGGGCAGATAGAGTATGAGTGTTATACCGCACTAAGAATGGCAAAAAAAAACACTTTCATTATCTTATATGTGTTTTAATTGACCTTGTTTCCGAGCCCCTCCTTTGCATAAGGCTGCTCTGCTCTGATTGGTCCGATGACCCTGGCAGTTGTGATTGGACAACCACGTACAGCGCACGCATTGTTGCCAGATTGGGCGGTTTTCTACTTCTGGATTGAGTGTTGTCTTCGTTATACACACACAACACTAAATATTCGACACACATTAAAGCCAAATCTATTAATTATACTTACATGTTTTGATTCGGCGGAGCAAGCCAGTCCAAACAAACTATCTTTCAAGCCAGCTTTCAAGGAGAACTGTTTTTTCGAACCCGCATAATCTGGCAACATTGTTGAAATGGGTTCAAGTTTTCGAGGGAGAGGTAAAGAATTTATGATGCATGAAATTTGGGGAACGGGATTCGATTTTTAAAAACGACTCGTTTCAGCGATTCTGAGTCAACTCTTTCTTCAGATCCAATTACTCTATTTATGATGCACTTTCAGATTTAATTCATTCACCTACATGGCACTGTATAGAATGTAACTGTATACAAACATGTCAGGGCTGTTTAAAAGATGATGGTTGGCTTTATATGTCTAAGAGGAAACGGATAGTAGCTTTCTGTACCCTCTTGGTAGCTGTTGTAGGATAGGTGTGTGTTAGCTGGAGGATGGGGTTTACATAGCAATTCAGGCAGAAAGAATTTGCAGATATACATTTAGCATTGCCCAGTGTGACCAAATGTGTTACAGAAAATTCTGACATTTAGAAGTTTGTTTCTTTCTTTTAAATCAAGATTCATACTTTATTAAGGATTAGATTTAGAGTTCTCTAAGTCCAAACACTAGCGGGGAAAATCCTACCGAGAGTTCCTCACACCAGCCAAAACCCAGAGGTGTTAACCGTGTGCGGGTTATTTGAGGTTATTTCAGTCTCAATGAGACGTCGAGAAATCCTTAGCAGCTGCAAAACACAACTATGAATACTTGAAAAAGTTCTGTGTAAATATTGATTTGCACACTTACATCACCACAGCTGATGGTGTTTAAAGACGGACATGGAATTAAGAAGTCGTTTTCCTGATCAAGAACGCATCGACTCGAAGCCTGGAGCCATAACGCTTTGTTAAAGGATTAGAAATCATTCATAAAGAAAGCCACGGACTGAAAGCGCAGTACAAGGTTGAGCAATAGCCACGCTGGATGGATTCGTATTTCTCAAAGCTGTCTCCACATCCACCCATGCGCATCAGCCCCAAAATCCTGTTTATAACTGTCCGAGGAACAAGAGCTCCAGGGAGCGTGGGCTTACTTCACCTGCAAACGCACACGTCTTCTTCCACAGAGCCTGATCTACCTACCACAGCCAGATGTGTTTTTAAATATTAAATCTATTTCAGATTTAGTCGACTGCTTACTTCTATAATAACTGCTATAATAAAAGGCTTTCCTCTAGATTCCAGGGTGTGGCTTCAAGTCGCAAGATGATTATTGAGATCAGGCGTCATTGTCAGGTGAAGAGGTCTGGGGTAGCAGTCGGTGTTCCAGATCATTAACTGTTCAGATAGGGTCAGGGCTCATTCCAACCATAATGCATCACGGCATGGAGCTCAGGGGCTTTGTCATGCTGGAACACTGCTTGGTTCCAGTAAAGGAGTAATGGAATGCTACAACATACAAATACATTCTAACAACTGTGTGTTTTTAACTATGGATCAAAATTACAAAAGAGACACTTTTGTGTGTGCAGAAGTAAGCGTCCAGTAACTTGGGTCATTTTGTATATGTAATATTAGGGATGCTCTGATCGATCGATCAGCCCATAATCACATTTTATGACCAGATCGGTACTCAATAACCTCATGAACTCGATCTTTGTTTGTATTTATTTTTGTCTAATATTAAACATCCTGATCTGCATAGTGTTCTGCATAAACCCAATTTTAATGGCATATTAAAATGTTCACTGTATAAGAAATAACGTTTGTGATTATTTACCGTAGTACTCTGTTAAAACAATAGTTAGATTACATTACATATATTACATCATTATTGTATAAATATATAAAAATATAACAAAGGCTATACTAATATTAATCTATAGTATTACTTTATCTGAATAAAAGTTAACGGTGATCAGAGAGTGCTCATATCTGGGTGATGGTGGCTCAGTGGATAAGGCTCTGGGTCAGTGATCAGAAGGTCTGGGGTTCAAGCCCTGCTCCAGACATGCTGCCACCATTGGGTCCTTGAGCAAGACCCTTAACCTCACTTGCTCCAGGGGTGACATTCGTTCTGGCTGAGCCTGCGCTCTGACCCCAGTGTATTCTGACAGATATGCTGGGATATGTGGAAAATAAAACATTTCACTGCATGTATGTGTATGTGACAAGTAGGATCTGAAAATGTCAGTAGACATTCAGATCTTCAATTATTATATTATTATTATCTGTTGTATAAATCTTCATGGATCGGGATCGGCGGTAAAAATCCTGATCGAAGCATCCCTGGTATATACAAACAATCTTTTCTTCCAATTGTTTTATATGAAGAATAGACTGTATAACAACCATCTGTCCAAGGAAGACTAATGAACTTGGCAGAGACAACACTTTCCTTTATGTGTCATTACAATGTTTTAGCTCCAAACTAGCATGATGTTTACTCTGTCAGTATGCTGGGAATAATAATGCCCAGGCCAAGGTTTTAGGGTAGAAAGTAGACCATCATTCCCGGATAGTGTGTTGCAATTAAGAGCAGCAGTCTGAGCTGGACAACAGAGGGCTGCAGAGATGTCCGAACGGCATTCGGAACAGCCGTGGCAAGAAAAACGATGATGAAGTGCGACATTAGCGCAGTGATTAACTCCTCGCACACTTCTCCGTTCAGTCCCATTTCCTCCAGCATGTCCGCCAAGTCCAAGCATTCCACACGAGATTCCCCCGGCTCGCTAACCGTCTGTGTGAGAAAGAGCGGCGCCAGCGCTCAATCGCTTCATCTCTCCATTACAGTCGCATCTTAGTGGAGCTTGAAATTTTCATGAGAGCCAGCAGCTCCACCTAGCAGGACATCTTCACTCACAGTGATGCCGTTTATGGGCGAACTAGGATGATGCGAGGTAAGGTGAAAAAGTTAGAAGATTAGCTTCATGATACCAACGGGCGTTCTTGATCTCATACAAAAAAAACAACACGAATCTCATCCGTCCAGCTGCCGCAGAGAAAAATACAGGAAGTTAACGCAACTTTAAGCTCAATAGAAAACAAATTCTCTATTTCTTAAATATTTTCATTCATTATCTAGTGTTTATCCTGTTCAGGGTCTAGGGGGTGCTGTAGTCTATCCCAGTTAACTTAGTGTGTGAGTTAGGGTGGGGTACATCCTGTACAATCAGCAGTTAATCACAGGACTAACACTTAGAGACAGACAACCATTAACACACACATTCACTCCTACGGGCAATTTAGAGTAACACATCCGCCTATGTACAATCATATGGGTTTTGAGGCAGGAGGAAACTGGAGTACCTCGGGAAAACCCGTGCAAGCACAAGGAGAACATGCAAACTCCATACAGAAAGACCCTAGGCAGGAATCTAACCCATGATCTTCTTGCTGTGAGGCTGGAGGTGGTGGTTATTATAACCACTCTGCCACCGTGCCACCCTGTTTAATAGTTTGTGTAGCGTAAAATAAAGCGGCAAACATCTTTGCACAGCAATTTACACAATAAGAGATTATCTTTGGATGAATCATTGAATCTACTCTAGTTCATCTCCAGCTGTTGAGCTGATGTTCAGATCAATGTTTCATTAGGAAGTGATCTGCAAAGTAAGCTAAACATACTCTGATGAAATGTCCTTTTCCAAAACATATCTGACTCGTGTAGCTTCTGCTCAGGGTCCGACACGGTGTTTTACGGTCAAGGTGGGAACCATGGTGAATCTTCTCTTCAGACGCAGCTTCGGGAAGACCTCGTTTTTATATGCAGATTTGTCACCGGACCCGGCTTCTTAACGTTCCCCTCCGAAAATACAGAAGCAAAAATAAACGGTTGACTTCGTTCTGGGTGGCAGCAGAAAAATGGAATCATTGCAAGGGATAAGTTGTTTACTGTGCTGGGAAGAAAACGGCAGAAGGCAAAAATGGATCGTGTCATTGTTGCTAATAAGAGTCCATGGATGAGACCATTTAGTACAAAACAGACATGATCCGAGCCTATGTTTTTAAGCCTTTATGTCTCATAGACGTAAACAGTCCCTTGCTTCTTCCCCCCCACCATTAATACCGTTAGATCTTCCACATATTTGCTCACCACTTTGCTCAAAAGTCACGCCCACATTAGCATCCCTAATACAACGAGGCGCATATGCTTTTTCATTGCCAAATAATTACAAAACTTCCTAGCTCTCATTTATTATTTAGGTTTTAATTTGGCTATTCGAGGTTTCCTCTAATTTGAAGCCGAGTGAGTCAATTGCTCCGTGCCTTTCTATCCATTAACAGACACCTCCACCGAGATAAAAGGAGCTATCGAAAAGAACTAGCGGGTTCCTCCTGTCTCTGTCCGTGGTCAAAACCCGGGCAATGGATACGCCGGCCATCTCTTATGTCCACACCGCATGCCCGTCTGCCGCCATGAGCTCCTGACTTGTTGTTGAGTAGATAAAAAAGTTCATTTAACCAAATTACAAATGATCAGTGGTGTCTGCCTTTGCCTTACATTCGCACCGCATGGCATAAAAGAGCACCCAGGCAATCCTTTAAGCACATAATGATATGCGATTGCTGTGAAGCAATTGCAGACGCATGCTTTTTGCTCATTGTATCGCACATGCTATGCGAGCCAGAGATCAATAGCTATCAATAGTCTATTAATAGAGCAGATGAAGTTCAGTTCAGTCTGAAACACACAGATGTCAGCGAGAGTTTACAATGAAAAGGAGGAAGTTCGATAGAAACCGATACCCCTCTCTGTTAACACAGATAGCCTCTTAATCATCTTGCTTTCCCATTGACTGGCTTCTTCATGAGTTTTTGTAACGGCTCTTTTTTTCAGATCACTCCGTTATCCAATCCAACTGGACTAGTAGGTAGAGAAATGACTGCTTGGATGTGCGGCAAGAAAACAGATGTTGGACTGGTTTTGGTGTTTTTACGCTCTCCTCTTATCACCACTAATGGATGAACAAAAAGCACACCTCAGTTCTGAAGTTCAGCCTAGAAGAGCAGGGCGTCACTCTGTCCTATGCCAGTAGATCGTATTGCATCGAGATGTTAATCCATGAAGGATAAATCCAGTAAACCTGCTTATCCAGAGCGGAACTGCTCATTTTTTGCATCATTGTCGGACACTGAGGTTAAGGCTTGTGTATGAACGCCAACACGGCCATAAGGCAAGGAACAGCCAGCTGGAACCCAACGGACCACGCTCTACCGTCACCAACTCCAGTCCTCCAATAGGGGTTCCGCTATCCGGAAAAGAGCCCACTCATGCGATTTGCTCTAAGCTCATTCAGTGGAAACCGTGTGCCTCTAGTAGGACTGGGCCTTCGCATTCGTCTCTGTCAGAATGCAGCATGCCATCCATTCATCAGGCCTGCCAACCGTTGCCCGCCCTCCAGCCCGACACCGAGCTCACGTGGGCCTGACTGCATTACAGCTATCCACTGGAGCTGCCCACAGTCACACTGATGTTTTTATTTATTAGACCTTCCATTAGCTTGGACCTATAAATCCAAATGCACTGCTACAACGCAGACGTCCCGCTAGCCATCGTGATAAGAAGAAATTTGCCTTTATGCCCAGTTCCGAGTGCAAACCCCATCCAGGACCCGTTGGCCTTTTTTGTTTAAGCGCAATTCCAATGTGTTAGGCTTGAAATTTGGTACGTTGTCAGGAGTGGATACCTCTTTCAATCTTAATATGAATACAAGGGCAAAAATCTCACGCTGCGTCCCACATCGCCTAGAGACAGCCTTCAAATAGCTTTTTATGGCCTTTATTTTAAACAGTGACTGAAAACCAATGTCGACGTGCTGTGTGCAGATTCAAAACCAATCAAGCCAAGACCAGTTGGCTGACACGCATGAACCTCGGGTTCAATACTTTCCCCAAAACTTAGTATTATTGATCCACTGATGCTCAATTCAATATAGTCTAAAGAAGTTAGAAGTGTGGATCTACAAGCCAAGCAATTCAATAGCGTTCAACTTGTGCGGTAGTGGGGATCGGGGCGCTGTCTGATTCAATACAACAAGAAGAAACTAGCCGCGGCTGAGGCAGTCAACAAATGCAATACTGAGCAGCCTCGGAGAGGATCTTCGAGTCAACAAATTTAATACAGCCACTTTATCCCTTCATATGTTCTGGCAACTTGGTTTAGCAACAGGGAGGTCTCTCAAGACCCATGGGCACAGGAGTTGATCCTAAATAAACTGGCGTCTTTATTGCATCTCTGTCTGATGCCAAGCCAAGCCATGCTTTAATTATGACAAATCCGGACCATGTGCTTCGTGTGCTTGCCAGTAATGACGGATGTTTAACTCTAAATGGTGTAAAATAGCCTACAAGAAAGCAATATGAAGAATAACATAACTATAAAAATGAAATGATATCATATTTTTTCCTAAATTAGAATACAAATTCACAGTTTCTCCAACTTTTTACATGACAACCCTAAGAATAGTCGTTTGATTTAAACGGGGCCTTCCCAGTCATTAAAGTCGGCAAATTAAAAGGTCTTTACCAGCCGGAAATGGCCTGGGAGAGCGAGTGAAGTGCGCTATTGTACATCGCACCAGGCGGAAGAAACGCTCTTATCTAACCCAAGACATTCATCATGGTGGCTAAATTAATTAACGCATAAATTAAGGAAGAGTTACTGAGTCTAGTGTACAGTAGGAGGGAGATGAATGCGATATCTGCCGCTCAAGAGGACACAATTAATTTTTCCAGCGGCGTCAAAGCGCGAGGTCGCTATCGCCGCTAGCAAAGTAACTCGTTAGAATATCTGCGCCGGTCCTTGCAGACGTCGGAATGAGGAAACGTTCACTTAAAACCCGGGAGGAAGTAGCGTCTGCGATAAGCGTTTTTAATTGGAAGGTCTGTTTCTTAATTCGTGTTATTAACGTCGACAGTTAGGAGGAAATTGGTGAAAGCTCTCCACAACGTAAAACAAACGTCCGAGTGATTCTTCTTTAAGAATGAAATAATCGTTGATATTTGGTTAATAACGATGCGCTAATTGCTCTGAACAGGAAGGTAATATAAACCCGCTACGGGTGACTCGAGCACCGGTAACTACATTTAAAGCTCCTTTAAATGAATGCATACATTAAGTAAATAAAGCGACACGGAATGTAATAAAGATCTAGACCGCACGCACGCCTTTCCTGCCGTTATTTCTTCCTCTGCTTTCTCGCTTTCTTCCTCCCCGCCCTCTTACGCCGTATCGCTGTAACGCTGTTCTTTTTTTTTCTGCAGTATCATTGCTAAATCTATTTGGGAACGCTTCTGGGAGCAATTGAGTGGAAATGGGTTTGTGAACATCTTGGAAATGGTGTCTGTCAGGATAATATGAAGACTATGCGCAGACAGAACAGTTTAATAGCAACGTTGTTGGAATTTGCTAGCTGGGCAGGCAAACAGACACAAAATATATTTAAAAAAAAAAGTCTACGCTTAATGATGAAGATGAATCATCGTGAACATCCGAAGTAGGGTAATTAAACCTCTGCAGGTCTTAGGCAGAGAGAAGTGCTGCGTGTAGCTTTGGTTACGTCAAGACATTAACTCGGAGGCCTATGTGGCTTTTTGTTGCGGTTGGGGTTGGGAGGGGCGTGGGGTTGGGGTCGGGGTTGGGAGGGGCGTGGGGTTAGGGATCACTGTGCTAATCGTTTGAATATCACATACCTGCTCATTGTAAAGCTCACCAATGCAAGACGTTTGCTTTCTTTTGCATTCTACTACAATCTTACTCTATTTTGTCGCAAAACAAAGAGAAGGGCCGACCGACGTAGTCATCACGCTTCTGGTCTTAACTTTCGTACGGCCCTACAAGTGCTCGATTTGATTCTTATTTCTTGTCTTTTAGCTAGGCCATGACACCATTCTCTCTCTCTCTCGCTATCTCTTTCTCTCTCGCTCTCTCTCTCATGCTCTCTCTCGCTCTCTCTTTCTCTCTTGGTCTCTCTTTTTCTCTCGCTCTCTTTTCCTCTCTCTCTCTCTCTCTCTCTCTCTTCGCACAGAACAAGTAGAAACACTGTGAGTCATGATAAATCTTTCAATTACAATTCCATTGTGAATGAAATTCCGTCACCATGCTGTCTCCGTTAAGACGTCATACCTGTAAATTGTTAATATGAAACGTGGCTCGCGCACGACTTTCACCGCGGCTCTCAAACTTCGACAATGATATCGTCGAGCGGCTGGGCAGCGGAGTGGATTTGTCTTGACGAGTGGGAAAGATCTGTCCCTGTTTTCATACTTTCTAGCTCACGCACACACATACACACACACACACACTCTCGCTCTCTTTCCCCTCAACCCTTAGAGAGACAGGCGGGCAGATTGAGGGCCAAGATTAGCTGGCATGTGCTCACAGAAGGCCACAGAGATACAGTACTGAGAACGAATAGCTATGTCATGTTGTCAATGTAGTAACCTTGGCAACAGACAAAATTCCTATTTTAGTCGTCTGCTTGGCCATCAGGCTGGTAGAAATGCTGCTCCGGCTAGTCCAGAGACCGGGTGGGGTCACAATATGTAACAGACACCTTAAACACAAGTTGAGGAAACGGTCGATGGATACGAGCGTTTACAGGAGCGTCAATACAAGCCGGGAAAATGTTCTGAGATGCTTCAAAAAACAGCAAATCTATCATTATACCTCAAGCCTCTGGCTGACTGAGGGTTTTAGAGGAGTAGAGACGGCATTAACAATAGCCAAAATCAACAAACCCAGAGCAGCAGCTGTGCCAAACATTTACATTCTATTGATCGATTGCTCAAGCAGGAAAAAAAAAAGAGAGAGAAAAGCCTAAAGCCAGGGCTACTAATGGAGCGTACCAAAGAATGAGTGTAGAATTTTAAAGAGGCGTTGCGTTTGGAGGTTGAGAGAAAACGAACATCTCCTACGACTATGTGGAAAATAAGTCATTCAGTAATTCACTAAAATTGGTACGATGCAGAAAACGCAAAGTGTTTGAGAAAGCATAGAAGAAATCCTAAGTGTGTAAATTCACATTTATTTTTCCAAACGTATGACCAGCGTATAGTGGCAAGACTGTCCGAAGTGATAGGACCATAAGCTTTTACTCTACAGTATATGGAAATGCCTTTTGTCTGCAACGACGCTCTGGATTTGAACCAAAATCATGCCCCAAAGATAAAGAATGTGATGGACTGGGGTTCCCATTCAGGATATGTTCCGTCGATTCACCGTATCAGGACCAACGACTTTTTTTAAAAAGGATCAACAAATAAAATGAGAAAAACAGATTGGAAAAAAAATTAAATAAAATCTATAATTGTTGAACCGTTTATTTTTATTCGGCTCGCTGTACTTCCTACTCTGGCTTTATAATGTACTCTAATGCAATATTCATCATCTGAAGGACTTCCTGTTCAAGGACAAACTCTCATAATCACTTCATTGTGGAGCAAAATGATACTTGCTTGGGTTCTGCGGTGATTATTTGGAGATGTTAGCGAGTCAAAAAGCCGTATTAAATTCTAATCTCCACAAACCAACCTGCCTCACTTGGATGAGCCACAGGCCATTTATCATTGCCAGGACCTCACCTCCTACTGTTCTACTCCTCCTCCTTCTGCTGCTGCTGCTGGTCAGCTCAGCACCTTGCACCCCCCCCCCCCCCATCCCACTTTTTTCCCTCTCGGAATTTCTCTTCTTGCTTCTCAGTTTCTTTTTCTGCCTTCTCTCCAGCCGTCCCTCTATAATCATTCCCTGTACCTCTCCACCTCTTTGGCGTGAATCTTGCCTCCCTCGCCTGCTATCTGCTTCCTCCACACGGCGTTAATATTTTGTCTCCCATGTCTCGTCTCTGAAGCAGAACGTTACAACTTCATTCGGTCACATGGGTCAGGATCGTGTTTTCTGCTTAACATCACCTACAAACATGGAATCGCAGAGGGGGGAAAAGCTGATACCAAAGAACAAAAGAAATTATTAGGCTACCACATAATTCATTACTGGGTTTCATTAGTGCGCCGCTTGCCTGAGCTGTAAAATTGCCATAGCAGTAGGATTTATAGGAGAACGTGTGAACCGAGGCAGTGTGAGCACAATAGGCTATTTACATTTGCTTATGTTCACAGCAAAACAATTAAGTCCTGCCTCCCTGTAGTATTTACTGCCCGCATGCCATATTGTACCTATGAGCAATCAATGCCTCGCCAAACGTAAACATTCCTATTTCTACTTAAATGAGGCATGAAGCTCATGCAGAATGTACTGCGTCTAAAATACGGAACGTTGCAAATAAAGCCTACGGATTTTCCATTTGTAAAATATTGTAAAATGTAGAACATTGTCTGTTTACGCTGTAGTGTGTGTAGCAAGAATTTGAAACTGCTGCAAAATCATGTTTAAGTTTTCAAAATATGGGCTTTTGTCTGTTTTTGTATATATCTTGCTAACGAGAAATATTACATCAAAAACACTTAATGCACATTATTTACACATATCAAGCATGACATTATGACCAGCTTGCTAATATTGCGTTCCTAATATTGTGGTATTACAATATGAAGTACAGATATGTTACTGTTAGTGGATGGGATATGTTACTGTTAGTGTGTGGGATATAATACTGTTAGTGGGTGGGATATATTACTTAGTGTGTGGGATATATTACTGTTAGTGTGTGGGATATGTTACTGTTAGTGGGTGGGATATATTACTGTTAGTGGGTGGGATA
>JAOUQX010000015.1:3959358-3974239 GCA_028566295.1 Liobagrus marginatus
ATTCGTACAGTATGGTGATATTCGTACAGTATGGTGATAATGGTACAGTATGGTGATATTCGTACAGTATGGTGATAATGGTACAGTATGGTGATATTCGTACAGTATGGTAATAATGGTATGGTGATATTCGTACAGTATGGTGATATTTGTACTTTATGGTGATAATGGCACAGTATGGTGATATTCGTACAGTATGGTGATAATGGTACAGTATGTTGATATTCGTACAGTATGGTGATATTCGTACAGTATGGTGATATTGGTACAGTATGGTAATAATGGTACAGTATGGTGATATTCGTACAGTATGGTGATAATGGTACAGTATGGTGATATTCGTACAGTATGGTGATATTGGTACAGTATGGTCATAATGGTATGGTGAAATTCGTACCGTATGGTGATAGTGGTACAGTATGGTGATATTCGTACAGTATGATGATACTGGTACAGTATGGTGATAGTGGTACAGTATGGTGAACAGTCCTCCATTAGTGTGTTTAAGTAAATAAAACCAAAAAAAGCTTTGTGTCTAAGAGATGTTCCCATGTTGGTAAAGTTGCAGCTTTAGCTCTGACTATGTACATTAAGTACATCATTATAAACTTCCTTGCCTTGTAGCTGTGCTGTTCTAGGAAATTAGTCAACACCTTCTGACTAACTCAGAACTCAACAGCGCTGTGGTTTATACCCAAACTCAACTCACCTTCCTCGATGTCCTAATGAACTGGCTATTTGAAGTGCGTTGCGGATGTTTGACACACAGACCTTACGTGTGCATGGCTGTGTGTGTGTATGTGTGTGTGTGTGTTGTTGTGTAAGTGGGTTTAAAGTGGGACCTCTAGTGGCCCTGTGGTTTTGGAGTGCCTTGAAAGTGTTTGTAAGCACTGAAGGTCGTGCTGCCTGCCTACCACCTCAGCGGCTGTGTGTGTGTCTCTGTGTGTGTGTGTGTGTGAGCAGCTGGAGGTGGATAAGTGGGGCAGCCTATCGGCGACCACCCTGCCTCTCTGCCTAATTACCTCCTTGCCCCGGCTCCGTGTGTGCCCTGTAAATAAGGCCGGGCTGTTGACATGGACGCGTGCCTGTGATGTAGCGCTCATTAGACCTGAGCATGAACTTCTGACCAGGCTCCATTAGGCCCTCGCGCAGGACAACACACAGCAGAAATACGCAATGAGACAGCACGAAAGAGAGCGACAGAGAGACAGAGAGAGAGAGAGAGAGAGAGAAAATGATAAACGTGAGACTATGATCAAATGCAGCGAGAGCAGAACCAGGGACCAAGCCCTCTATCACAGTCTGAGTTCCTAAGGGATTACCCGGCTGCTAGACGAATATCCAGCGGGAATTTCTCCATATAAGACTTTTCTAAGCTGCAATCAGAACTCCGTGGCGAATACCGTCGATCGTGTTCGAATGCTGCCAGAATGACTCACTTCTCTTTAAATAGAACACATCAGCTTAAGCACCACATAATAATTACAATGAAGAATATTTTGGGGATGGGGGCCATCGTTTCTTATCCTGCTCTAGGAACGCAATGAGAACGAAACGAAAGCGTCTTCCACTGGGTCAGCTTTTTAAAGCGTGACGGCTAAACAAGTTCTTTCGGTAAAGCGAATGCCGATTCTCCCTTTCCCAGTCACGGCGAAGATAGGAAAAGCTATTTTACTCGGGGCATTTTGTTGTTTGTTTGTTTCTTCTTCTCTCTTTCATCTGTCTTTCAAGGCTGTCCCCTTTCGCTCCCTCCTCCATCCCCGGAGAGAGAGGAAGTGCGAGCGGGACGAGCGAAAGCCCAGCGTGTCCCTTTGAAGGGAAAAAAATAAAGCCAGAAGGATTGAAATGGGTGGCTGCTGAAATGTGAAGGAGGGAAAAGATGAAGCGAGTCAAGCTGCCTGTGAGGACGCATAGGACAGGCAGAAATGAAAAACGGGCTTGGAATGAAAAGAGGGGTTGAGAAGGAGGAACAAAGGAGAAAAGGATAGAGAAAGAAAAGCAAAGTCGTCCTTTCCAAAGTGCGGGGAAGGTAACAGAAACTACAGCTGAGTCGGGCGAGAGAAAAGCGCAAGAGCACAAGGAGAGACGGCTTCAGAGCAGGTCTGCTTTAATACAAATCCACTCACTCACTCACGATTATCGATCCTGACCGGGAGAAATATAGCTCAAAGGCTCAGCGACCACAAGGGGGCAGTGCAAAGAATCAGCAATCAATTCGATTTAATGGTCAACATCAATAACAAGTTTGATACTGAAATGATAATATAGGAAAAGAAAAGAAATTAATATTTCTTTCCAATCAATATGGATTTTTGCGTGGGTTTTCCCCAGGTACTTCGGTTTCCTCCCGCCTGCATTTTTATCAGCTTTTTATTTAAAAAATTGTTTAAAGTCATTTTAATAATTAATTATTTACTCCATTTATTTGATAACCAACTGTTTTAACCATAATTAAAATGATTGATTTAATTGCTTCAATGCTAGACAGTCCTGAACTTGAGTAAATAAAATATATAATAAAACAATAACTAAACAAATGCAAACTTCTTTGAAAGTTGGACATTCTACAGTTTTCACATTTTTTAGATGCCAAGTTTGTAAAACACGAACTCGTTACAAATAACGCTTGAACATTTAAAAGTGTACAAAATGTGTATGAGGTTTAAGATATAGTTTATCTTGTAATACAAGATATATATTCTTATATATAAGTATTATAACTATAAGATTTATCAAATAAGAAAACACACGGGCTAATTGGTTAGCATGTCTTCTTTGTACCCCCCAGGAAGAATAAAGGGTATCTTTATAGGTATACTTAAAGGGTGTCCGTCCGTCCCTCCGTCCGTCCATCCATCCATCTATATATCTAATTTATGCAGATTTCGTCTCTCTGTGTTTTATGGGTTTCCTCTGTTTGCCTTTCCCAGTTCAAACACGTATTTTAGGCATCCCTAAACATCCTGTAGCGTGTGTGTGGTTGTGTAAGTGTGTATGATTGTGCCCTGAGTCACCTGGGATAGACTTTAAGTTCCCTGTGGCCCTGTGTATGATACATAAAAAGTATATATAATAACCATTAGCATTTAGGTACACAAAGCTTCTATCTATTGCAACTTTCTGCAGATCGTGCTGTTATTATCCGTTTTAAATAAAGTATTAGAGTTCGAAGAACCGAGTAGTCAAACTTTTTCTACAACTTTTTCTGTCATTACACATAAATTCTCAGGCATTCCGTGTGTTAAAGAAGAGTAACGAGTAAAACGAGATGCCGTGCACTCCTTCACGGAACAGCAGCCGAACAGAAAACGGCGGAAGACGCCAGACATGGTTTATCACCGCTTGAGAAGCCACAAAGGTTGCGGGAACGTCTCAGGTGGTTGTGTAATTAAGATCTCCTTTCTTTGTCTGGCCCACTTTGTTTTCCGCTACTCAGGCTGTGGCGCTCAACGCTGTGATAATGTCATAATTATTCAGCACAGAGAGGCCCGAAGGGGAGGCTGTGGTGATGGATTCCCTTCTGCGGTGAGGGACAATGGCTCGGATTTTAGCACAACAGCAACAAAACTTGGTTTTTCTTTCCGGTGCATTCCTCCGGTGACGAGGCTGTCGGTTATTTGTTTGGGGTTTGATGCATTGTGTGCGTGATCTGGGACACCTGGTGTATAACAGGACACAGTGTTAACCCTCTCCTACACACTCCTGGCACTTCCAGATCTCTCTCTCTCTCTCTCTCTCTCTCTCTCTCTCTCTCTCTCTCTCTCTCTCTCTCCCTCTCTCTCTCAATCGCTCTCTCTCTTTCTCTCTCTCTCAATCGCTCTCTCTCTTTCTCTCCCTCTCAATCGCACTCTCTCGCTCTCTCTTTCTTTCTCTCGTTCTCTCTCTCCATCGCTCTCTCGCTTTCTCTCTCTCTCGCTCTTGTTCTCTGTCTCTCTCTCTCTCTCTCTCTCTCTCTCTCTCTCTTTCTTGAATTTGTCAGGGGCCTTTTAATTCCTCTGGGCCCTAAACGGCTGCATACCTAATTTTTGGTTAAGTCCGCCCCTACTTATTATATGCTAATTCCTATAGCGATAACTGGCCAGATAGTGCCACACTATCCAAACCTAATTACGAATTGTCATAAATGACACCAACATCCGTTGTCATGACCACCAGGAGTCCTGCGGCTGGGGAAACGACGGTTGCCTTTAAAGCAGCTATAATGCAAGTGATGACAGGAAGTAACTGCTTTCACAGATGTTCCACAACCTTAAACTTTCCTACAAACAGGTACAAAGTATGAGGTGTTATTTAATAATAATAAAAAAAAGCATTGCAATCAGTAAACTGGCATGTACTGTATAAGTGTAAAAGAGAGAAGAATTCCCTAAACGTTATTGAGTGACTAATTATTCCCCCGTCCTATGTGATCCCTTAGTTTAAATTAAGAAGCGAGTGCTGTGATGCGTAAAGACCTGCTCAGGCTACATGAGAATGTAGTGGACCATGCTCCTGCAGTCAATAAAAGGCCAGCGAGAAGCTTTCCCTGGAGGGGCCCGGAGCCCTCGTCTCTTCACATTCTTCTTATAGGCGATAAAAGGCTCTGTTTATGCAGCCGCGGTCGGGGAATAGCCTGCTGTTTTGCCCTCTCCTTCGCTTTCTCTCAAATGCTGCAAACTCTTTTTTTTATCCCTCTATCTCTGTATACCTGCATGTCTTTTCACAGGGATGGCATTCTGTCTTTCCCTCTCTCTCTCTCTCTCCCTCTCTCTCTCTCTCTCTCTCTCGCTTGCTCGCTCTCTCGATCATTCCCTCAAACCCTTTCTAAGCCGCCGCTTTCCTCCTTTCTTTGTGTCGTCTCTCTCACCGCTTTCTCACCCTCTTTCTGTCTCGACGGGTTTCCCCCCGTAACCTTTCTGTGGCTTTTGTGGCTCCTATAGGCTCTCCATGGGGAAATGCAGAGGATGTGGCTTGGTTGAGAAAACATTGTATCTACAGCTCCTCATCTCGGTAAACATCTCCAGGTCTGACCTCATTCAGTTTTTTCTGGCGGTTTTTCCAAACTTGAATCTGAAGCACAAAGGGAAAAACACAATCGAGCGACAAGACGAGTCGAGCAATTTGATCGGAGCCGAAAACGGGAAAAGGGGGAGGAGAAGAACGAGACGTTAGAAGTACAGAGTACTATCCTTGCTTAGCGCTCACACACACTCAAAAAATTTTTTTTTATAAATTAAATAAAAATTTATTCCTGCCTACCATATTTATAACTGACACACAATCCACCCGGTGGACAAAACATGAAATGTATTATTATTATTTTTTTTTTAAATAAATAAATAAAATTTGGATTGTTCAAACTAACCAGAACGGCACCAATAAAAGAAACTATTAACATGACAGAATAATGCGTCATCGTGAAATGTCTGTACAGAAGAAGTCAAGTATGTGGACAGAAATATATGGGGAAGATAGCTGTACGTGTTAAAAAAACAAACAAATGGATTCAATTTGAAGAAAGAAAAATACAAAAAAAAAAACAAAGTCGTTTTAACCTCTTTTTCTTTTTTCCAGCAGGTTTCTCTGCAAGCCCGAGGCTACGAGGAAACACAAGCGTGTAAAAGGGTAGGGTCCCTTTACGACGAATACTAAATGAGATTACCTTAGGTTGTTTGCATTGCGTGAAACTACCTTCTCAGCTCCGGGTCGGGCGATGCATGGGTAATTATTTCGGGTAGAAATTTATCCCGCAGATAAAGCCATAGCGCCGCTTGCCATAGTGTTATAAATATAACACGGCGAGCGGCAAGCTGTTCGTAACTAATTACTAAACTACAGAAACGACTCTGTATGGGGAAAAGTGGCGAGTGTGTTACGGTACGTGTCGGTGTAAGTTAGGAAATAGGAAAGCGAGAGGATAGAGCGGCGGAGAAAAGACTTGGGTGAAAAGCTCAGCAGATGCCAATCAGGACATGTGAGCCAGCAAGGGGTCCTCTGGGAGATAAATTAGAGTTCAAAGTGAAGGCAAGGACTCTCGAGTTGACGGTGCTTGAACAGCCACACACACACACACACACACACACACACACACACACAATACAGCGCTTTTAAGTGAAACACAACGATTCAAAGAGCTGCACGCTGCACTGGGACCCAGTAAATCTACAAGCTTGCAGCTTTGCAGGATTCACTTCTGAGATCCTCTCCATCTCTCTGCCTGACCCACATACCCACTGTGTCACTCTCTCTCTCTCTCTCTCTCTCTCTCTCTCTCTCTCTCTCTCTCTTCTCTCTCTCTCACACGGTTCATCTTCATCCTCCACAAATCTGAATACACACAAACAACCCCGTGGTATTTCTCATCTATTTTTCTCATGAGCGTGATGCGGAAAACTCATCTTCCAAGACACCATTGCTGACGATAGGAACGAATAATGCGGGAAAGCGGTCGCTCAGTGGTTAAGGTGTTGGACTGCTAGAAGTCAAGGTCAGAAGATTTAAGGTTTAAGGCCACTGCTGGGCCCCTGAGTAAGGCTCTCAAACCTTAACTGCTCAGGGAGATTTAAAAAAATAAAAATAAATGTAAGTCCTCCTGTAGAAGGGCATCCGCCAAATGCCCTTAATGTAATGAGATGTTGGAATGATCACCATTTCGTTCTAGGTCATAGGTGAATAGGCGAATATACAGGACCTGATGACAGACTGGTCACCGCACACAAGGCTTACAAAATAATTCTTGTGCTCAAATTATTCTAGGACTATATTAGAAGTACAGGTAGTCCCCTAGATAGAAACCGAAACAGATAGATGTGTTTTCGAAGACCCCATTGTAAATAGAAAATAACGTTAAGTTGCGACAAAGCCTAGCATCACTACTGTTATCGTCGTCATAAAATAACATTTGGAGATTTGTACTTCGCATGAACATAACTAGGGGACAATCTGTATATAACAGTTCAGGGAATGCTAGCCCAGGGCATAGGGTGGACGTAGGTGAATGTGTTACTCTAAAATGTGCATAGGAGTGAATGTGTGTGTGAATGGTTGTCTGTCTCTAAGTGTTAGTCCTGTGGTTAACTGCTGATTGTACAGGATGTACTCCGCCCTAACTCACACACTAAGTTATCTGGGCTAGACTACAGCGCCCCCTAGACCCTGAACAGGATAAACGCTAGATAATGAATGAATGAATAATTTTGTTTAAGCGCAAGGGTGTCTAATCTCAGTCCTGGAGGGCCACTATACTGCAGAGTTTAGCTCCAAAACACCTGCCTAGAATTTTATAGCCTATAGTAAAGCATTGATTAACTGGTACAGGTGTGTTTAATTAGGGTTGGAGCTAAACTCTGTAGTGCAGTGGCCGTCCAGGAGCAGGATTGGACACCGTTGGTTTAAGGTGTTAACAGATGTACATGAAGTAATAATAGCGTGGATATTTTTATGAGAGGATCATGTTTTAACATTTCATATATATTTTTCAAATATAGATTATAAGAAGTTCCGGAGTTGTTCGCTCAACATCCATCTGTTCTGCCTTCGTGTGCTGATGCATTATGGGTTTTGATGCCCTCGGGATCTCCCTAACAAAACTATTCCTGATTATTGCTTCCCACCACAACTCAGGATCTGGACTTGTGTCTCACACTGACCTGCAGGAGGGCAGCGGTACACGGCCTGGGCAAAGTTATTACTAAAACAATACGAGGCAAGCAGGATGTTCTCCAGCTCAGGGGAACCTGGTTCTTCTGTTACAACCTGGCATGAATTATTTACTGAAAACATTCGCCTAAGTATCTGCAACTAGCTAGGTGTTCACTATTCTAGCAGCAGGAACACGTGGCTAGCATGTCACTTTTTCACTGCAAGCTCGGGAATGATGCTAACAAACTGTAATGCTAAAAAGTGACGTGCCAGCTACGTGTTCCTACTGCTAGCATAGCTAACACCTAGCTAGTCATAGATACTTCAGATGTCTCTACAACTAGCTTGCTGTAAACAGGCCTTATTTACTGAAAACATGCGCCTAAGTATCTGCAACTAGCTCTGTGTTCGCTATGCTAGCAGCAGGAACACGTGGCTAGCATGTCACTTTTTCACTGCAAGCTCGGGAATGGTGCTAACAAACTGTAATGCTAAAAAGTGACGTACCAGCTACGTGCTAGCATAGCTAACAGCTAGCTAGTCGTAGATACTCCAGATGTTTCTACAACTAGCTAGCTGTATACAGGCCTTATTTACTGAAAACACATGCCTAAGTGTCTGCAACTAGGTGTTCGCTATGCTAGCAGCAAGAACACGTGGCTAGCGTAGTAAATCGCTTTGCTAAAAAGTGATACATGATTGGAGAAAGAACAAAGGTTCACGTGCTGATGTAAGTGTTCACGTCAGGCGACTTTGCACTTTATGACCATTGGAGCTGCAGAAAAAGTTCAAAGTTCAAAGTTTATTGGTCACATGTACATTATATGTGGTACAACATACAGTGAAATGCTTTGACGACTAACTGAACGTTTGCTATAGGTGGGGGGGTGAGGGAGAGAGGGAGATTGTGAGGAGGGCGGTTGGTTGCAGAATGTGCTCCATGGTGAGACGAAAAAAAGAAAAAATAACAAGGAAAACTAGTATAAAACTAAGAAGGTTAGCAAACTGAGACAGAGAGTCGCGACAGCAGCCAGCTAGAGCAGCGCCATCTTAAACACTGAGTATAGCTGAGAGCGGGTCTTTAACGCCAAACGATTTCGTTGGAAAGTTTTATGCATCTGTGTTTCAATAAGAAGAAGTCAGTCAGTTAGGGAGTGTTCCTGCCAGCCCACTTGATTGTCCAGCATTTATTGATCACCCTGAAGGGACACTTGATATGCTATTACATCTAAATGACACTGACGGAATGGTACCTGTGCAACAACAATAAAACAATTGAGAGTAACAATATCAATCATTTTGAATGAAAGCAAATTGCTTGCTGGTGATTTTCTGTGTGCAATTTGCATTGCTGGGGTCGCCGCTCATGGTGGCTGTGATGGAGCAAAGCGCAGCATCGGTCTACACAGAGCAGCGATCGATATACTCTGACCCATGCTGCTATCACAGAACAGCAGGCTTCCAGGTCAGACGGCGGCGTGGAGCACGGGGGTCATGCCGAGACCACCTCCAACATCCTGTGTGAGCGCTGTCCGGATCAGAGCTCTGTGATGTGAGCCATCTCATTATAAGCAGCTCCAGTGACCCCAGGCTCATGTCATCCTTATAACAACACCGCTGCTGCGCACACCATGTCATTAACATTCACCGCAGGGAGACGAAAGCACACCTCAACAACAACAACAACAAGCCAGAGGTCCAGAGGTCTACTGCCGGCTAATTCCCCAGTACACACCTCAATCTCAGCTCCACACATTCCACACTCATGCAGATGTCAATGATTGAGTGAGATCACATTGGGAAAGGGAAAACCAAACGCTGTCTTACCTGTTAAAAAAAGGTGAGGGCCAGAAGACATTTCAGAGGAGATGAACATCCAGGAGAGACATGGAATAAAAAAAGAGAACGGTAAAGTTAGCGACAGATTTATAGTTCTAGAAATTTTTCTCAGATGCTATTGATCACATACACATACAGTACATGCAGTTAAATGTTTTTATTACACATATCCCAGCATATGAATTTGAACGCTGGGGTCACAGCGCAGGGTCAGCCAGAATGAACGGCGCCCCCTGGAGCAAGTGAGGTTAATGGGCTTGCTCAAGGACCCAATGGTGGTACCTTGCCTGGTGTGAGACTTGAACCCCCAACCCTCAGCCGTACCAATGAGCCACCACACCCACAATATAAATACACAAAATCACAGTCAATATGTTTACATTTTCTAGATTAGCATAATTAGCATACATTTAGCATATCTGTTACTAGTCGCTCGGGTGGTGCTATATTTTTGCTACTCCTGTGAACTGTCCTAGTGTCCGTCCGTCACAGTGTTAGCAAATGAGGCAACCAGAACTCACAGGGATAAGCGTTTGTTATTAATCAAGCTAAATGGTCATGTGACAACGTATTTGTGCCTAGGATTATGGATGGCGGAGTTTGTTAAAGCACTGACAATGCGCTAATCGATCAGGAATGTTTATGGATATTAATTTCTTGATGTCATATAGAATTATGGTTTATTCAGCAATGCTCGGCATGTTTTTCTTGTAGTAAGTTGTGACCGATACACCGCAAAGATTTTTAAAATAAATATTCTGATCAATTCGTGTTTAAGTGCAATATTTCACCGAGCACCAATCAGGTTGTAAGCTACACATTGACTTTTACACACATTAAGAGTTGTACAAGCGAGTCTCTGACACACTCCATCTACATTTAACAGCCTTGAAAGTAACACACTCAGATTTGTCATGGTGACTTGAAAATGTGTAACAGCAATTTCGACAAACAAGGGAGTGGGAGTGCGCACGTGTGCACGTGTGTGTGTGTGTGTGTGTGTGTGTGTGTGTGTGTGTTGCCTTGCAGTGACTTACACCTTCGCAAAAAGCTAAAGCCTCCTAGATAAGAGAAAATAAGGGGCGGTGTGTGTTAACCGCATAACGCTAGTACGGACAGCTCCAGGGTCTCCTGTCAATCATTCTGGTTCGAAGCAATTATCATAACCTGCGAGGCAGGCCACCAAATTTCCACCAAAGAAGCGCCCAAAACCTCATTCCTATGCTAAGCCTGGCTGTGCACTAAACGCTCCATACTGGCATCCCTGTCACTGACCTCTTTTATTTATTCATGTGGCTGGGATAGTCTTAGGCATATTGGACAAAACACCGCTATCCGTACCCGCGGTCAGCTTTCCTTTACACCTCTATCTCATGACGTTTGTACTTATCGTTTCGCATTGTTCAACATTCCTTACGCCGCCATAATAAAAGAAGAAGTTTCTTTTAAAACGTAACGAAACAAAAGCGTGCCTGGTCCATGCCGCACAAAATCCCATGAATAAGTAAATTAATTAAAACGAATCTAATCTCAATTTAGGATCTCATCTCCGCGTTTATGATCTCGTAGTAAACACACGGGCAGAATCGGCGGAGAGCCACTCGCTGCAAACTCGCTATGGCAACACTGTGCCTTTGGCGCACACTTCAGTGACAACAATTCTTTTTTCATCTGCCAACTGCACATTATTGTTGCCACAGCCACAGACGAATTGTAATTGGCTGATTGATTTTCTTTATTGATCCCCAAAGGGAAAAGCAGACAAATTGTTCATCATGGATGAATAAACTTAGGTGCAACAGTGCTCAGATCTGCAAAGCGGCATCAGCGCCTAGCTTCGTGCAAAACCCAGCGTGTCTTTATACACGACGGTTTTCGCCATGCTTTGGAAGTACAATTACAACAACAACAACAACAACGAAACGACGTAGTTGCGGCGAAGGGGAGTAGGAGAGGTACGCTCTAGCCGTGTCATTTTAATGAGTGGACAGGCTGTCATTAACCCTAGCGTCACCCCATTAATCATTATCGCATCGCCATAACTACCGCGTACGCTCAATCAGTACGCCTCTGTAAACATTACTCTTAGGCGCAGACCAAGTGAGGTGCGTGGCCGAAAACAACGCTTGCTCTCGCTTCTCTGACTCGCAGACAAGCTGTTTTACAATGAGGCTGGAGACTTCAACATGCTCTAATTGATATGACCTTTAACTGCCTCATTCACTGCAAAAGGCGAGTGGAGAAAAAGACATCATGCCCCCCCCATTGTGGAACGTCTCCAGGAGCAGAGGGTAAAAATGCAGGGCCTACACATTCAGGCCCCATGGACATAATTAAACCTGCGTAACACTTACACTCTGCCCACGTCCACTGAACGGAGTCGCACCCGCCGAAAAACACTCAGACGCAGGATTACTGTGCGGGCCATACAATCAGTAGGGGTGCACGGCTCGCCAGGAATAATAATGCGGCGGACTGGCTGTTCAACAAGGAATTTTATATTCATAGCTTTAATGCATATTTAGCTCAATTCCCTGAACGTTCCACAAACAGTAGAATGTGGGAGGAGATTTTGATTTACTCCTGCATTGTAAATCTTTCTCTGTAGTAAAATAAATTTAGGTAGATAGATTATTTCTACGTTAAGCTGTTCGCCGTTCTCTATTCAGGTCACCGTGACGAAAAAGTGTCAAGGCGAGACCGAGCGCCGACTCGAGACCGGCTTCCAGAACCCTTGGCCTGAAAGCGTATTACCTAACGGACTCGGTCCTCTAGCGCTTTCAAGTCTGCAGTGGTTACACTTCTCCTGCCACCAGTGGTCCACATGCAGGTGTGGGCTGTCTAGACTTGAAGCTCATTTACTTTCCCACCGCTCGCCAGGCTCTGATTGCGGAGGCTCGCGCTGGGGCCGATGAAGCCGAGCTGCAGGGACGGGATGCGTCCTGATTGAGAATGTGCTTTATTACAGCTAGCACAGCTTGGGAACGAGCACAAACGCAGTCCTCCACCTGCACGATGTCGAGAAAGCTGTGCCGCCACTCGGGCCGCTGAGTGCTTCCACTCAGGATGAGGAGCGGTAAAATGAAGTGCAGCTGGGAGCTGGGGAACATCCCGGATGGACGGGACATTCAGGTTTATGGTTATCAAACCTTTATTTTTGTTCAAATGGTGTTTATTTCTTGTTATGCTTAAAAATAAGTCCATTAACGTTAAGTATCAGTAGTCTGCTGGATGGATGTGAGGGTTGGCATGTTGTGGTGGCAATGTGTAGAAGCGTTGAGCGCTCTCTGCCAAATCAGACAGTCCTTTTCCACAATCGCACAACAATCCACAGTGATCCAAGGTTCTTGTAGAGGGATTTCTGGTTGCCAAATCAATACCCAAGCCTGAACTGAAAGTGATGTGTGGCTTCTCAAAGCAACCTGCTCATTCAACTATGGAAATTCTGTCAAATCATGTCGCGTTATAGATATGACCCGCCCTGCACCTCGGCTCGGCTTCACCTTTGACGGTCCCTGCTCAGCACTTTTCAGCGTTTCATCAAGTTGGTGATGAAGCACAAATTCGCCACATCTACAAAGGTCTACAAGGTAAGGTCAAGATTTTCATGATGATGAGGAATCTCATGCCGCTTAATCTGACCTTGTGTCTCTAGTAGGAAGATTACGGTGGGTTTTGCGATGTTGTATAGTGCTCTCTGTCCACTTTGGAACAGTGTACAGAACAAACGGGTTTTTCCGAGCCATTTTTTCTTTCGATTATTTTTGCCTAGCGATCATGCCTGTGGGCCAAATGATTCATCTGAAAGCTGTCTTCTCTTTGGGAACTTAAAAATAGCGTCCTCTAATTGTAACAAAATTGGCTTAGCTTGCACAGTGCAGCTGTGAGCCTGTCTGTCATTTAACTGATTACAGCATGTGTGCCAACCAATCAGGTGTCTCATCATGCGGGCGTCGCTGTACAGGATGTGTCGTCGTGCTTTCTGACAGAGCCCAGAAGACAAAGTGCTCCTGCCTGAGAACGTTCTGTGCGCCGGGATCGGTCAATCAAAGCAAATCTCGTTCTTTATGTGCACTCGCTCCCTCGCTTGCTCAACCCGCCCGCATGGGGGAGTTCAATTAAAAACGATTGTGAAATGGATGCTAATCCTTATTATGCACTTAATTTACTGTAATTGAAAATGGGACCCTTGCATTTCATCCAGGAGACAATTAAAAGCGGCGGCGAACGAGCAATCAAACGAGTAAAAGACTCGTGAGTGAGGAAGACGGGAACCAAGAGAGAGAGAGAGAAAGAGAGAGAAAATACAAACGATCTGAGACCCAGGAAGCCCCTGTGTATCGAATGAGTTTCTCCTCCCAGCTTGCGCCTAAAGAGACAGGGCTATGTGAGTTTTCTTTCCTCGCACAGCTGCTGCCGGTGTTGCCGCCATCATATCAGTGATGGAGGCTTATTGACACACATGCTGTTGACCGCAGGGCTAAGGTCCTGATTACAGTGAGCCTGATGGAACATGATTCAATTCCTAAATTCGGGTAATGTGAAGCTATTTTCCACGAATGAAAGCATGCCTTTGGGCTGGAATTTGAACACTGATTCAGAAAGACGGATTCCTTTCACAACATCTTGAAGCTTAGCGGTGCTGCTCCGAGGCGTCTTAGTGGGGCCTTGACACATAAAACCACACGTAGACACTTAGTGTTACAACAACACAACATATCAAATCATATCGTTCGATATGGGGTATATCATATCGAATCTTGAGTATACAATCGGAGTTTGGATAAATTCACGGAACATTCCATATACTGAGACCACAACGTTTTAGCGTCAAACGCGAGAGCATAGTAACGTATAGTAATCAAATTCCTCATGCTTCAGAGGATTCTTCATGAGCGTCACGCCACCAGAGATGCCTGCGTTGCGTTTTTCTCTCCAAAGGACTCTAGCATTGAAACAAAAGCATGTACACCAGAGGAAATGTGTTTCCAACACAAACACTAAGCAAATGAAGAATTACGGTGACCTGGCAACCCGGTACATTCGTTCTCTACTTGCTACGGAGTTAACGTTTAATGAGATTTAGCTAGAATTTTATTCAAATGCTGCCTCATTTATGATGTTGCTCAAGTTTGCCGCATTGTTGTGTACGCTATTTGAGTTTAGCGTGTTAAGATCGCTTGTTTACCTTTCATGCGGTATGGTACAACGCTCTGCTTCATGGACACCTAAGCAACAAGGTGTTCGAAGAGAAAAGCAGTACTCGGTATAATGTTAAGTCATGACCTATGCTCGACTTCTGATTGAAGACCTTGTACAGTGGGACCTCGAGATACGAGCAGCCTAACATACGAGTTTTTTGAGATACGAGCCGGAGCTCGGGCCATATTTTCGTTCAAGATACGAGCCCAAATCCGAGATA
>JAOUQX010000015.1:4014335-4029211 GCA_028566295.1 Liobagrus marginatus
AAGTAATATTTTTGGTTGTCCGGAACGAATTAACGAAGTTTCTATTCATTCTTATGGGAAAACATGTATCGGTATACCAACGTTTCAGTGTAAGAGTAAAGTCCCGGAACGGGACCTTAAATGCGTAAACCGAGGTACCACTGTAGTTTCAGCTTCTTATTTGTCATAAACTTCATTAAAATGTTTTATCGTTTTTTAAAATGATTTATTAATAACGCATTTGAAAATTGTTTAATAATAAAAATGTAATAAAAATAACACATTAAAAGTTGTCTTTCCGTTATTTTAAATTTCAACAGATTGAATCTTATCTTAGCTCACAAAACAAGCAATGCAGGATAAAGAAAACCAAATAAATACTATTAGCCTATTAGCTAATAATAGCTAATAGGACTATTAGCATCACTGACCATTAATATTGGCATTTTTGTTGCACTCTATGGCCAAGGGTTTGTGACCATCACATCCCATTACATCCCATCACATCACATCACATCACATCACATCACATGAGCACGTTATCCTTTTCCAAGCTGCTCACACTCCTTTCATAATTGTTCAGGAAACAATCTATACTGTATAATCTTTATAAATCTATATATAAAATGATACATTTTTCTTAGTAAAATTTAGTACATCATACTATATAATAATAGTAACTGAGTTTTACATCATTATAAAAGTAACTAAGTTTCTGTGTTCAAATATGTCAAATAACTTGGATGCCCCCAATATTAAATATGTTAAATGAATGAAATGGAATTGACTTTGCTGTCATTCCTGTTCGCTGATGTGTGTGTGTGTGTGTGTGTGTGTGTGTGTGTGTGTGTGTGTGTGTGTGTGTGTGTGTGTGTGTGTGTGTGTGAGTGCGACTGTGCATAGACTTGTGTGTGTGAACACCCGCACTAGCTACTCTGCCTCTGGTTGGCAAACGACTGAAATTTGCAAATCATCAGTTGTAGTTTTCTCCGAACTGCCCCTCAACACATGCACACCAATCATCATCAGTTATCTGTCCCACCCCCCAACACACACACACACACACACATACACACACACACACACACACATATATAATGCCATTATTCCCGTCACTGGCTGTAATACAAGAAATATTTACACACACATTTAATATCCATAGGCACAGAAAATACTTTCCTGTATTATAAAAATCTAGGCCACAAGTCAGGTCCTCGTGCAGCTTTATGAAGAGTCAAATGGTCAGGGAATGAGCAGCTATCTGAATAAGCAATATGTTCCATTGCGCCGCATCGTTCCGAGATAAATAATTGAAAGAAAATACAAAAAAGTTGCACATGAGCCCAACAAAAGTTAACCTAAAAACAAGTTTCAAGTGCAAACTTAAGGAAACAATGGAATGGTGGGGATTGGAAATCAACATCTACAGATGAACGTGATAAAGGAAAAAGGGCTAAAAACAAAACAGGTCATGATTTGAATAGCAGAATGATGAAATAAAGTTGAAAATCAAACTCAAATTCAAAATGAAATGGTTACCAAGCGTACGCAGGAGGTCAGGGTCAGAGGTCAACATAAACAGGAAAACCAATATGGCGGCTGCATAGATGTCTGTGGAAAAAAAATAGAGCGACAACATCACGTCAGTAGACTTTAAGCTTCACGTTTAAGTGAAATGATTTCAAAATAAAGATCCTGCTTCCTGTTTACAGACGAATCGAGGCCCATCAGGTTCCTAAAATGTACGGTGTGTTCTTACTCGATCCCTTCTGAGGGCTTCAGGAGTAACTCAGGTGAGATGACAAACACCTCGTCGTCTGTCTCTCTCTCTCTCTCTCTCTCTCTCTCTCTCTCTCTCTCTCTCTCTCTCTTTTGCTCTGCTTTTAATAAATTTATGCTCCAGGATGAGATAGTGACTACATGAGTGAAGTGTTCACAAAATTAGACAGCATCTTTTTATCATCCTTCACCAGAGGCGAGGGCCATGAATTACAGTTCTGCACATTTGCAACCTCTCAAGAAGATTAGCTGAATTAAACAGCGTGCCGGGGCAAAGCCGTAACGCAGATACACACACATGCGCACACAGGTACACTACAATGCCAGTACAAACACACACATATCTGGTTGCATGTGCACTCGAACAGATACCGACTCATACACGTCTGAACTGTAATGAAAGTGTTTCATGGTCCCGGTAATTATCAGTGAGCCGCTCCGGAGGAATGGACTAGAATCTGCCGAGTATGTAAGGCTTATTTAATGTGCAAACTACAGACTGAAATCTGAGATTTTTCAATATTTCAAATGATTTTAGTTGATAATTACAGATAGTCGTCGACTTACAACCACGATTGGTTCCGACAGACCGGTCGTAACATGATTTGGTCGTAAGTCGAGTAGGTTATATGTACAGTACTGCGAAATGATGTTATAAAAATCTTTAAGTAGTATTTTATCATCATTTCCTGTCATCATTGTTATACTGTACATATTGTCATTTTCTTTGTTCATTTTATGCCATTTGTATCATCTCTACACCATTTTGTTTCTTATTTTTACATTCGTCAGGTTTGTTACTGCGAATAACTATGGATGCGCGGTGGCTCCGCCCACCGGCCGAACAATTACCGTATACTGCTGTATAAAAGCGGCCTGCGTGCCGAAATTCTGTCCGTCTTCTGTTAGTCTGTCTGAAATTAAATTGTGAAGGCAGCTGTTGTCAGAAATTTGAAATGCTAAATTTTAAACGCCACGGCTAGCGATTGTGGTCGTAAGTCGACGACTACCTGTATGAGACGCTCGTTAATAAACATCCAGTGAGCGACAGGAACGATCACTGTCTACGACCGTGGTGAGGAGTAAAGCATCTCAGTGCACTCGAACGGTTAAGGCGGTCAAAATGTTGAGTTGATGATTGGAAGATCCAGGTTCAAGCCTCACACCTGCCAAGCAAGCTCTTGAGCACGGGCCGTTGTCCACTTCCTGCTCCAGGGGTGACCCTGCGCTCTGCCGCCAGTTTCCTAAGTTATGGGACGGTATTGTGTAGGGATATGCAAAGAAACTAATTTTACTGTGCCGTAATGTATATGTGATGAATAAATACTTTGTTATTTACTCATCTTGTTAAAACCGGAGGCAAATAGGCTACAACAGGAGAGGATTAAACCAGGTTCATGTTAATCTGGCAACCAAGAACTGGAATCTGAGGCTACAGCAGGTAGAAAACTCCAAAAAAGTGTTTTTCCCAGTCGACAATACCACGCATTGCATGTTTGTTTGTTTTTTTTTTGTTTTTTTTACATCACTAATGTGACAATGTGAAAATCCCCAGCAGATTCCGGAATACTCTAACATCTGGCACCAAGAAGCATGCCACGGGCAAAGACACGGAGATCGCACTGTTCCCCATCCGGATGTTTGATTTGACCGTTAAATGAAGTTCTCAACCAATCTCTGCACGATTTGACGCGCTGGGCTGTAGCATGATTGGCTGATCGGATAATGGTGTGTGACCTGTGTGTAGGACACATCCACTTTTAATTACGACGATAGGGCCTTAGAAAAAGCTACAGGAAATCGTTTGTCGGAACGATGCGCCGCTCTGCGTCGCTACCGAACGAATTCGAAATGGAGAACGGATCGTTCCGCGTTAAACGTCCGTCCCGTTGTCGTTCGCCGTGTATTTTGTCAACCGTTTTAATTATCATTGAGAGATTCGTCATGCTCAGCGAGTCAGAGTCGAATCTAATTGATACATTTGATTAAAAATTGAACAATGAGACCAAAGCCGCTTACTGACATCCCGACACTCTTCATAACCGACGAGAAACCATTTTCAACATTAGGACACAAAAGTAGTGCAGAAGAACATGACTGGTTATATACAGAGTGAATGGCTTTCGACTTTGTAAGCTTTTAATACCGGATAAATGTTAAAAGTGAACAATCCTGTGAATAAAGCCATATCACAGTAAATACCGATCAGGCATAACATTAAACCACCTTAATAATATTGTGTTCCTAATATTGTGGCGGCCTCCCTTTTGCTGGTAAAATAGTCCTGTCCCATGAAGGTGTTCTGTGGTATCCCATGTGCATCAATAAGCCTTGGCCACCCATGACCCCGTCGCCGGTTCACCACAGATCCTTCCTTGGAGCACTTTTATAGATAGATACTGACCACTACAGACCGGGACACCCTACAAGAGCTTCAGTTTTGGAGATGCTCTGACCCAGTCGTCCAGACATCACAATTTTGCCTGAAACTCACTCAAATCCTTACACTTGTTAATTTTCCTGCTTCTAACATCACGTTTGGGAAACAAAATGTTCACTTGCTGCATAATACAGGTGTATATCTCACACATAGTGGTTATATATCCCACCCATACTGGACAGGGTGCCAATCCCACACACACACACACACACACAGTCTCTCACATATTTACGGTGATTCCAATATTTCTTTGTTTCCTGTTCGGTCTGCATTCTGCGCCTGAGCACATGTTGTTATCCTGCACAGCTGTCTAATCTTTTGCAGTCTTACTTCAGTTTTTTGTTGTTTTTGTGGTTGCCAGGTGTGCGTTGAAAACCTAATTCTGCTCATTTTTCACTGGCACTCATTTCCCTCTCGTGCTGCACAGACTTTCCATGATGCTCGGCGTAGCAAGAAATGTTGCCGTAACTGGTTTTGTTAAGTGTTACGAGGCACATAGTGTTTAATTTCGTTCTGGGTGTCTGTTGATAAGCATCTAACACACTGCTTTACAATGTACACATTTGGCCCAACAATCTGGCTGTAAAAGCTGAGTTCACAACCCCAGGTAAAAAGCAGTGTTTAACGTTCCTCTACATAGCAGGGTTTATTTAAATATTAGATACCTAGATTCCTACCCCCACCACTTCCTCCCTACAGACCCGTAGCATAGAGCCAGGAAATCATTTCAAAGGGTGTAGGAAGGGGGGGATGTGGGGCGGGTGGTGGTGAAAAAGTATACTAAATAAAATCCCCATGAGCTGTGCACTATTTTAATTAAGAAGTGTGGTGTGCTCAAGTACTCTGGATGATACACATCAGTAGGCGCGGTGATATACTGATAACATGACATATTAATAACATTGCCATAAACCACCTTTATGACACTGCTACTGAAAATAATTCAAATAAAATGCTCGTAATGAAAGGAAATAACATTTATCTTAGAAAACCGGTTGAGGAAAAACCTTGGAGAGCTGGCGTTCGGACGGGAACGCGATCCTGATCGCTCAATCCTGTTTCTTAGCTGCTTATGAAGAATAAAACGCAAAACGTGAACGTAGTCGTTCGTTTGCTCATTCGCAGCTCTAGAAGTGGTTAAATATGGAATCGTAAATATGATGACTCGGCTGACATTGTTGACCTTTTTATGAACATCATTACAGAGCAATTGCTGCGCGAAACGTTAATAATGAATAATGAATGAAATGAATCAAATTAAATAATGTTGGTTTGTGCAGTAACTGCGTTATAATGATGTGCATTAAATGCATATAGAAAATCACGTGTGTGTGTGTGTATGTGTGCACGCGCACGAGCGCCCTCCAAGAACCCTCCCTCTCTTTCCCTATCTCATCTATAAACCATCGTGAACATTCCTCTTTTCCTTTCTAGGTTGATTCTGACCGCTTAGTCGCACGTAACCGAGGCTAGATCACAAATCTCCTGACGCAACCAAATGGTCCAATAACATACAGTACAATACAATTAAGAGAACGTCCATACATGTCCAGGTCCTTGCTAGCAAACATGATGCTAATCCACCACTTTTTCAGAAATATTTCCGGACAAATTTTATTATTTTCAACTCTGTAGGCGTCTTGGGTTAATGTCAATTATTTTCAAACAATACTTTTTGCACCGTTTCACTCAAACGCTGCATTATTGCGTTTGTGACAAATGAGCGATAGTTGGAGAAGTCTTAAACATCTCCATCATTGTTAAAGAGAGTTTGTGGATGGCTTGGAATGAGTAAAGTCTAATTTTACCAGACTGTAAAATAAACTATGACTTGATGGATGGCTAAGGATGAAGCTTATTGGGTTGTGGACTGATTTTACTCAGCATGATGTTGGTAGCACACCCACAAACATTTTTGGAACGACGACAACAACAACAAAGAAAAAGAGGCATAGTCCATGTTACAAACAGATACGATTTATAATTTACAGACGGCTACAAAAGAGAAGAGAACAGAAAAGAAAACAACCAATCCTTATTTTGTTCCCATTACTGATAGATACGTTAAAATACATTCTCCGCTTTTCCATGTGAATATTTTAGTTCCCAGTGTCATTGTGCTAATATTCTTCATTTCATACGCACACCTGTGAATATTCATGAAGCACTTATTCCCATGCAGCACTCTCCTTAGCACGGTTAAGGAGATTTTATTATTGATCTCCAACATTACTGATATGACTGCTCTGATAAGGATGGTGGTGGCTCAATGCTAAAAGGCTCTGGGTCAGTGATCAGAGGGTTGGGGGTTCAAGCCTCACACCAGGCAAGTTACCATCATTGGGTCCTTGAGCAAGACCCTTAACCTCACTTGCTCCAGGGGGCGCTGCTTTTATGGTTGACCCTGCGCTCTGACCCCAGCGTTCAATTCATATGCTGCGATATGCGGAATAAAAACATTTCACTATGTGTATGTGATAAATAGGATCTGGAAATGAAAAAAAAAATGAAATGACACTTGGTTAAAGCTGTTTTCATTTGACTTTTAATTTTTTTAAATTATTTTTTATTTTTTTGCTTTGCCCAAATAAAACCTGAAAATCCTCCTATGATCGTGACACCAGATTCCGAAGATAAAATGTGATGCGCCTCTAATTCGTCAGAGACAAATTACACTTCAGGGAGGCATGAAAATTTCCTGATGAGACACGAGTCATCAAAACATTTACAGTTAGGTATAATTATGTGTCGGCACGAAAGCGAAGTTCCAATAAAGCCTGGCTTACTGAATTAATGGACTCACTGTGCATAGGCATTCATCTGAAATCTGCCACGAGTCCTTTATGCTATTTCACCCTTCAGACACAATGTAGTTTGTTAAAACAACACAATACCGAGACACCATTACCCGTTCTTTAGGGATTCGCTAAAGAGCTGATCGATCCACGCTGAAGACATTCGTCAGCTCCGTTCTGTTGTTTGTACGCCCGAATATTTCTTCCCAAGACAGTGACATATGAGGCGCAGTCATCTGACCGACCATTCAAACTCAAAATCAAAAGATTATCTGCTACATTGCAGCTCTATGTGGAATACTTGGCATGGCATCCAAGAACAAACCACGCCTTGGGCTAGAAAGCACATCAGCTATTCCCTGTCTTCTTTGTTTTTGCTTTCTAACATATTTCACTTTGAATTAAATGCTTAAATGCAGACGGACGGTCACTACTAATGTCAACAGTGTAATCTGTATTGTCTGGATTGGCGCCCTAACCAGACATCCTTGAAAAGCATCGCTGAGTTTCTGAGTAACTTTTAACGTTTTTTTTTTTCAAAAACAGCAGTTACATTGGTCTCTGGAGTCTCAGCGCTTGTTTTCGGGGTGGGGGCTGATTCCGATCAAACGAAACGCACTTCTTCGCACTCACTTTCAATCAGAGTGAGGAAAATGAGCAGCAGAGATGGGCTCTGAGGAAGTGGCCGTTGCTGAACATTGTAAGTGCTGTAATAGGAGAGCAAATTGAAGAGAATGAGTTTAGTGAAGGTCAAAGCTCGAGAGGCAAACAGAAACGTTAGCGCCTCAATCTTCACGGATACCGGCGGCGTAACCTAGTGCTCAATGACACAAGGACAATTACGTTATTGTCCTTAAAAGCGCCGTTTAGCTCACGACATCCGCGAGACGTCGTCTATAGGACAGGTGGTATCCGTGGTATTTAGACCACAAAGTGGCATGGTTATTATATGTCATTTAAGGTCATAATGCTAAATTTAAGGTTCTCGATGAGAAGACGGTTTCTCCTGAAAGCTATTTGATTGTGTTTTCTCGTTCCCGACAAACTTGATGGCAATTATCATAGAGGTGCAGGGATGTGATACCTGCTTGTACTTTATGGTAAAGAAAAACAGTCTCACTGTTCCTCCCTAAAAGAAGTCATCCATCCTTATCTTGCTTTTTAACGGCTTGGAATTAATCACTAGTCATCTATCATATCACGATAGATTCAAAAATTGAGTAGACCATGCGGCTAAATCTCACGCTGTTAATCTTCATCTAAAATAATGTAGAAAGGCCGTAACGTCTGAGGCATCAGGAGCATATCATATCAACATTGTGATGTATATACTTTTGGTGACGCCATCAGTATGAAGATATGTTTGTTTAATGCGGGATACAATGCCCAATCGCATGTGTTGGGAGGCGGGAGGAAACCGGAGTACCCAGGGAAAATCCACACAAGCACGGAGAGAACATGCAAATGGGAATCGAACCCATGACCTTTTGGATGTGAGGCCGGAGCGCTAACTGCTCTCCAGCGTGTCTTGTGCGGTGGGAGGAAACCGGCGTGAAAGTGTTTACAGTTAGTCGTTATTCAGCCAGCTGAAGCCATACAGGAAGTGCTTCCAACTTGCAGGCTCACACAACAGCATGACATGACTAGTGAGGATTTTAAAAAGCGTATGCATTTAATTGAGGAAACTTTCCAGTGCTGATCAACACAGCTGGTCTGTTCTCGGTTGTATTAGCGGTTTGGGAATGGCAACATTTCATGCTTATAGAAACGTGGCCAAAGCTGTAAACCTATTTAGAGCTAATTAAACACAGAAACTTGATTTAACAACATACCAGCCGCACATCTCCCAAAAAAATCATTTGTTAAAACATTTCCAGTGAATAAATTCGTCTCTTAATTCCGAAGGTATGCGTTCATTTACATAACATAACAGGGTTATATTAATGTGTGCTTTTTAGCATCGTATTGTTCCCATAATAACAGTCCATATACAGGAACTTATGATAGATACCCCACCTAATCTAAGCATAATAACCTTTTGTGCAATGGCTGAGGAAATGTCCTCGGCTTCGACTTACTGTGTCATGATCATGGTTCCAGGATTTAACCCAAACAATTTGTTCTGTCATATTTTCCTTTTCTTTTATATCCACTTTGTTACTTCCAAACCCTAAAGTTCTATCTGACGCACCTTTAATTTGTAGTGTTAGAATGTAACAGTGATGGTTTGACTCCATAAACCAGACAGTTCCATCAATAAGAAAACGTAATAAATACTGCAGGCAGTCACTTTTAAGGTTTTTCTTTTCAAAACAATGGTTCCATATTTCACACAGGTTGGCGGTGTATTGCTAAAATAAAAGCATGTTGGACTGTTTTCAGATTAATACTCAGCGTACTTCCTCATACGACTGCGCCTTTCCTTCACTCTCCATCAGAAAAAAAAAGAAAGGAGCCTGAGGGCTTTACTTAACAAGTTAAAATGTTTCGAATGTTCTCACTGGCTTTTATCACTGAAATGGATCTTTTTTTTCTTTTTTTTAACAGCTTACCAGATTGCTATGCATAAACCCCACACATGCCCACAGCCATAAGCGACATATTTCTTCTCCTCTTTGCTTTGTCTCTGCGGTCTTTCTTAACGTTTACAGCCTCATACAGACGTAACGCTGGCGGGGATGAGCCTGGGCGCTCGGCACGGTCCTTAGCCTATATTGGAGCTGTCACATGTGTGTTTGGATCTGGGAGGCAGACAGGCAATTTAAGCATTGTACTGAGAATCGATACACCATCAGGGTCTATGTAAGGGTGTGTGTATGAAACCATCCTTCACTGATGCGGTCGTTTATAGTGTTTTTTTGCGAAAGGGAATATAAGCAGATGAGCATCATGGAAGCCCTCGTAAGACCTCAAGATATTTGTGCCGCCTGCAAACAGTGTGAGCTTTAAACACTGTGCATGCTGCGGCGCTTTCATTGCTGCGACTGAACTCAGTACTGTAATAACGGCGTTCTGTAATAACGCGCTGCAGAACAGTTTGCCCAGGATCTCACTTGGCTTCTGTCGTTTTCTGCAAACGTGTATTTACTAAAGCGCTTTTGTCAGAGCTGGTCTGATATTGGTAATTGGAACGATTCGATTAGGTTTACAATGGCTGAGATTTCCATATCTATTATAATACGAACATGGGGGTGGGGGAGGGGGGGAATTGGAAACAAATGGAACGAGTTGGATTGGTTTTAGACGGACGAAAGAGTCAGCAAATATTGCTTTTTTTTTATATATCTAAGCTCGTGTTCATAGATGTTCAAATCTGACATCTACACCGTGTTCGATGTACATTCGCTAATGAAAAGTGGGAGGAAAATAAAACGTCGTACCTTTTCGGAGCTAATTCGTTTTTTTTTTTGTTTTTTTTGTTGTTTTTAGGTATTTTCTCCAGAAAATGAAAACCCTTAAAAATAAAAGTAACCCCAAACCCCAATAAAAGTTGGACTGCTGAGTCGAAAACTGGGGTTCGATTCCCAGCACTGTCAAGCTACCACTGCTGGGCCTCTGAGTAAGGCCCTTAACCCTCAACTGCTCGGTTGTAAGTCGCTCTGGATGAGAGCGTCTTCCAAATGCTGTAAATGTAAATACATACGCTTGCAATATGGAAGAAATTGTCATTTTTGCTCGATATTTACAATTACGTAAACTTTCATAATAAACTGCTAGCAGGACATGTCCCATTTTGCTGTATGCCTTTGCAGGTGTGTTAGCTCAATGTGTTCACCTGTTCTGTTTATATAGGCATGTGTGTCATGGTACACCTGCGTAACAAAGTCGTGCCATGCTTTTTGTTTTTCTTGTCAAACTCTAAGCCGTATTTCTTGTTTCTTCACGTTACCTGCTTTAGAATCTTATCCTGAGGTTGTGTTTTGCATATAAAGTATTTGACAGATGCATACATATAGATGCTTTTGGAGGCACTGATCGGTACCTGGTCAGAATTAACGCCTTGTTCAGTTATTGCACTTCCTGCTCATCCACGCATTACAAGCAAACCAGTATAAGACCGTATAGCAATACCTACGTGGACAATATCTGTATTAATCAGAATACTGTATCATGTTGTAAGAATGATGCAATACATATATTAGACTGTCATATCGGCTTTATTATCTTCAGCAAAACCCCAAAATAATACACAGAGAAATAAAAGCCCCAAGCAGATCTTTCTCATATGATGTCTAAACTTTGCTCGATAGTAGCAGCGTGTTATAAAAAGTGCAGCGTGAGCCTTGGCAGTACTTGTTGACCCGGACAGACAAGTGTCTCAGCATTAAGGCCAGGATCATAATGGAGGTGATAATGACAGAGCCACTCTGGCCTCCGTCACAAGGTCTCCACACCTTTGCGCCTCTCTCGCCACTTATTGATCAGCCAAGCCACAGAGCGGAATGTAAAGCATTCGAGCACTTTGTACAGTCAGCAGCTTTCAGTAGTTTTTGAACAACTTTCAGAGCTTAAAGGCATTTCGGCCAGCAACCGAAGTGCGTTCCAGATGGCACCGAGTCCAAGGTGTCAGGGTGAAGAGCCCAAAACGCCAGCTTAACGCTCACTGAGCCAGATCAGTGATGTAATTAAATGCTCATTTCTTAGCCATTAAGCACAATGTCAAATGGTTAAAAAACTTTAAAAAAAAATAATAATCTGGCACGGTAATAGTGATGTTTGGATCAATTGATTCCTCATAGACTTTCACACCGACAGCTTTTCTCCAGCCACTTTTTCCCGGCTATGTATACATAATATACATAATGCGTTTACAACAATGTCCCTGATGCGAATGCCACATTGCAGTAAACACGCGGGACGTTATACATGTGTATAATTTAAGCAATATGCAAAACTGGCTCGGGATGTGCTCTCAGGATGGCGACACTCGTGTTTACATTTCCCACATCTGCGTCCCGGAGCTTCTGTTTGTTCCTGCCTTTAACACCGCAGCCCAACAACATCAAACTGTGAACTCGCTCGAGCTTCCTTCACGCTCGTCTCTGCGGGACTAAAGTCAAATAAAAATGCATAAACGAGTAATTAGCAAATATTATGACTAAACAGCTGGGGTTTGATGTACGTAAACCCTTGTGTTCTGGACTTATTCTGAGAAGCTTCAAAGCAGATAAGAAGGATTTATCTGTAGTCTGCCTACAGACCTAATCCTGGGTTTATCAAACACATAATAAACACATTTGTGTTCCAGGCAATGAGGGACTGAAGTCGATCAACAAGTCTGGATCCAGTGGTTTTACATAATCTTTCCGGATTTAAATAAATATCAAAATTTAAATATGTAGCAACTATATTTTCTTGTATGAATGCAGTTAACGCGTGAATATTTAAAAATCCAAAATGACACCATTACCCTGAAAATTTGATGCCGTAAATATTTCTCTGTTTCAATTCGGTTCGTTGCGATAATTCAACTTTTTTTCAGCACAAAGCTGTTTATGGGACGCTCAAGTCAGGATTCCTGATGAGGAACTCAGAGGTGAAGGTGGGAAGAAAACATTGCGTGTCACACAATAAATAAAGTCTAAAAGAAGTAGTTTCAAAAGGGTTCCAATGCTCTTCTGGGTGACATCGGGGTAAGAAGACGGTATAGGTCCCAAAAAGCTGACAGAACCTGTACGGTACAGTCTGTTTATTCTTCCACATCAGCACATAAAAAGCTGCACTACTACATGAGGCTGTAAACACAACACAATATTTCTTCCCTAGGCATTCAAATGTGTAAAAAATAAAGAAATACATTTAAAATAGCAGATATCGCCTCCTGTAATGTCCTGTCACACTATACACAACAAAAATGACAAACTAGGACAACAAGTAGTTATATTACATATTATCTCTTATTAAAAATGTTTATTCTCCAAGAAAGTTCTGGGTCATTGGTATGAACATGACCACTTAGTAGTTTAAGTCTTATTTTACAATGCAGACATACATATGTTATGGCTGGTCCCCTGTGCAAGGCCCTTAACCTTCAACTAAAGCTGTTTACTAGACAGGCATTTTAGCCAACTAAGCCACAGAACTACAAGTTTTTTCATATCCCAGCCTATTAGAAATAACGATTCAGAGCGAAGGGTCAGTGGGGTTTAGGGCCTTGCTCAAGGCCCCAATGATGATCGCTTGGCAGTTACGAAGCTTGAACCCCAAACCCTTTAAACAATGACCCAGAGCCACTACATCTGGTCATTCTTGATTCGCATTTAGTGCATATGTTGTATGAATGTTAAGTAATTTTTCCACATGATTATTTTTCTTTTATTTTATTTAGCACTTTATCGCATGATTAACCCTAACCCCTATCCCTAAACCCTAACCCTAACCCCCTAACCCTAAACCCTAACCCCAACCCTAACCCCCCTAACCACTAACCCTAACCCGCAAGTGGTTTTAATAATTTTTATTTTCTTTTTTTTCACATATTAATCATAGATATTATTTACAGCACGGTGCACTGTTTAAAAATACAATAGCGTATAAAAGTGTTTGTTCACACAGGATTCACATAAATGGATAGAAAAACTTACATTGACATGAAATGTGGTGTGTGTGTGAAGTGTGTGAAATCTGTCTCCCTTGCTGCGGTCAAAATAAATCCAAACATTCACAGTAAAGCTCGGTGTAAATTTACACGCCACACATCTCAGATTCCTATCGGTTTCTCTTTCACTCAGTGATTACTGAGTGCGTTAACGAATCAGGAAACATACAGCCTACGGTTCGATGTGAAGTTAAAGCATCTCAGGCAGGATGTGTCTTTTTGATGTGCGAAGATGTGCACGGCGCAATAAATGTGTGTACGTGTTGTACAGGTTGGGGGCAAGACAACAAGGTTTCAAAGCAACTTTTCAATCTAGGCACCCGATCGACTTACATTGTGGAGGTCTGTCGCACTAAAGTGTTCAATCACTAATCCCATCCAGAAGGCACTGGAGGAAACAGGGCCATTATGGGTCAAAATGAACGAAAAATCATTGTGCTATGATTGATGTCCCCATTCGCCACAGGCATAAGCCACTGCTTCACTTTCACCAGAAGCACCTAGCGCTATTCTTCTCCACATCGTGGATGGTTATTATATGTAATTCTCTTCAAATGACACTTAAAGAGATCGCTCCCAAAAAAAATAAAAAAATCAACAAGCAAGGACACACATTCACTGATGGTAAGAAAACATGACAAGTGAGCTTTTAAGTTACTGCTGTTTCTGCTTTAATGGCGCTACATGGTTGCAGTGAGAATATATCATTGTGGCGTGTCTTTTCAGACCAGCCGTGCCGTCCTTGATGGAAGGGTGGCTTTATCAGGACAGGGAAAAGCTAACGATATAAAAACAGCCGTACTAATTCGACTGTAATTTCTCATCAAACGGTCTGAGAGAAAAGCGCCATTTGAAATCCTATCTCAGAAGAAGTCCTCCTGCTGATAAGGATCGTTGGTTCATTTGTGTGGTTGGACGTCTGTCAGGGCGGCAATCATTAGCAGAAGCTAGATGTGCCGAGACCAAGTTCCCCTCAAACACAAAACATGTTATACCAGACATATGTATAGAAGGGGGAACAGCTCAGCTTTACCTTACATACAAGATTCCCTTCCTGGCATTCACATGAGCGTTTCTTGTTAACAAATGTTCTTACGATCAAGAGCTGTAGCATAGATGCTATTACATCAAAGATATTTTTCCATTATTTTCAACCTCATTCATTATCTTGCGTTTATCCTGTTCAGGGTCTAGGGGGCGCTGTAGCCTATCCCAGTTAACTTAGTGTGTGAGTTAGGGCAGGGTACATCCTGTACAATCAGCAGTTAATCACAGGATTAACACT
>JAOUQX010000015.1:4108615-4141207 GCA_028566295.1 Liobagrus marginatus
TAGTTATATATTGAACAAAATTAAGCTTTTCTCGTTCCATATTTGATAAGCAAAACTAATTTGGGTCGATATGAAAAGGTTCATTATTATGTTTTTTTCAATAAATATCAATGTTGGCCCGCGACCTCGTCCAAGTTTAAAATTTTGGCCCGCTGTGTGTTTGAGTTTGACACCCCTGGTTTAGATGAACCAACAGTGTCATCAGTCTAGAATGAAGAAGGCCAGCACATGCCAATGTGCATATCAATGCTGTAGGAGTGAAATGGTCCAGTTATTTTTGGGTCTTTTATGGGCACGCATGTCAAAGTGAGGTCTGTAAAACAGAGCCAGGGCTTCTGAGATTTTTTTTTCTTTAGTGTTACAGTTAATATACCAATAAATAATGTCTGGAATCTAATGACAAATTTAATGTAGCTCTTTAATTTCAGAAACTATTAAAAAATGTGTTTTATACAAGGACTGTTTTTTTTTTTTTTTTCCCTCATTCAAGACCAAGATTATGACATCACTGCTGCACGTTTCAATATCACACTTGGATTTTACTTTGCCCCATTTTGTGTGTGTGTGTGTGTGTGTGTGTGTGTGTGTGTGTGTGTGTGTGTGTGTGTGTGTGTGTGTTTCAGCTTTTTGACCGCTCAATGTGCAATGCAGTTTTCGTCACGTGGGGTGCGTCCAGGCATAACCACAGTGCTTGCGCGCCACCTAGACAAAAACACAATGGGCTATCTACAGTGGCGCTGGGGTGCTCAGTCTTCCATGAACACCAGCATTGTCAGAGACACAAAGAGCAGCCACTTCACTTTTGCTGTGCAGGTCAGTAACTCGTTAAAGCCAATAATAAACTGACTATTGAGGAGTGGCCACACCAGACACTCTTGTGGAAATGTGTATATATAATATGACCCAAATCAGTTCAGCACAGCATGACATGTTAATTTAACTGGATTAGGTTAAGTTGTATTTCCAACCATGATACACATTCTGGTTACAATAAATGCCCAGGTACCAATTCAATAAGCTTTATTAGCATGACCATATACATGTATAGTATTGCTAAAGCATTACAGTAAAGAGATAAACAACAGATTTTAAACATATTACATATTACAAACACATAATGAATACCATCTAAATAGTGCTAAACCTAGCTGGACTATTGTTTGTTCCTGACTGATTGCTTAGTTATTTACTTAGGATAGTGTTTCCTTGTCTGTGATCCAAGTCCAATTCTTAATTGACTTCCTGTTTCACTGTGATTTTTTTATTTATCACAATGTCTTACCTGGGTCATTAGCGTAGAATGCCGTTTCCGACTAAAAAATTGTGTATTAACTTACATAATATATAATATAATATACTGTATGTATTAACTGTATTAAAATGTTATTTTATTCTTGTTAACCAAAAATTTCAGTGTGTATTTTCATGACAAAGAAATACATTTTATAAATTCCAAGAAGTTTTGTGTCTTATTGTTTCCATCAGTACTTGTCAGCCAATAAAATCCAAGAATTATTTTTGCTGTAACACATTAAATATGACCGGTTACTCAGTGTGCACTCACAGCTTTAAGTCTCATTTAGCTTCCTATTTTAGTTCCAGGTTGTGATTCTTTATATGTTGAAAGGGGGAAGGGCTAAAAACTGTCTGACACTGTATATCATCCTGTTGTATATTTCATTCGACAGTTGGGGATTCCTCATACTTTCATAATGATGAGCTACCAGTACAAATTCCAAGATGATGACCAGACCAAGATCAAAGGTTCCGTCAAGTATGTGATCGAGCTCCTGTTGAATTTACATTTATATTTACAGCATTTGAGAGACGCTCTTATCCAGAGCAACTTACAACCGAGCAGTTCAGGGTTAAGGGCCTTGCTCAGGTTCCCAGCAGTGCTAGGAATCGAACCCTGGTCTTCAGATCAGCAGTCCAACACCTTAACCACTGAGCTACCATTTCCTTACCAGTTATATAATTAGTTTCAGGTGCCTTTGGATTGCTCCTCCTACCTTTGTTATATGAACAATAAACTTTGTTCTGGTTTTAAGCCTTTTTTTGTTTACATGCAAATCTTCCTTGTGTCCAGATCAGGCTTTTTTGGAACAGTGGTGGAGTATGGTGCTGAGACTAAGATCAGTCGACATAGTGTACTTGGAGCTACAGTCAGTGTTGGTGTACCACAAGGTGTTTCCCTCAAGATCAAGTACGAAGCTAATGGATTTTACGCATTTATTGATCGATCATTCAAGTACTCATGTTTTGTGACCTAATATGTAAATATCTTTTATGTTTCAGGTTGAACAGAGCGAGCCAGACATATTTGTTTCCGATCCACTTGACTGACCAGCTCCTTCCCAGTGCATTGTTCTACGCCACTGTCGGTCCTCTTGTGTTTTACTTGGCTGTCCAGCGACTTGTAATTAAGCCTTACATGCATGCTCAGAAGGAACAGTAAGGAACAGTTTTTAAAACTTCTAAGAAATTTTCAGACGTACACATGAGCTTGGTTAAGTGTATTCCCTACAAAATAATAATGTACACCTGTAGAATGTAAGCAGTTTGTGTTCATTTGTTAACTCATTTAGATTTGTATTTAATTCACTTGGGACCCTTTCTCGCACTTTAGGGAATTGGAGAAGCATCGGGAAAGTGCTGCATCAGACATTGCCAAGAAGAAGCAAGAAGCAGAATCTGCTGTGAGTCTAGACGGCGCTGTTATGCTGCTGATTGTTCTTAATATGGACTAGTTAACCACAGTACTACCGGATAGCATGAACAGAAACAATACATTTAGAGCACACAGTGCTAACCCCAAACCCTAACCCTAATGCCTTTGATATTAACACGGGAGCCGTTATAACCTCAGTAAAGAAAAGAGAACTCAAAAAAAACAATGTTGGCATTAAGTGTTTAAAAAAGATTGAATCATCCTAAAGATATCAAAATCTACAGACTGCCTCCAACACTAAAAAATAAAGTACAAAAATATAGATTCATTTTAATTTGACTAAAAGATTCCAAAACACAGTCAAATAACAAAAAAAAAAATAAAAAACAGATTAACTTGGGAAAGAATTGATATACTAACAAAAATGTAATCGGTATGTTAAATGCCTAGTAATAATAAACTATATAATATATATAGACTATAATATACTAGTCTCTTATTCTCACAATTCCTTTTTAGTGCTACTGAAAAGAGGATACACTGTAGTGATGACTAGTTTAAGGTTAAATTGTTGCACGCCTTTTTGTGTTTCAGGTTCTGCTGATGCAGGAGTCTGTGCGCAGAATCATTGAAGCTGAAGAGTCTAAAATGGGTAAGAGATTATGGGTCTTATTTGTATGTTCATGTAATATGTTTTACTAGTTTAAAGTGGAGTTCTCGTAGATTACATAATAAACGTGCTACTGTATACTAGACATTGACCAAATTAATCAGTTTTTAATCAAGATTTTCCGCAATATTTAAGGCTTTTTCTATTATTGGATATCGGTTTTGTAATATCAGATCCACTGATATATGGTGCCAGCAGTGTTAGCTTGGTGGTGCTGGGTATTGAACAGCATCTGTATTGTGTAACAGTTTTTTTCAATGTTTAAATCAATCTCTGACTCGTTTCATGTAGTTTCTCTTTCCCTTGAAATATATATTTATAAGAAATTAGAATATAGAAGAAATGTAAGTGCCCAGTGCCCCCGACCATTCACGGCAGGTAAACAAGTGATCCCAGACATTCAATTTCAACAGCTCTAAATGACAAATCTTCTCTTACCAGGCCTCATCGTACTCAACGCCTGGTATGGAAAGTTTGTGACCGACAACAGTAGGAAGCACGAAAGAGCTAGAGTCATCGACGTGACCGTACCACTACAGTGCTTGGTGAAAGACTCCAAACTCATTCTTACAGAGGCCTCAAAGGTAGCACACTTTACACTAGAAAAGTAAAAATGACCATAAAGTGATAAAAACATTAATTTGTTTATAATGTAAGTAATAAACCACGATGCTGTTGTAAGGAACTTTGCAACTAGTGTAACATTGTTGCATACTGTACAAAACCTGCATACTAAAATGTTTGTACTCTGTAGTATCTTACATCACAGCAATTTACAACATTAATTATTTTATTTTATTTTATTTTTTTCAAAATGTTACACTTGTAAAATCGGCTACTTCCTGTTCTTCTATATAACAGCACCAGTCTCATGTTTTTTCTCTCTCCTGAGGCCTTTTCTGTGTCAGAAAACTGGATGCTGCCATACCTGTTTAAAATAATGAAAATTACAAGGCCCAAAATGCATCAGTACCATGACTCGGTTTATGTTGTTGCGTTCAGGCTGGCTTGCCAGGCTTCTATGACCCCTGCGTAGGTGAGGAAAAGAGCTTAAAGGTGCTGTATCAGTTTCGAGGTGTCATGCACCAGGTTCTGTCTGGTGACTCAGAAGCACTCAGGATACCAAAACAGTGTAAGTCTTTTGCTTTGTTATTCTAACTCTGTAAAATAGCTATGATTAATTGCAGTCTGTTTAGATTTGTCTACTGCCATGGTTTCACCTTTGTTTTTTCTCTTTTTGTTTTTTTTGTTTTTTTTAGCACACAGAATTGATAATGACACTTAGGATCCTTCATCTCCAGAGCTAAAAGAGAAAACTTGGACTGCTTTATGACAGAAACAAAAGTTATAGTGACTTGGATATACCTTGTGAGCTAAAAGCCATTTACATGCACTATAGCCTTCTTTTTGTGGACTTTTAATCTTTCAGTAACAGGGCATGTTTAATGGAGTCCAGTGGATTAATTCGTCAAATTGTTAAATCCCTGTTTTGGAAAATCTTCTATTTAAAATTAGTACAAGCAACGTTTGTTACTTTTCTTTTTTTTAACAAATTCCTCTTCATCATTGTGGTGTACATTATGATTACTGTACTACCATTTGCACCAGAGAATCTTCAAGATGGCAACTGTATTCATTCTGTATCTAAAAGGGTTTTTGAACCCTAATTTAAAGAAATCAAAGAATGCTGCTGTAGCAATCCACAGAATACTACAATAAAAGGGAACTAAGCAGTGTCCCAAACATTACCATTGATTATCAGCATACAAGTATACTTGAAAAGAGAAACTCTTGATATTGATTTCCCTGCCTCTGACACATGATGCTGGCCATTCGTCATACATGTACTTTTCCATTCCATCAGAATTACCTAACTTGAAACTGCCATATAAAACTGTCACTTGAATGTAAAGCATGTAGACATCATAATAATAACTGCATACTTTTCTACAGCGATCAAACAACGGTTGATATACCCACATGCTTAATTCTGTGGCTTGAGAAGCGACTGATCTAAAAATTGCACTGAATGTGCACAATAAATTATTAAGCACGTTATCGCAACTCCCAAACCCCAGCCTTAAATGACATGGTAAAGCACTGATTTCTCTATAAAAGCCCCATTTTACTGTTACAAATCTATTCGGTTCGGGTCCGTCTTCTATAGTTGTAAAGTTGAGGAACAAACAAAGGATGGTTGTGCAACATCTCTGTTAATCTTGGAAAAGTGTCTACCATCAGTGAAGTACACTCTTTGGGCTTGTGCCATAGGGTTGGATGAGAGTAATCAAAATAAAATCAAAATGGTTTTAAATGGTGGTCTTTTTTTGCAACCACTCATGGACTAATTCAAGGTCGGTTATATTAGGTAATTCTAACAATTTCAGCTAAAGGAAAAATCTTGCAATGGAATCTCTTAGTAAACCTCATTAAATATTTTAAATTAGTTAGGTGGTAACAATCCACAATGCAGTGCTGTGTTTTGTGATTAGGGTTACATACTATTCTAAAGGATAAAGGACGCTATTCCATTTTGGACACCTTGCTATTCAATTCCAGATTTAGCACCCATGTACTATTATATTAACCTACATCCCATTTGGAAAGGTTTTTATATATGGTTGTAAGATTCGGTTACCAGGGTACTGCACTGCTGTCAGGTGCGGTGGCCTAAATGCAGTCAGCCTTCCAGCTCAGTGGGGTTAATCAGAAAGCTTTGCAGAACAAGTTCTTGGAAAAACTTCTTTGAAGACCTTGCTTTGCATAGAGTGGCCCTATCATGTTAAATCATGTTTTGGATCTTAATTCCAAGCTTAAAATAGAATAAGTCTATAAGCATGAGCTTATTTAGCACAATGTCCAATAGTATGTCAATGTTAAGTTAACCCTGTTATACAAAAGATACTTTGACGGGAAACAACAAACCACAAAGAAAATTTTCATTTGATATAAAATATTCAATCATCTATTCTGTCAATAGTAAATACGGAGTGGACTTGGACAGGTGGAGGTTTGACCAACCTTTGAACAAATATAAATGGGGACCTGTGTATCAATGCACTTTTTTTATCCTTTTTTTTTAATTGCTGTTAATAAATCCCACTATTTACTATTATCATTCGTTAAAACATACTATAGCTTTGGTTTCACTGGCTCACTTCCTGTTTTTCGCAGCGGAGTACTTCAAAATAAAAGTCTCTATAAATTAATTTAAGCATTTTATATCTTTTATCCATTAAACGACGTAAGCCACGCCATACTCAACTATAGCTTGATTTTCTTTTCTTATAAGCGTCATCTTAATAAGGGGCTCTGTTTCTGCTCCGCACACATCACGGTCGATTCACGATGGTCAATCTTGGTCTATTGAAGGCGTAGCTCAACGTTCACTTCAAAGAGCCGACTCAAAGAGTCGACTCGCTTATGAACATTTCATCGGTGTTACCAACCCTACTCAGGGGATAGTGTCAAGAAGAGGGTTAAAAGGTCGCCATATGATTGCATGGGCTGATTTGCATATTCATTAAATTGCCATTGTTATTTGCATATCAAAACGTGAAGATTTTCAAGAAATAATTACATTTATTTCAAATTAATAAATGGTGATATGAGATCGTCATGAGTTAAATGTTTAGGCTCACTAAGCTGCCACATCTATACAGTTAAATTATACCTATAAAAAGTTTTAAAACCTGTAACCCAGAGAGACATTTGAACTTTGAAAAAACATGTTATGTCTAATAAGTAGACCCTCCCATGAGCATGAATATAAATCTGATTTACAAATGTTAATGCTGATTTATGATCAATGCGGCTGTATTCCCGCACACTGTTTCAGTGTATGTATGTAATAACTATAATTATGGGCGTGTCCCACGCCAGCGCAGTCTGAGACGTCAGAGAAAGAGGCTGCTTGTGTAGTGAAGGGCTGGCTGCATGTACGGTCTATGGTTGGCTGTGGGAGTAAAAAAACGCGAGTTTAAAAGAGGGGGATGGGGCAATGTGTTGTTTTGTGTTGCATTCCTGCAGTGTGCTTGACCTTTGACCTCATTGTTGGGCTCTCTTCTACTTGCATACCAAAGTGAGGGGTTTTCCCTGCAGTATGCCAGAAGGAGGTAGCTCGCACGCGCTGCGCCCTGGACGTGTTTACTAGCTACGCTTACAAAGGCGCTGTTTACCTATCTGCATCTGCAGTTAGCTAGCTAGCTAGCAACGACAGACTGCTTTATTGTATTTTAACCGAAGCGCGCGTGTTGCATTAAAGGAAGCTGAGCAGGGACACGTTTTCTCTGTCAGTACAAAAAAAACGAAGAAAAGGGAGGAGTAGCTGTTGAGTGTTTTGGATAGCTCAACCAGGTCACTTTGCTTTGCGCACTAGCTCTCTAGCTGTTTCACGCGTACACACGTTTTCCTATATTATCGCCGATTATTCGGCATATACCGCCGCAGAAACACGGAGAAGACCGAGGAAATGAAGGACAAACAGAAGAGGAAGAAGGAGCGCACGTGGGCCGAAGCTGCTCGCATGGTAAATCACAGTTTGTGTTTGCACAGTTTTTGTAATGTCAGTTTTTGTGCGTCACGGGCGCCAGACAAAGCTGCTGTCTCTATGAAGCCTCTGCGGCTGCCGTATATAACTTGGCGCACTACTCGTCTTTTCTCCCATTAAAGACAACGCCAGGGCTGTTAATTTAATTTTAAATTAAACACGCTTTAAAACGTACATTTATAACAGATATAACTGATAAACTGGCACATGACTGAAGACGGAACTTGTAGCTTAGCTGAATTAGCACTGCTACCCGTTTTACCCTTTGTTTGCGTGTCTCGAATTAGCTAACGTTAGCTTGCTGGCTAGCAATGACAGAAAGCACAGAACTGCTGTATTGGCTAGCACGACACCATTCTTGCATTTTATTAAAAAGGACGCCATGCATAGTTTCGACGAATTGTCTCTGACTTTTTGTTTAAAACGACAAAGCATTTTATTTTGTTTAACCAAACACACAGTTTGACGCAACCCGGGCTTCCTGTGCCCTGAGCGGCTAGCCTCAGAATGCTAAAGGAAATAAGCAATACCTCACAATGTAACGTTACTTGAATGTCTCTACGGACGAAAATGTTTTTAATAGCACGTGGCTATTTTACACTAGTCAGCTTGCCATAATTTTACTGTCAAGTATTTGATTTGCTCTTAATCCTCTGCAACAACGTCTAACTATATAAAATATTAAGTCTTATTAATATTTCCCTTATGTTCCATATATAAGCCTATAGGTCTATGGTACTAAATTCTACCCAAATCAATACAAATTTATACTGGATGTGGAAAATCAGCAACTATACATTAACTCTATAGGAAATCCCTTTTAAATGCATATTTGTCAATAACGCTGAAAATTTTTCCAGAGAAATCATAAACCTTAAGTTAAATCGTAACCTTTAAAACCATAACGTAAACCTTTTTTCATTGAAGACTAGTTTCAAACCAGTCTTGAGGTGAGTGCAGCAAATTGTATTTCTGCTGTAGATAAAAGACCCAGAAGGAGAAGTGCTTCCTGTTTCAGATGCAATCCACAAAGCATTGAATAGCAGCCAAGAGAAATGCTTTCGCTAAACGACTGAAGAGCAGAGCTATTTTTTCCTGTTTTTACATTTCCTAACATCTCTGTTGTTTTAGTTTAACTTGCACGTATTCTGATGGCACATGGCTTAAATTCTGTTTACTATGTTGCCACTTGAACATTCTAGGTAATGTCTTCTTTACATGTAGGTCTGATTTCTTCCATAATGTTCGATCAGGACCCCAGAATTTCCAGACTGGATATTGTCATCATGACCGTTCAGACTGTGGAAATAAATGTAAAGCGACATGATGCCAGTGCAACCGATGTCATTTAGTGACATTTGCTTCTGGTTACTGTTTAGGATGGGGTACGCTGGCACCAGACTGCTTCCCTATACTTTGCCACCCAAGGAAACTTTTGAGAATGTTTGTTAAAAAAAAAAAAAGTTTAATTCGTTATGTTTAATAATTGCATTTCATTTACCAACTTCATGGTTTCACCATCTAATGCTAGTGTAGTAGTCGTTGCTTAATTGAATGATGGCAAATAACAGTTCAGTGGCGTATTCAGTTTCCTATATTGCTTTTTGTGTCTGTCTGTCTCTGTCTATCTGTCCGTCTGTCAGTCTTGTATCCAAAGCATCACAGTTAATCCAATTTTATTATTATAAACCAACAACGGGGAAAATTGAACATAATATATAGAGTGCATGTGAGAGACATTGTGTGCATGTATAAACATGTATAGGGTGTCCTGAAACTTTATTTACCAACATCCCTGTATATAGTTACTACTTCTTTGTAAACACGCGCGCACATCAATTCACGGCAAACCCGTATTAAAACATCTAATGTTATTCAGGCAACAACATCCTGAGCCGTAGCCACCAGAATGATTTCGATGCGTTGTTCTTCTGTAAAAATCAATCTTAAAGGCTGTCTGAAATATTATATATGAAATACATGGAAGTATAGAACATTTGAAAACATTTCGATAAATTTGTATTTTGTAATAAATGTTTTGGTTTAATTGCATGGTAAAACAATTAAAAACAAGCATATTCCTAAGAGTTTTATCATGTTGGTAGTGTATGTTGTTTGTTTCCATGGAATCGTTTATGTAACAAAGGTTAAAAAAATTGTAATTGTGGGTGAATGACTTCTGCACACATTTAGATTTTAAATACAAGGTACGTCAATGGTGCATCAGTGTCACGCCTTCAGCCTAAGAATATTCGCTAATTGTTTCTTTTATTGCTTTATCAAAGCCTTGTTTGGCCTGATTAGTGCGTATGTGGTTTGTGAATGTTGTCGCGTGGCAAAATCTGGGTGAGGCTTTTTTAAGCGGTTTCTATAATGGTAGGGTCTGCATATTTGTGGGGACATGCTTGGAGGTTCTCCAAATTGTTTAGTCTAATGGAAGTTGGAGGATTTGTGTTGTGTGCCATTTATTATTAAAATTTTCCCAATATAAACATGCATAATTCCCCTTTTGATCATGTTTGTTCTCATTGACGGACACACAGTTTTAATAAGTTTGCTATTATGTTTTACACCATGATGCCCCCCAAAATTTTTGGGGAACCTCCAGGTTCTTGTTTGAAAAAGCTGACTCACATTCCAGGTAGTGCTGGTCGAATTCATATTTGTTTAATTTTAATGGAAGTTTTTAAAATAAATCCAGAATGAGGTCTTGATCATATGTGAATATTCATGCATAGCTAGATTTTTAATTAAAGCCCCTCTTTAAAAGTACTAAATATGAAAAACGCCGCCTTCCCATCAATTCTCTCCAACACATGTAATATGTAGTGCTTCATTACATCTATGTAATTATGAATTCATCAGAATGAGAATGTTGAACAAAGTGAGAACAGACTTCCTCTTGTTTTTTTGTTCTATTGCGTGAGTTTACTTCTCAACAAGGTGTTGATTTACCTAATTTTAAATAGCCTATGGCTCTTTTCAACTCCGAAATGATTGCTTTGTCTGATACAGTGCAGTTAAGTTTGTGATTAAGCACACGATGTGCCGCTGGTTCATGTTTCCACATCGTGGGGAGAGTGATGTTTGTCTAAAGATTTTGTCTTCTACTGGCCCATTTGCAGTGTTGTGGTCAGATTTACCTAAAAACCCCAAGTAGCATGGGCTATAGATGCAACAGGCAAAAAATGTAAGGCTAAACACGAGTAATGTGCAACTGTAGGTTTCAGGAAGTATGGCTTAAAGAGAATAGGAAGAAGGAATAAGAGCCATTAGTTGATGGACAGAACCTAGTGTAGACTTAAAAGCTGCACCTGTGGTCAGGGTTAATGTATTCAACCATAAAGGCCGGCATATGTCTCAGTAGTGAGATTTCCTGTCTCTCCCAAATAGGTGCTTGAGAACTACTCGGATGCCCCTATGACACCTAAACAGATCCTTCACGTCATCCAGACAAAGGGACTGAAAGAAATGAGGTCTGTCCTTAATGCACATATTATATAATCGATGGGTTATGTTCTACATTAGCTGTTTTTACAGGTTGAATAACGAATGCCTTTTTCTCCCTTTTCCAATCTTCAACTTTTAATCTACAAAATAGAAGGTAAGTTATTATTATTATTATTGCACTATGTGATGGAGACATATTAGAGAAGCTATAATGTTTGTTTTAACTTGATAAAATTGTCTCTCATAAAATTAGTGGCACAGCCCCACTGGCCTGCCTGGTTACCATGCTCCACTCTCAAGTCAGAGGTGATCGAGTGAAGAACAGCATTTTCTTCAAGCTGCCAGGAAGGATGAGCCTTTTCACACTAAAGGTAGCAATGGTGCACGTCTGTGCGTGGTTGATTTTCAGGCATAGTATAATTGAGACCGGCGTGATGTCATTTAGGAGATGAGTTTGAACCATTTTGTGTACTCTGATCTTGCTGACGGTGATGTACCTCTGCATTTACAGAAAAATGCCCTACAGTGGACAAAGAACCCATCAGGTTCGGAGGCTTCAGACCCAACTGGAGCCCAAGCAGCTTCGTCCACAGCAACGTATGGAGCAGGAGATGGGGCTGAGCAAGAGAGCGGTGACTCCACAGAAACTAACGCTGCTAGTGGTGAGAATGATGGTGTGTAAAACTCTGTTTGCTTGCTTGTCCTTTTTAATAAGGGTTTATTTTGCTACTTAAATCACATGAAACGTGTTTACCATGTTAGTCATCCTAATGTATCCTTTAATTAAAAGTACCAGTGGCTTAGGTCAGATATCATATCATTTAACTATTAAAACTATTAATCTGGTATCTGAGATTTTAGATTACGATCAGTTCCAGTAACCAGCACAGATTTGTTACTGGTTTGATGTAAAGGGTAATAAAAAAAAAAAAAGTTTACCTTTATTTATTTATTTATTTTTTATTGGTCCACACTGTGTATCTCAAAACCTCTATAAATGTTTTGCCCTGCTTATGGATTCAGGAATGTAAGGCTTTAAACGAAATAAAAACCAAATTAAGGTCCATAGGCACCGTAAGCTTCAAGAAAAGAGGATGGCAGGAAAACATTGATTTTCTCTTTTTTCACTGAGAATGTGTGTGTTGCCATGGATACTGCAGCAGCACATGACATCCTGCAGTGACCCATTTGAGAGTCGTTTAAAATGCACATATGATTGTGTGTGTGTTGGAGGGAGACAAATCTCAAATTGGGACAATTGGAGCTAAAATTTTTCACAATTTACATATAGAGTCAGAAAGCAGCGTTCGATGGGGATGTCTTGACAGGTCATTCCTGATCGTTAATAGTCGTAGCTCTGTATACAGCCATGTTTACCTGGGTTTTTGGTCTTTGTCATTTGTTTTAGTGCTGATCAGTGCAATTGTACTTTCAAAGTGTACGTGTTTGTATTGTAATAATCACATCCAGTATTCTCCCCATCAGTCTATCATGGTCTTGACTAATCATGTTCATCAGCATTAAATAATATCCTTATAATATATCTCCTTCGGTGAATTTGTAATGTGTAAATCTCCAGAACACCTTGCACACTCAATCAGAACAATTTCTCTAACCCTTTTTCCAATAACAACTTCACCGCCAACATCACTAGGTATGTGTTTACCTTATGGACACTTTTTGTTTCAATCAGAATGAAATCAATCAGATTTGATGAGTCTGAACACAGTGTTTACATGAACATTGCATACATTGTGACACGTGTAGGCATACATGATCAAATCAATGACACAATAGTGCAGCTGCATTTACCCATTTTGCTTCCTGTTTCAGCGTCGGTCGATGAGACTTCCTCCAGTGCCTCGTGCTCCACAGAGCCACAGACACGACTTAGTCGATCCTCACAGGTATCCTCTCTCCCAATACATTTATTACATTTATCTTTTTGTAAATGTGAAAACCTTCAATTTCATTAATTGTCCCTGCCTCTTTACAGTCAGGAAGACAAAGGAAGAAATCTGTTATGATGCCTCGCGTGGTTCTTACGCCACTGAAGGTCAACGGTGAACATGTCTCATCAGGTTGCTTTTTCCCCTCTTACCCCTTTCTTTCTCTTCTTCCTTTCCTGCCAGTCTGACCTTGCCAGTCTGACCTATCTCTGCAGTGGTTTGTAAGCCCATTCACTCTGACTGTGGTCTGACACTTTTTGTAATTTTACACACTGGCAGACTTTAATAATTTGTACTGCTGTCTTCTCAAGGCCAGTACCCCACAATTCCTTCCTGTCAGCAGCCTCCTCTGTGTGTGTCTGTTAACACTAAAACGGCATCCTCTCAGCAGGCGCTGACTTTGTATAGCTTGTTCTTAGCACCCCCCTTTTGCTTGCAGAGTGTGTTTCTGGTTGTAAGCCCAGCTTTATGACCTATGGATATCTGACCCCTCTGCTTTTGCGTTTGCAGCCTCACTTGAAAGCCTCTTGCCCCTCTTGCTTAGTATTTCCATGTCTGGGACATCTGTCCCTGTGGCTTTGTGTGTGTGTGTGTGCACTAGCCGGCACTTTTTGCCTGCTGATCCAGCCTCTCCAATGCCACTGGCTTTTCTGCCTGTGCTGCCCTTCCCACGTTTACTCGTTCTCCAAGTCTCACCAGCCTCCCTCCTCCCCCACCTGTCCCCTCAGGAACTGCGGGGAGGCGCAGGGAAGGGTCTAGGGGGGGTCCAGGCCCAGCACTTCGAGCCCGCTCCGAGCTGGGCTGGAAACGGCCCCAGCGCTTCAAGAACATGCGTGGCCTACGTTCAGGTACAGAGGATGCGACTCTGTGGGACAAATCATTGCTATTTACCCCAAACTCAGTTAATACACCAATTAATCATCCCATTAATTGACAATGATTAGCATCACCTTCCAGACATATCATAGAATTAAGTATTACGACCTTTAAGATTATGCTGCTCTAAACAGGGTGGTGTTTTTATTTAATCATTATATTACGGCCATATGTTAAACTTGTAAATTGTAGCGTGTTGTCCAGTGAGTATTCATTGCTCTTTTGTTTGGCAAAATGCATTCGTGAATGGTAACTATGTATTGCTTGATCTTCCTTTTCTGTTTATTTAAATTTATGTTGGCTGTTTATTGAAGGGCATGCATTTGCTTTTTTTCTGCCATGTTGGTGTGACTTTATTTTACTTAAAATCAATTCTTGTACAATTTTAGTAAGAAATGGATCTAAAGATATAGTACGGAAGAGTTACTTTTACCCCAGTGTAGCTAACGGCAATATTTTGTAAAAGTAATAGGGCCGAAGTGATTCTTCTGGTAACTCGAATACAAAAAAATCATCAAAGGAAATTTATTTGCCTCAACGCTTCATTTAGTTCATTTAACTACAGACAGAGCACTGTTTCCCCACGGACCATTATTACAGGTGCAACACACTAAACTTCTAGCATGTAATAGAAACACAGAAGACTTTCTGCCCCAGAAAGAAAACTCTGTACAGTGTGCGTATACTGCAAGCTTGAACTGGTGTACCACAATAGTATGAATTCGCCGCTTCAATCCTGCACATTGGAATTAAATTAGATTCTGAAACAAATCATGAGTGGTACAATGCTGTTTGCAACCTGTTTTTTAAGATTCATAGCAATGACTACTGACCTAAGCCAATACATCCACAGGTAAATGTGGGTTATGTAGTATAAGGTTTTATATTGTATAACTGAGCATTCGTTTTTTGCATGTGCATGAGCAGCAGTGTTAATTGTAAATTTAAATTTGCAGGACCCATGAAGAGGAATAGGGGTGGTGTGGAGGTGGACTTTGAGACCCCAGGTTCAATCCTGGTCAACACCAACATCCGTGCGTTAATTAATACACGCACCTTTGCAGCATTTCCTCCTCACTCTCAGCAACAGCTTCTTCAACTTCTCCCTGAAGTAGATAGACAGGTGTGTGTGGCTATGGCTGGTGTTTTTGTCTCCTTGACTGTTACCATGTTTACCAAAAATCTATTGATCTGCTGCTTTTACACTTAGTTGTATGTTAATGTTCAGGTTGGCCCTGATGGTCTTGCCCGACTCAGCAGTTCAGCACTGAATAATGAATTTTTTACTCATGCCTCTCAGAGCTGGAAAGAGAGGCTTGCTGAAGGTGAGGGTCACCTTGATACAGGAACAAAATGCTATTTTTATAGTCGTGCATTATTGGTTTGGTATAACCATGCTACCTCTACTCATGGAACAGACTAGATTAATATGGAAGGTCCTTTTTTTTTTTTCCCCCTAAGGTGAATTCACACATGAGATGCAGGTTCGGTTTAGACAAGAGATGGAAAAGGAAAAGAAAGTAGAGCCATGGAAGGAGAAATTCTTTGAGGAGTATCATGGCCAAAAGTAAGCTCTTTTTGTCATTTGAAAATAATGTTTTCATTTATTCTGAATGCTCGTTATTTATTGAATGCTCGTTATTTATTGACAAACGTTTGACTTTTTCTTTCTTTGCAGATCTGGCTTAACCCGGGAGGAAGCATTAAAACTCACAATGAGTGATGCGGGAGAGGTTTCTGGGTCAGTTCTTGGGGCTGATGCTGCTGCAGCCACACCCAAGCGGAGAGGTGTTGGAAGGCGACGAAGGGAGGGTCGTATTAGACGGCGATCACGTGCTGACCTCAGACGCAGGGCGCGTCGCCCTCTTTCCAAGACTGCCTCTGCAGCAGTGACTCAAGAACAGGCAGAGACCCAGGTTACTCTGGAAGTTGTGACCCCAGCTACTTCGCCTGTTCCAGAAACCAGCACAGTGCAGGCAGAGGTTGTCCTTCAAGACGAATCAGAATCAGAAACTCTAGTGGAGAAACTCTGTACGGAGGTGGTACCCTCCCCTGTCCCTGTGTCTGTTCCTGCTCCTGACTCGACAAGCTCAACTTGCGATGAACCTGAAGGTTCCACCAGCTTGCTGCCTGAAGTTGTTGAGCCCACTGTTGCCTCCACTTCCTCCCCTTCCTCATCTTCCTCTTCAACATCCTCCTCATCCTCTCCATCTTCATCGCCTTCCTCTACCTCTGACCAACAAGGAGCCTTTGCTGCTAGCTCTGACTCATCATCATCTTCCTCGTCCTCAACTGCTGCTGTTACCACAGATCCACTCGATGATGGTGCCTCAGTTACCACTGGTACAGCAGGCACAGGTGCAAGTAGCAGAGAGAGCAGCCCTGCAGCGAGTCCTGCTACATCCAGCCCTGTTATTCAGCTCAAGGAACAGAAAAGGAGACCCGACGAGCCCCAGGCCTTCACCAGTTTTCCTGAGAAACGGGCACGATTGGAGGACCATCAGTCCTTTCGTAACACAGTTGACTGTGTGCACTCAGAAAAGCCACAGCCTACAACAGAGGAGCCCAAGGTCCCGCCAATCCGGGTATGATGGCCATGTTTTATTGGATATTTTATTTAATGTTATTATTAAGTTCTTGGACGTTATAAAATGTTTAGTAAACTCTCTCATAAGTAACAGAGTACCTGGTTTCCCCCCTCTTTTTCTTCTGTCCCCCTTTTTCCTAGATTCAGCTCTCCCGGATCAAACCTCCGTGGGTCAAAGGGCCGCCAACATACCAAATCTGTCCCCGCATCGTGCCCCCCAACGAAGGGTCGCGGCGCAGTGGGACGGGGGCGCGCACCTTGGCGGACATCAAGGCCCGTGCCCAGCAAGCCCGTGCCCAGCGGGAAGCCGCTGCTGCTGTTGCAGCCACTGGCGACGGGGCAGGGCCTGGGGGGGGCGGCCCGGGGGGTGGTACTGGGATACCGGATTGCGCCAGCGGGAGGCGTTCAAGAGAGCACCCGGGCCCCGTTGAACCAGGGGGAGGAGGAGGAGGAGGAGGAGGAGTTGATGTGGAAGACCAGGAATCGCCTTCAAGCTCTCATTCGTCTGGAGCACAACTACAGCTATCAAATGCAGAAACCCTAGACAAAACCCAAGCCTCTACCCCACAAAGTATGCCATCTCCATCTTCTGTATCTTCTAATCCTTCAGGGCTTCCCTCAGAGTCCCCGAAAACACTCACGTCATCACCAACTGAGACCGACAGCCCAACTTCCCAGGATCAAGTGGATGACATTTGTGCAGCGGAGGGAGTAACAGTCAGCTCTTGTGATAAAGCCTCTGACCAAAGGTCAGACACTCCTGTGCCTACTCCCAGTGAGCCTGAGTCTGTAAGCAGTCAACAGGGAAGTAGGGTAGAAGAAGTAGACTCTAATGATGGCCGAACAGTGACTCCCAACTGTACAATTACACCAGTGTCTAGTGAAGCAGTGAATCTTGTTCCCACGTCAATACCTGACTCGCTTCCTAGGTTTGGTGCCCAAGGTGTGGATGTAATAAGAACTTTGGCAGCATCGTCTCAGTCGTGGGAAACTGAGCAGAATTTAGGTGAACATCGTTCTGGCACTACTAGGGTCATTCAGCATGGGTCAGATGTGAAAGTCCCCAAAGAGACATTTGTTGCAACCCGTAATGGTTTTGTAGGTGGTGCAGAGGATCATGTGGTTGGGGAGAGATTACTGCAGGAGCACAAAAGTACAGAGGTTGAAACAGATGGTAAATATGTTGGTTCCTTATCATGCCTCCCAAATAATATTAAAGAGGAAGATAATGGTGTGCATAGTGACTCCACAGAGACTGCATCAGACTTTGAGAATGAAACTCCGGAGGATGATACTGTGGACTGGCACAGAACGATGGACCATAATGGAGTGCAAAATACAAAGTCTCAAAATCAGCCTGTCATTCAGACACCAAATCGTCTTTCATCATGCACTTTGAGCTCCCCACAGCACCAGCAGCCTGTCATCCAGGCCCATGTCTCTAACCCTGCCCACAGCCAAACTGTCATTCAGACTCGTTTTCCCAATGGAATGCCAAACCAGCCCGTGATTCAGACCCAAAGGCACCAGTCAATCCACACCCATAGCATAAAAAATGTTCAGGATCAAAACCTGACGCAGATCCATGTGCAGCCATATCTCATGCACATAGAGACAGACCAAAGCAAGGCTCTTGATCTAAATGATGCTAGCAGTGGAGGAAAGTCATTTATCCCAACGGAAGATGAGGCAAAACCTTATTGCAGATTGTCCACTGATGATTCTGGATTTAAAAACTCTGCCGCTCTCTCTACTGTTAAGAGAATTCAAGGTATTACACGGACTGTATCCTCTGTAGAAGCAAACAACCCCCTGGTTACCCAGCTTCTTCAAGGCAGCCTGCCTTTGGAGAAAGTCCTACCCCAGTCACATTCTGCAAGCAAGCTGGAGATAAACAGACTTCCAGGTGCACCAACAGGTTTGCCATCCAACTGCCAACCCGGAGGATCCCCCAGAAACATGGTTCCCCGCTTCAGAGCTCCAAATGAATTTGGAGGAAGTACTGAGCATGGTGGTTCAGACTTTCAGCACAAAGCCTCTTCTACTAATCAGTCACCTGTGCCTGGAAGGAATTACGGTCCCTCACCACCTGCTACTTCACAATCTCGAATGGCATGCTTACTTGATGAAGTTAGCCCCCGTGGCACAGTTGTCCAGCAGTTTGTTCCTCAGCAATCAGGGGGCGGTGTGCCTCCTAGTGCAGTACCAGTCATCACATCTCTGCCCTCTACTTCTTCCTTTTCTAGGCATGCGATGGACCTGAACTCTCTAAGTGCCCAAGTTTTGGAGTCAACTGTGATCAAAGAGCACCACAACCCTCAGCCTTCACGTGGTGACACTCCAGAGAAGCAAGCAGCCGGTCTTCAGGGACACTCTGGTAACCTCCGCAGAACAACACCTGATGCTCCTTCCCCCCCACACGGGGACCTTTGCCCTTCCGAAGTTGTACCTACTGTTAAGATCAGTTGGCGCCCATCCAAATCACAGCAGCCACCCCAACTTCAGTCTTATCAGCAACATCTCTCTCATGGGGCCAGTATAAAACACGAAGTCTCCTCTCGTCCCTCATGTCAGCAAGTTCTTGCCAAAAATTCACAGGCTTCAATAGGAGGAAATGGCTCTGTTGTTGTAACCAAAAAAGAACCTCAGAGCTTCACAGACAGTTATTCGGGAAGTGGGGGAGCCATGGAAGGACTGCTTAACATGGAAATGTCACTTGCCAGAATGGCAAAAAAAGAGCAAGGTAAAAATCCTTACACTCGTCATACAGACTCCTTAGTCTCGCCTGTGTTGTCCTCTACCTCATCCTTTACCTACCATTTGTATGGAAAGCTGCCCAAGTTGCAGCAGAGTGGAGGTGCACTGAGTGGAGACAATGGAGGCGGAGCCTCGTCTGGCTTCAGCTACACAGCGAACGTGTCCGTGGTGGACGGTAGTGGCTTTTCACGCAGTATTGCAGATAGTGTACTTCAACTGCGGCCACGCGTTAGTATTGGGAACAGTAGTGTAAACCAGAGCACTGCCCTCAGTATCCAGGCATTCGCTGACAGTGCGGCAGAGGAGGTGGCTCTTAAATGCTCCTGCCGTCTCAAGGCCATGATTATGTGCCAGGGGTGCGGTGCCTTCTGCCATGACGATTGCATCGGCCCTTCCAAGCTCTGTGTCTCCTGTCTGGTGGTCAGATAATGTGTTCTAGTTCCTCTGAACTGGGTCTTAAGTCAATGCTAATATATTGACCTCATAAGACTTTAACCTTTCAGAAACCAGAGGAGCTTTTGGGCCCAACTGAGCAACAAAAATATGGTTGAACTCTTGGTATAAATCGCTTGAATTTTGATGTTGGACAAACAAAACAATAGGGCTGGTAGATGTCCTGCAAGATCAAATTTAGTCTGTATTTTTGCTTCATATTTTTTTTCTATTGCTGTTATGATGGTGTTATGATGTGTATTATTGTTATGATGATTATAATTATTGTTGGTATTCAGTGACTTTACATGGCACAGTTGGATGTAGATTGTGCCTTTTTCTTTCTTTTACACAAAACATTTACCTCATCTACTTGACACCCATCATTGGTTCAGTGTGAAAATGGTGGTGGTCATGTTTGCGTTTTTCTCTCACCTACCTCTCTGAAAAGAGAGCGTGAAGTTGTTTTGTGCATCTTGTCTTGCAAATAATTATTTTTTTAAGTCATTAAACAAGTCGATTCTTTTGTTATTTTGTAAGTGCTTCCTTTCCTTTTTTATTTTCTTATCCAAAGTGAAGTCCAGTATGTACTTGGCGGTTAAGCACAGTATTCTCATCTAATAAAGCTGACGATAAACATATTGGCTCCTACATTTACTTACTCTTATTGTTGCTAGTTGGCATAGAAATATTGAACAAAGCTGAAAAGAAATAAAGAACGATCATGCATAAATAGTTTTTCCCAGCATAATCACTAGTGAACATTTGATGACATTAGTCGTAATGGTATTCTAATCAATAACTGACATGCCATTGTTTTAATGTAAAAAGTGTGTGTATATATACTTGAACACGTTGAAAGAAAAATGGAATATCAAGGCCTGCTTTGTCCTCGGCTTTTGTAATGGTATTTATTGTAAAGTTAGTGCTTTTTCCTGCATATCACTTTTCACCAGTGAACACAAATGTGATCGATTGTATAGAATAATTAGCCTTAAACATTGAATTGCAAGCATTTGTATACAGGTGACGCCCCCCACGTGTTATAATAACACATCACGAGCAGAGTTTTAAAAGGGTGTTAAAGTAATTTATATGGTTTGAAAACGTCAAAAAGCAAATTAAAGCATTCTTGTTGTTCCTTCTTTTCTAAAATGTCAGTAACAGTATTTCATTGGCATACACTCAGGCACATGGTAATTTCCTTTAAATTTCTTTTAATATTTGAAAAGTTGAGGCCAAAAAGTGCCACATGTTTTGTAATTCATTGCTTCATTGCAATACTACTCATGAAATAAAATCCCTTTTTTTTTTTTATTCCCTTCCATGAAAATGTAAATCATATAAGTGAGCATTTACTTGCCAAGTGTTTTGAGTCCTCTGAACTGTATTTGCAAGAAAGTTTCTTTTTTGGGGGGAAATTAAAATATGTATTGATAGTATTGTATTGATCCACTGTTCCACATATTTCATGCTTTATTTGTTTGTTTCCTTATTGTGGCTTTTATACCTCTAAAACTGTTTTGGACCTCAAGACAAGCGTCTGATTTACTGATGCCTCAAATGTTTATTCCATTCTGATTATTTAGGCATTAAAAATGTAACTTGTGCACATTATTTCCAACAAGGCAGACAGTATGTGAGAGAAGGAACGGTTAAGCAGTTTAGGACTAATACATAGTCTGTGGATGAACAAATATGTTTGCTCAGTAAACTGATGGCTTATTTCTCTCTAATCTAAAAGTATGTCTTGAGATGATTAGGAAGAGGCAGGCCGAGGTTCCTCTTTCTCCCCGAAAAGGAACAAGAGCCTTTAACTCTTGCATTATTCCTCCTTCCATCCTCACCGTTTCGAAGCTCGTCATTCATTTGTTTATCCACGTGTCTGCAATCATCATGATCGTCATCTGACCCTGACTGTGGCCATAAGCCAGACAGATTTTCTCAGTGTGTGCCTGATCCTGTAGGCTTCGCACTTCAAACCTAGCTGTACAATATATATTTTTTTAATTCACATCAGTTTTTAATTAAATAAATTACTTTATAACGGATAAATGTAAATTACTAATGTGGCATGCTTGCGTCAAACAGAAGTACTTCATTGGCTTTACCATTTCCTCTGTTTTGGAAGCACTAGCCATGTGTTTCTTGGTTTCCCACGAGTTGTCCTCTGTCCGAATAATTTTGGTAAGCTGCTAGAAAATGCTCTAATACTAGAGTTTAAAAAATGCCCACAAGCACTGCTTACTGTTTACATTCATTTGATTAAGATTTGTACATTCTATGTACACTTTCCCTGTCTTAATAGAAAATAATTCTATTGTAATTCTAATATCGAACTTTCATGGATTCCTCCATAAGTGACCAAACCGAAGAGTGTGACAATGAAATGTGGATCCGCTATGTTCAAGTTTGCAGAATTTCCAAAAACATGAATTATGTCACTACACTAAATATAATGTGATTATTACACACAAGAAAAAGGTATCGAAATAGCTACAGGCCATCTGTAATACATTCTTTATGAAACCTTTAAGTGTACATTAATATACAGTAGGTGTCGAAACCACATGGTTTGACCATTTGATGGACATGCATACATTTTTTCCAAGCGAGCACCAAAATACCACCAACCTTAATGAGTTTCTTCATGAAATCCATAATTAAATCTTTAATATGGGTGTTATATCTAAATAAACTACAAATTGGACTTGACCCCGTTAATTGCTGCTTGCAGCTATATTTCATATTGTTATCATTACAATCCGTGGTTGTGCAATAAAATATTTCAGCCCAGCAGATGATGACAATATGTATTCCATCTGGATAAAAAGAAAAGGATGTTTAATTTTGAGCTCACCTCAAACTGTAAGCAGTCGGTCCGGATAAAATGTAGTCTTTTTCTCAGATAATGTGCTTTGTGCTAAAATATACAGTTTAGTTAGCAGCAGAAAAATCGTAAATACATTTTTTTACTTTAAACTCCAAAGCGGCCACAGTTCTGTATGTAAACATCGAGCAGCTGACTGCGTGACGTCACATTTGCAAAAAGAAATTTAAAAATGCATCTGTTTTTATGTAAACTTATACCCCTGGACATCATTCATACATTTTAATGCTTGAAATAACTGCATCATTTTGAGTGTGAATGATTGATTAACATTCAAACGTTAATGTTATTATGTTAGTTACATTATTAACATTATGTTAAGGTTGTAATTAAATGTTAATTCAGATGTAACATTCAAATGTTAATCAAACTACAAAAGCAAGACGGAAATGGAAGAATAATAGTAACCTGTACCTGTTTAGGTCTAAAAGTCTAAAAAGTACAATACGCCTTATAATCATACCTAAATTAAAACGGGGAATATTCTAATAGTAGTTCCCTGGTTTAACCAGCAGAGGTCGGCAAAAACAAGCTTGAGAAATCAGGCAATTACCACATACAGTATTTGTGTCACTTTGTTTCACCTTTGCATTCGAGGAAAAAATTTGCTCGTATTTGATCACGTAATAGGTGATATAATTTTTTTTATTGTATCACCAACAGATGAACAAAAGTCTATCAATATGCAGCAGTCACTAACACAGATACATTTACAAAATAAATATTGCAACAAGAGCGCCATTCGATTTGTACTTAAATATCACATAAATTAATAATAATAATAATAATAAATACATCATACTGTATCTGTTCAACTCATTTCACTGTGGAGGGTGTCAAAATACTTTTATGGAAAACAAAACTCATTAAGTAAAAGAGAATATTAGAAAATAATATAAAAATCGATAAAAAATATTTGCACTTAAAAAAGAGATTAAAAATCTCTGTCTTTGAAATAAATACGAAGGTTTATAAAACATTTGCAGTGGATTTTTTTTTTTTTTTTAATATTGCCTCTTCCTCAACATAAGAGGGCAAGTATTCTCCTTATATTGACTGTTAAAAAGCTGCTTATAGAATTTTGTGGTTGTAAAATAAATAAGCTCTTAAATAGACAATGACAAATAAATAAACAAACAAAGTAATTACCCAGGCATGAATAAATAATAAATTAAACATATCAATGATCAAATTTAAATAGTCATAACAATAACAATAATATAACAAAACTACAAACTATTATGGAAGTGCAATATCTATGTTTATAAATACTATGACCATTTCTAATGGGACAGGAATCGATTTCCACCAAATATGAGACAACACCGTCATACATCATACAAACAACAGCAGTGCTGCAGCCTAATCATGGTCCATACAGGGGACGCAGGAGCTCTAAAAGTACCTGCAGACATTGAATGTCAACCACATACATATATTTGTACGCGCGCACGCACACACACACACACACACACACACACGCACGCAGCTTTTTTATGACAACTTCCATTCGCTGAGAAAAGTAAGAAAGGCAAACTGGGACAGGTGTGAGCTGGTCACTAATAAGAGTTGATTTCCAAAAAAAACCCCATCTAAGCACTGTGCCCAACTGACCGTTTAGGTCATATTGAAATGGTACAGCAGCAAGACTTAAGAGTTTCAAATTTGGTCTATCTCTTTAAACTGCACAGGGCCTCACGGTGCTCTTCATCATCACATACAAACCCTGAATGTCCTTTAACAGTGCGCAAACGTTGTTGGTCTGTTCCTGCAAGCCACAGTGTGTTCTGGTGTTTACAATATTTCCTGCTGTGTGTTTGATCCCGGCTAGTTTTTACACCTCGATGCCTTTGACCGCCTGGTTAATGGATTCGAGCAGGGCTCGGTTCGCAGGGTTTTGGTAGCACTCTTTGTTGCTGAACATGTGGGTCAGAGTGTCCACATAGCTATCGAAATTCTGTTCGCTGATGGGCTCTTGCTGAAAAGGACAAAATGACCAGCCATTTAAAAAAAAAGGTTTCTGAGTTATTAAAAAATATGCTTTCCTGCGTAATGCTAAATTGGTATTGGCATGCAGAAATGATGTGTTACTGCTTTGAATAAATCCTAATCTTCTTTAATTCTACAATGCACAACCGGGATCACTCTGGGCAATAAGGAATAGAATGTATTAATTAATTCTGCTTGCATGCATGCATTCTCTAAGATGTATGTGTATTTGTTTTTTTCTGGTTACCTTTAAGGACATGACCCAAGACCATGAACATTAATTAGGAACACTGTTTTTTTGTTTTTTTTTTTAACTAAATGTACTTCGCATCCAGTGACAATACTAAAAGTAGACCTCGCTAGCATTAAACAGGAAAAAAAAAACAAGAGACACAATTTCATGATTTGAAATGTTCAATGTTTTGTTACAAATAGGTGGTAGACAGTATTTAGAATCTCTGCTGTGTATGCGGCGTGTTTGGAACGACACATCGCATCGTAGTGTAAATCATTCGTTTACTCACCATCTGTGGTAAGCGAATGTTGGCCAAGCTTCGGATAAGAGCCTGGCTCAGTCCAGACAACTCCATGAACAGAGCTTCATTTTTCTCTTCAATTAATTTATTTTCCTCTTCCATGCTCTTCAGGTTCTTCTCCATTGATGAGATCTACAAAATTTCATTTTACAAAAGCCATAAGTCTATGACGGCCATCTGCTTTCCAAATAGTACACGTTAAAAAACACTAATAAATGTCCGATCCATTTCACTTTTTTAGGTCTCCTTTTTCAAATGACGGTTTAATAAACTCCTTTCTATTATTATTTAGAACTGCTGTCGTAGGTGTTCTTTTAGATCGATACCTACATAAGCAAACAGAAGAACTGCTTAGGTGCTGACCACTTCAGTATGGACTGACCTGTGTGTGTAGCTTGGCCATGTCCACCTCCATTTCAGAGTTTGACTCATTCAGCTCGCAAATCTCTTTGTTCAGCTGCTTTATGTCTTCATCATTATCGAGAACTGCAGGGGGGAAGAAAAAAAAACACATTACGAAATCTGCAGGATGGCTCTCCCTAAAAATAACGCCTCTCCCAAAAACGATTGCTTCTCGTGCCTTACCGTCACTCGCCCTGAATTTCTTGCTGATGTAGTCATCCCCGGGGAACCTTGCTCTTTTCTTGTTAGCAGAAGCCCTTGGACAACCTGACAAGCTGTGGGAATATAGGTGGGAAAATAAACAGTTTGCAAGCCACTATGAACATTTAAAAGGCCTATTCTGCTATTTCAATTTATTCTCATAGCCTACATTTAAAATGTTTTTATCTCGATAACACCGTGTGTATTACTACTAGTGTTCGGCTATGTGCCGTACCTGCGGTGAGTGAGGAAGCTGCCGTTGGCGTGGCCTGAGCCATCACATCCTGGAGTGGGACAGGTCGGGCCCTCTGTCTTAAAGGTCTTCCAGGAGAAAGGTGTCCCGTTCAGCAGGCCCTCCTTCTGTCTACGTGCTGCCAGTGGACACCCGTAGGCACTACGATGAGTGGCGTACTTCCCGCTGATATGACCCAGACTATCACAGCCAGGCACTGGGCACCTGAGTAAAGAGAATTATATAAAAGGATATGATATTAAAGGATGACAAGTTTGTCTGGCACTGACATCTGTTTGATGAAACAAATGACGTTTGAAGATTTAAAGTGTGTTTAAGGTGTAACAGTTACAGTGATGTGGATTTTAAAGGGACTTACTTAATCAACTCTGAATCTTCTTTGTCGTCCTTGGTGGGGGTTGTTTTCACGCCTCCCTTCTTTGCACGAGGACAACCGGACAAACTGTAAAAAACCATCCTATTTGTTACCACCATAACTGGATTTATTGACTTGAAAGCTTCCTGATGGACGCAGATGGTTAAAAATGACGATATTAAATTGCAGCATTAGAAACTAATGTAGCTGGATATGTAGCATCTGATATTGAAAATGACAATTTCCTCAAGTCTACTCCTTGTTTTGTCCGTTTAAAATGTCTGTTAGATTGCAGTAGGGTCATGACCGACTAATAAATGTGATGTACCTTCTGTGTGACGCGTAGTTTCCTGTGATGTGCCCGGATCCATCACAACCTGGAGTGGGACATCTGCAGGTCAGAGAGTTAGCAGTCAGCAGTGTTGGCACGTTACTTTAAAAAAGTAATTAGTTAGAGTTACTAGTTACTTCTCACAAAATTTCACACATTATAAAAGTAACTAATGAGCAGGGAAAGTAACTCTTGTGTTCAAATATGTCAAATAACTTGGATGCCCTCAATATTAATATATCTGTTTCACTCGTTCGATCTCTCTCTCTCTCTCTCACACACACACACACACACACACACACACACACACACACACACACATACGAAGAGTGCCATCTTTACAATAAGAAAAGATATCCACACTTTTAAGCGGAGCTTAGGAGCTGATTTCCAGTCCACTGAGCTGTGTGTGTGTGTGTGTGTGTGTGTGTGTGTGTGTGTGTGCGTGTGAAGCACTAGCTACTCTGCCTCTGGTTGGCAAACGATTGAAAGTTACTCTACCTAAGCCAATGATCATCACTGATCATTGTGGTTGTCTAACACATGCACACCAATCATCATCAGTTATGTGTCCCACCCACCCACCAACACACACACACACACACACACACACACACACACACACAGACCAGAGAAAAAGGTCTGAGAGAGAGCCTGCTTGAGATTATTATTATTTAGGGGTCAAGCCCCGCAATGGCGTTTATTTATACCGCCGTTATTCGCGTCACCGTCAGTCAGTACAGTCAAAACATCTATGACTGAAAGCGAAGAACTAAACTGAACTCGGGCTCATTAGCGCATTACCTGTTACCATCATTAGTTAATGTTATTCTAGTTATTCTTTCTGAATGCAACTTCACTGAATTAATGACAAGGATGCCAATGCATCTTAATGTTTACTTTTTGTACATGCATCAGTGACGAGAAACAGTAACAAGCATAACACACACATGCACAAAATTGCACAGAATTTATATGTACACTGTATATATTATAATATTGTCATATACACATTGCATATAGATGTACATTTGTAATTTGTAATTACTGTACTTATTGTAAATAGTATTTATATGCGACCAACCCCCCTGTACACTTTCTCTTTCCCTCCCTCTATTTACTGTAAACTTTTGGTCAGGCGTCAAAGCATTTCACTGTATGTTGTACCACGTATGATGTACATGTGACAAATAAACTTGACGAGGTTATGAGGAGTTATGAGGAGGATGTCAGTGCATAGGAGAGGGCAATAAAGCACAGTGTCATGAGTCTTAGATCATTTGAAAAGCAGAATTGAGTAGAAACAACAGTATAAAGTACAGTTAGACAGTAAAAGCAGTGTGGCAAAGACTCATTAGATAGAGGGAAGATCAGCATAGACATACTTGAGTTCACCAGTGTGGGCAGCCATGAGGGTCCGAAGACTTTTATCAGCAAGAGGACACCCAGACAGACTGGAAGGATAAAGCAGTGCAGAAGAATAAAGACAAGAGAGATTTTCAGTGCAAGATAGAAAAGGGAAGATTCCTCCTGTATGTTTGGTATGATCCAAAATTAGGTTCCTTTCTGCTCTGGCTCAGCTTAATGAGCAGATGCTGCTGCTGTGTTTAATATGATTAAAGTAGTAATAGTCAGAGTAAATGGAAAATGCATGCATGCTACTTATTCATTTATGTATGTTGCTCATGAGTGCCACAGACAGAGATAGAATAAGTACAGCGTTAGGGTGAAAGAGAACGGCATGCTTTCCTGAGAATAGGTATGGGATTAGTAAGCACCAGAACTACCATATAGTTTGGGTTATACCTGCGGTGAGATGCATAGTTTCCTGTTATATGACCACTGCCGTCACATCCTGGGGTGGGACATCTGGACAAAGTTTAACATGTTGTTATGATTTAGTAGGATAAGTTCATTCATACAGAGTTCAGTATTTCGGACTCGTCCCACTCTAACTTTTATTTTGCCACGCTTACATCAAGAGGTCCTTCTTGGCGTCCTTGACTGGGAGTTTAACCTTAAAGCTGGAAGTTGTGACTTCACCAGGGTATTTCCTGTCTTCCAGGCCCTCTTGGGTTACATCTTCATCCTCTCCATCAGAAGAAGCGTAAGACTGAGTTGCGAAATCCACCTGCAGGTGAAAACGTGCCATAATAAATAAAATAGATAATGCACGGATAATCCAGAACTATTATTTTTACTTCTGTAATTACTGACATTTAATATGATTAATGTCTAAAGAAGAACATGCACCTCCTCAGGCTCCTCCTCTTTCTGTCGAGCTGTCTTGGTGTAGTCTAGTGGCCCCTCCCACTCTTCTATTTTGTAGGCAATACCAGAGTGAGGTGAGGTGACTGCATGCTGTTGTGAGGAAGATGAGGATGAGGAAGAAGGATCAGGTGACTGCACACCTTCTCTTTTGGGTTTCTTCATGCTAAGGTCCAGGGTGCCATTCTCATCCACCTCAATGTCCATATCCTGCAGAAGACCATTGAAAAGAAATTATTATTATTATTTGTTTTTTTACAACCAACATATATTAAAGCAAATGAGATGGTATAAATGGTAGCTTTTTAGAGTACTAATGTGTACGAGCAGTTCCTTACGTTGCTGGTCTGGTCCTGTTTGGTGCTGAGGTTCTCGGGCCTTTCCCAGCAGCGCGTAGACAGGTTAAGGATGGCAGTGGCAGCCATGTGTGCAGCCTCGGCATCATGGGTATAATCATATCCACTGGAGGTGGAGGAAGAACTGCTCTTATTGTAACCTCCTGATATGTTCTGATTCGGTGAGGAAGCTTCAGGGAATTGTTTTGCTGTTAACCATGACAGTGACACAAACACACACAGAATCTACTAGGAATTGAAGAGAAGAGTATTTTAATTTCTATTGGACATTTAACATGCTGACGTCACTGCTTCAGGGAAAGTGAATGGACTTACATTTGAAGGCTTTAGGTGAGGTTTCACTCAAAGGTATCTTTGGGGCAAGCATTCGCTTCCCAAATACTTGCACATCAAAGCTTGCATAGTCGAAGGACACCTTGGAGTATTTCTCTAACTCCTTTGCCAGGTTTGCTCGTGGAGTTGCTGGTCCCACATTAGGCCTGTAGCTACCATATTGAGGAATCTCCAACTGTTTCACAAAACACATGGGCCTGTAGCAGAGATGATAAAAAAAAAAAACCCACACAACTGTCGTCAACTCACTTTTCCACATCTGAGGATGGTATACTGACGAGATCGACGTTTTAGCAGACAGTTTACCTGAGTACTCTGTCTGAGTTTGAGTTGCCAACAGCTTGCTCACTGACTGAAGCCTGGGTCTGAGTTGGCTTTTCATAACTCTTTGAGTGTTTCCCTGCAGCAGCAATTGGGCAGCCGGATAAACTGAAATCAGACATTATTCATGTAAATAACACTGCTTATTAGGGTTGTGAATGCAAGTTGAGCAATGATTTAACGATAATGTTAATTAGCACACCGAGGAATAGTACCTGCGATGTGTGTTGCGATTGCTGTTGACATGGCCTTGGCCGTTGCACCCAGGTGTTGGACATTTCAGCACATTCTCATGCATGGCCAAGACTAAGCAGATGGCAAAAAATGTATAAGTCAGCAAAAGATAAAGTATATTAAAAAACAAATCATGTACGCAATAAATTTAAATTTAAAGTTGGTAATTCATAACAGAATGTCTTAGTTACTGTACTCACTTTCAGGTGGTACCCTGTCCTTATGTGGGCACCCAGACAGGCTCCGATGGTGCGGGTACAGTCCAGTCACATGACCGGTTCCATCACATCCTGGTGTTGGACACTTCACTTCTTTTTTGTCTGATCTGGACCCTTCTACGATAAACATAGAGTAAAAAGGACAGAGCAGAGAACATATTGATCTCTTGTTGAGGTCACTAGCGCTTTATGGGGTAAATAGTTCACATGTGCTGAATGTACCTTTACCATAGTATCCCTTGCGTGATGTGTTTTCCGCCATCTTGCTGCTCCTCTCGTCTGCGCTGTGGTAGCTCTGCTGTTCTGGAGACCGGCTCTCCTCAGAACTGCGTGCTGTCTGCTCAGCCTTCAGTGCAATGGCCTGCTCTAGCAGGCCCAGATTTCCCCGTGTCATATCATAAGTCTCAGACTCATCTGTCACTTCGGACCTGTGAGATACACTGTCCATTTCCTCATCTTCTCCCTCATCGACCTCTTCCTCCCCTTCATCCTCGCCATCATCCTCTTCTTCCTCCTCAACCTCGTCCTCGTCGTCAGATTGCAGCTCTATGACCACTGTGGGTGAGGTTTTGTTAGATGCATCCTCTTGCTCCTCTTCATCGTCTTCCTCTTCCTCCTCTACGTCCTCGTCCTCGCTTAGATGGGGGTTTGTTTGCTCACCACTATTCATTATGGCAACTGCTTCTAATACCTGAGCTGAGAAGCTGGTGACTACAGTGCTGGGGGCGTGTCTTGGCTGTACCTCCTCTTGCTCTTCTTCTTCATCTTCTTCGTCGTCTTCTTCTTCTTCCTCCTCCTCCTCATCCATTTCATCAATCTCATCTTCCTGATCATTTAATTTCTCGACAGCTTCTTTGGCCTGGATTTTGTTGAAGTCTCCACTGAAGTACTGGTGGTCTGAATTGTTTTTTTGACTTGAGCACTGTGTGTCATGCGCCTCATCATTTTCTTCTTCCTCCTCCTCCTCCTCACCGTCTCCTTCTGATATCTGCATGGGGTCATCGGTGGCTTTTAGCTGCTGAGTCATTCTTTCTTCTTCCGTCACCTCTACTGCTCCATCTAACTCCTCTTCCTCTCCTGCCTGGATCTCTGCAGCAACATGAAGGCCTTCTTCACTTTCGGTCTCCACAGTCACTTGTTGGATGGGAGTCGCTACCGGCTCAATGTGTTCTATTTTAGACTCCTCTTCAGATGCTTCAGGAATGTCTTTGAGTGCTGTGTTTTTCTCTTGAGTTTCTTCTTGTGCAATAGCTTCTGTCGAAACAAGAAATATGATTAGATATCGGACTATGGAAATTAAAATGACACTATAATTTGCAGCACTATGGTTAACTAATTGACAAAGCATAATGATGTTGTTTCCAACCGGTCAATGGCTTTGATTCAAGGTCCTTCTTCTTAGGCTCCTCTGCTTTCTCTGCTGTGTCTTCATCAGACTCTACTGTTTCATCCTTTGGTTCAGTGTCACTGTTTGTATCGCTATCTGCATTAAACCCATCGTCCATTGCCAGCTTCAAGGGATTCGACCTCTTCTTAAGGACTGACTGGTTCTCTTCTGCTTCCTGTAGTTTCCTTTTTTTTGCTAATGGACAACCCAATGCACTGTGAGACGGATAAAAAAACATAATCGTGTATTAAATAAAATTGACATTTACATCAATTGACAAAGAGGGCATAGCATTTTATTTAATGGTACCTTCTGTGTCGAGCATATTTTCCACTGACATGACCCAAACCATCACATCCTGGAGTCGGACAACTGAAAAGTATAGAAAAATGTATTTATTTGTTTGTTTATAATATTTATTGAGTATGTTTAAAGCATGTCAAATTGTAACAGAATGACAAGCTGTACTTTATTTTTAAAAAACACACCTGTATTCTTGTCCCACGAGCTCAAGAGGAACTAGGGAAGAGAAGAAAAGAGATGCTGCATTTGTTTTATTTCCAAAAACTTTAGCATA
>JAOUQX010000015.1:4286227-4305818 GCA_028566295.1 Liobagrus marginatus
ATTCATGTTGAAATGCCAAACTTTGAAGCACCTCTTCAGTGATTCACTACAAATATTGCATACATGCAATAGCTTTTACATTTAAATTATTTCCATTTCTTATAAAAACTATGTGTAGAAGTTCAGTACATATAATTCACAAAAATGGTTTTTAAAGTAAAAAAAAAAAATGAATCTGACTGAAAAAAAAAGTTCTTCTTTTGGTGAGAATGAGCATCATTCAGTCACCAGCCAGAAAGTTCCATTCCTTTTTTTTTTTTTGTCCCCTTTTAAAAGCTTTGAAAATCGTTGTCTTACGTGTTTACAGTTTTCCATCCAGCCAAATTATTTCTCGAAAACACTCAGCTACTCAAATGATATAAAATGATTGGCTGAAAAAATAAATCTGAAAATGAACAACGGCTCAAATGGCCTAAATGAAAGCCAAAAATCTTCTGCATAAATGTTGGCAAATTATCCTTTAGTGTTAAAAGAGGCCCCTCTTCATTAATTCGGAATTAGCTCCGACTGTGAAAGCGCCTAAGCGTGTGTTAAGAGTGCGATGCTCAGACACGTTCTGTTCTTGGTAAAAGCATGCTCGGTTAGGAGGCACACTGGAGTGGAAGACACAGGGATTAAGAGCGAGAGGGAGAAGAAAAAAAACAAAACGCTAACACAAACCTGTAGTACACCTGCACACAATTCCAGATACACTACACAAGAGCACATGCTCTAACGCAGCGTATAATATCAATACATTGAGTAATTGTATTATTCTTCCAATTATGTAGCAGGTGCTACATGTATAAACACTGAATTCTTGTGCTCTCTCTCTCTTACATGCGCTCACAAGACAGCCCACCTCTTACTTGCCCTCCCCCAATGTGTGTCATCGTGACACACTGCTTTAAAGCAAACTTGACAAGCACGGGATTACTCACATTGGTGCTAAGCTTGGAAGAAGGCAGACATTAGACAGGGCAATGTGTAATTTACCACTCAGCTTTTTCCTGAACTGAATTCTTCTGCTTCCGAGCACAACCCCGGGAAGCTGTGTTAACCGCGCTAGAGAGCGAGAGAGAGAGAGCGCGAGCGAGAGAGAGATTCAACAGGATTCCTACAAATGCAGGATGCTATCTCTGCTCACCTGAGAAGTGTGTGACTTGCAGACTTTCCGAACCTGTTAAACTGGAGATTTTTGTATTGGCACCTTGTCTCCATGTGGCTGAATACAACAGATGCAAGTGGACAAGTGGGATTGTACGATGAATGGCTCCACATTTTCATTAGCAGAAGCAGTGGATCATAATCTTAACAGGATCATCTACACCAGTGATGTGTGGCGCATCAGTGGAAGTGGTCCATGGTTCCTGGCGGTCATTATGTCCCTTATTATTCTAGTGACAGCTTGTGGGAACATCCTGTTAATACTGCTGGTGTTTGCCCATCGCTCATTGCGCTGCACATCAAACTGTTTCCTTGTATCCCTCTTCTTATCCGATTTGATGGTAGCGCTGGTGGTGATGCCCCCTGCCATGTTGAATGTGCTCTATGGCACGTGGGTGCTCTCTCCAGGATTCTGCCCTGTCTGGCTTTGCTTTGATGTCATGTGCTGCAGTGCCTCCATCCTGAACTTGTGTGTGATCAGCCTGGACCGCTACCTCCTCATTATCTCTCCATTAAGCTACAAGCAACGCATGACCCCTCCCCGGGCTTTGTTGCTCGTGGGTGGTGCCTGGGGTTTGGCAGCATTAACTTCCTTCCTGCCAATAGAGATGGACTGGCACAGTTTGGGTCGTATGCAGGACCACTCCGGGTATAGCATGAGCAACACCACAGTTCCACGGTTGAGCTCCTATTACCCGGAATCATACTTCCAGCTCTCCACCTCAGGCACACCATCTTTACAATGCCGCTTGCGAGTCACGCTGCCTTTCGCCTTGGTTGCCACTTTCCTCACTTTCTTCCTTCCATCGACGGCCATTTGTTTCACTTACTGCCGCATCCTGCTGGTCGCAAGGAGGCAGGCTCGTCAAGTAGAAGCGCTCACCTATCCTCCATACCCACAGCATTCACCTGGAGAACCGTCCCATCCTCCTTCACTTGGACACGCTGCCCCAGACGTAGATTACTACAGCCACCAGGATGCTCTAGTGATGCACCAGCCTCCGGTAAGAACATAAGTCAGGCAATTGCAACTGCAGAAGTAAGAGCAGGGCTTACTGTCATGGAAAAAGTTAGGTTTTTTTTTTTTTTTTTTTTTAAAAGGCAAAGCTGTTAAGGTTTTTTTTTGAGAATTATACAACCATGTTAAACATCAATCATTATAGAACGTACTTAAAAAAAAAAAAAAGTGGGATGTGGTAGCTCAATGGTAAGGCTCTGGGTCAGTGATCAGAGGGTCGGGGGTTCAAACCGTGCCCCAGGCAAGCTACCATCATTGGGTCCTTGAACAAGGCCCTTAACCTCACTTGCTCCAGGGGGCGCCGTTCGCTCTGGCTGACCCTGCGCTCTGACCCCAGCGTTCAAATTCATAAGCTGGGATATGCGCAATAAAAACATTTCACTGCATGTATGTGTATGTGATAAATACGATCTGAAAATGAAATGAAAAAAAAAAACAAATTTTTTACTATAGCGTTGTCATATTGCGTTCTAGCGGCATTTTCCAGTATATAAATGTACAGCACAGAACTTTTTTTTAATGATGTCCTTCATGTAATCACAGAAAAAGCTGTGCAGTAAAATCTTGAAAGAAAAGTGCTTTGTAAAAAAAAAATAAACATTGGTCCAAACAGTGCATTCATAATGCTATTGAAAGAATGTAGAATATAAATGGTGTCTGAGAAAAGGTAACAAACATAATAGCGAATAATCAGCTGCCAGTATAGAGAACATGCCTTATTTAAGAGAAGTGGAACATTCTAAATGCATCTGTCCTTCTCTCTCATAGCTGTCGGTAAATAGCGAACGACGTCTGGCTCACAGGCAGGGCAGGAAGGCGCTGAAGGCAAGTCTGACACTGGGTGTGCTGTTGGGGCTGTTCTTCAGTGCATGGCTGCCCTTCTTCATCGCCAACACGGCACAGGTAGGCGTCTCCAACTCATTACTCATTAAAAGTCATCTCGAACTCATGTCGGACCTTATAAGCTTGCGTTAAAAGCACATCATTTTTCTTTTCATTGCTTAATTACAGACATCAGTGGCAGATACATAGTTGGAAAGACATAAAGTTTCCTATTTAAATCTGTAATTAAACCCATTAACATTCACTAACCCATGAGCTTACACCACCATCTACACCGACACTGTTCGCCCACAGACACAAACAGCATGGAGCGGTTTTGGGCCCAGTCTGTCTCTTTCTCTTCTTCACACTCAATATGGTGTGTGAATAACACACACACGCACACACACACACTACCCTTTTCGTCTTCCCTCAAGCCTCCCCTTCACCTTTTCTTGGCAGACAATAAACATCAGTGACCTTTTCCGCTCTTCTAGCCTGCTTCCATGCTCCTCACTGTGTGTACAACTTTGTGTGTTGTTTGTTTAGGCAGTGTGCGAGTGCGTGCCTTCTTCACTGTTTGACGCTATTACTTGGCTCGGCTACTGTAACAGCACCATGAACCCGATAATCTACCCTCTGTTCATGCGGGATTTTAAGAGGGCTTTGGGACGACTGCTGCCCTGCCGTTGCTCTTCGCACGTCCCCAGAAGGCCGTCTCCTCCACTCTCCCTTTCTCTGCGCAATTCAGGAGAGCCTCAGTTACAGATAGAACCGCCGTCGTCTACCTCCGACCCGCCGCAGCCTCCTGCTACGGCCACAGACGCCGTAAACCTGCTTGACGCCGAACACGGTGAGATTCACCTGCCTTTACTGCTGCCCAACCAGGTGGATACGCTGGACTGAGGCTGAAGGACGCGTCGTCTTCACCGAAGCCCTGTGGGGGGTGGTGTTCAACTAACCGAACCTAGGCAGGATCACGATGTGAGGATGAGTATATGCACATAGTCTGGGACACGTTCAAAACAGCATTTACACAGCAAGCAATGAATGCTACTAGCATTGCCATAGCAACCACTACAGCAGATGGAAGGCAAGATGAGAGAAAAATAAATCAATTAATAGCCACCAAAATGACTTTGTGGCTGCTGGAAAAGCCATAACAAGTCTTTATGCTGCTTCCCAGGAAATGATTTACACAATTTAATCTAGAGCAAAAAATAAAATATGTGAAAGAAATATTTGTACAAATATTTTAGAATCTTTTTGATTGGTCAGAATGCTTAGAGGACATCATAAGTGTGTTAAATTGGCTATTTCCTTTTTTTTTTTTTTAGTTTTAGGCTTTTTAAATAGCAGTGCTCCTTAATGATTAACAAACAATTCATTCTGTAAGTCTCTAATTTATAGAATGTAGTTTGCACGAAACAATCTGTTTCTACTTCAGAAATAAACAAAAATTATTTGAAATAAATTAAAACTAATTGAAAGTGTTTCTCGGTTAGATTAAAATCCCAGTTTGTTTCGCTCCTGTTTGCACCACTGCTTAATTTGCTTCCATTTTTTTCATTGCTGCAACACACTTGAATCAACTCTTGAAAGCCTTTTTATAATTAGCAGTGGAGATGCATCAGGTGTTTTACAGCAAAACAGCACTGAGCAGCAGCATGTTGGTACTCCAGTAGAAAGACCACGAGGCACTGACTTAACCTTTAATCTCATCTGAATCCATGTGTGTTGTCACTGCGTGTTTTGTGGCCGGGCAATAAATCGAGTGCGTGGGCAGTGTTGCAGAAAAAGCCTGCTAGATTTTGGCCACCTGATCCTCTATGGAACATTCAGCTCTTTTACGATAAGGTGTGATGGTATGTTCTGTAATCCGGTGTTTGGTGTCCCATTCCCAGGACATGAACTCACTCTCGCTGTCATTTTGACCCTCTTGTGTGCACGGATGATGTGAGGCTTCAATGCCCTCAGTGCAAGTGAAACAACTGTCTTTTTGTTCAGCCTCTGAGACACTTAATGAGTCTAGCAAGTCCGATATGTCTGGAATATCCCAGTCGTTCTCCTGCTCGCTCTCATTACTGTATTCTGAAATCTCTGTGAAGTTAGTCATTACTTTAGTCTCCTCACTTTTGTTTAAAGCCTCTACAGAGTTTTCCTCCTGTTGTCCATTCTCTATGATGGGTAGAGCCTTTGGAGTATCTATTTTTCTCTTAGCACTTAGCATAACCGAGTGAGAATGGCCTGGTGTAATTCCAGCTCCTTCCTTGGTAGGGACACCAACTGCTACGAGGATAGTGTCCATCTGATGCATGTAATCCAAGTGACCTTTGACCTGGGAAAGATACAATTCTATGTTTAGAGAAAGGCAGAGGGTAGATTTGGTCATTTATTACTCTGAAAGCACTGAAACTAAATGAAAGGTGTCTAGATGTAAATATCAGGGAATAAAAAAAAACAACGCCAATCCATCATCTTTTCATAGCAAACCCGAACAAAACCTTGCTGTTCCCATTCCTTTTGGCGTTTAAAATTTTTTTCTTTCATGCTAATTTATTAAAAAGTAACTTTGATTTTTGTTTAAAGACTGTGAGCTGCACAAATATGTACAGAGGCCTTTTCATAAGATTTATAAACTTCTCGGAGTCTTCTGCAGAGATTATATTAATTATCCTGTGTAACAAACAATGCTGCAAAAAATGTCTATGATCTATGAATAAAGGCAGGTAAAATAAACAATTTTCTCTGTAACATTTATAATTTGTTTTATTTATTACATGTTCAAATAAATGCAAATAATAATCATCTTTCAGCAGAACTGGCGTATTTAAAACTATATACCACAGCATTGCAGCTTGATCAGAAGGTGTTAATTTACTATACAGCAGCTCGGCCAGTGTTACTGGTATGGCTGTTCAAACCACAGGTTTATTTTCCCACTACCGTTTTTATAATCACACCTCGTTCATGGACACTCGTATGATGTCAGTGCATTGTAACAGAAAGCTGACAAACTGCACTTGAAGAGGGGGAGGAAAAAAGAAAAGAAAAAGGAATGACCGTTTATATCTGCTCTAAATGAACCGATACCAGGAACAAGTCACAGACATTCAACAACATCAAACATTACTGTAAGTAATTGCAGTTTTAGAGTGTGATGTGTAAATGTTAATAAAGTCATCACTAACAAGTGCTGCTGTATAAGAGGAATAAAACGTTTCAGGATGTGCTGTTTTAGAAAATGTTGACAGTTGGTCATCATACCACCCCACTGTTAATTACTCATCAATAACAGCACACTTATTCCCTACATACCTTAACTTGTGACAAAGATATTTACAAAAAAGAAACAATTGGAAATCCCATCATGTGAAGGCTTTCCCAGACCACCACCACAAATAATAAGTCAAAAGACTTTCAATGCACAAAAACATCACCAATGGCATTGATGTGTTCAAATGTACGTTTAAAGATGCAGAATAAAGGTCTCTGTGCTCCCGATACCAGGTGCCCTTTAATCCGCTCTGATTGGCATCTTGCTGCAAATTCCTTTACTGTTAAGCTTCAGCAAATTACCTTGCTTACAGACCGAGCTTCAGCTGTATCTTTTAATCAATGTCCAATTAATGAGTTTTCTTATCGCCTGTATATACTTTCAGTCATATTAACCTTTGTTTCAAGGGCTATTCAATAGGGCAGGCGGGGTGACCTCTCATTACACTACAGCAGAAAGACGAAGAAATACATTCAAATCTGGCACAAAATGTTTTGTAATACCTGACTTAATCATTACACTATATTCAAATAGTGTACATTTTATTTATTTTTTTTGTAAATGCATTTGCTGCAACACTAACATGAGTGTAACTATTTCTGCCTAAGCTTCTTTTTTGCCTAGACTTTCAATGCCATGTTTTGCATACTTATGGAAATGTTCCACAACATCACACAACACCTGTAAAAGATGCAGTATCTTATAGCTGTGCACATTTTCATCCCATAATTTAACTGCGAATACAGTAATCCCACAACATTCTAAGGATAGATCCTTGTATCGCCGCCCTATGTTTATTAGAATATGTATGAGGTAGAATGGCCTATGTCCTTGTATGATCCTGGTCGTTATGTGTATGATGTTTACTCACCACAGAAGATAGATCGACGTTAATTATGCGGCGATTTTCTGAGTTGATTGGCTGTAGCCCTGCCACAGACAGCTGAACAGATGAACCTCTATAGACAAATCCAAGGAGCCAGTCTCCCCTAAAAGAACAAAAGAAAACCCCATTCATTTCACTATATTCCTGAAATACTCACTATATATGCGATATATCGTATCCTAACCTGCAGTAACCGTTGACAATCTTCCCAGCAACAACCTTTGAGAGCCGCCTCCACGTCTTCTCTGATCCGTCCACAGGTGCTCCAAGCAGAACGACATCTTCTATGACACCTTCACTGCCTGGCCAAAGAGTCATGACATGTATTTCAACATGCAGGAGATGAGAAGATAAGGCTGACGGGTGCAACAACATACTGCAAGTTGGTATGTTTGACTCTTTTGTCATACATTGGAGAACTTTTTTTTTTTTTTACCTTGATCATTGGCAAGTTCTTCCAAACAGAAATAGATCACTCGGGCACCAAGGCTAAATCCAATCAGACTGACAGGTCGCTTTCCCTTTTTTAAGAAAAAAGGAAAAGAAGGGAGCACTGAGGATACAATTCTAATTAGAACGTCTGTGCAAGAAAAGTTTTCAATCTAACACCCCACAAACCTGCTGTCTGCTCCGGAGTACTTGGGCCAGATGCTTTCCCACCTCTGCTGAGCGGCTTAGACATACTCCCCAGGGGTTATCAATCACGCTCGCCACCGCAAGCAGAGATGCAGGCCAGGTGAGTGCAGTAACGATGCCTGTGCAGGAGGAAGAAGAACAGAAATCGTCTAACTCAAATATATGACTACGTTTTACAGCAAGTTTTCTTAAAAAGTTCCACTTGTACTCTTAGATAATAGCAAATAACTCATGTTATAAATTGATTCAATTATCTGAAAGAGTTGTACAAGAATAATTTGATTTCTGCACAAAAAAAAGGTAAATAAATAGAGTAGTTTGTTTACACGCACTTATATATTAGCTTGTGATCCGTTTACATATTTCATGGGCAATGTGAAATAAATGATTTTTTTTCACTCAAGCAACAGAGTAGCACTCACAAACATCTCTTAAGCATTCAGAATTTTCAGCGGCCCCTCACGTGGTGAAATGTTGACATCTACCATTACATTAAGCTTTGAAAAATACACGCTTGTCAAAACTATATTTAAATATTCTATTACAACTGAAAGCACATGCACGTGCATGGTGGACATTTTAATAAATGCAATCTGGACATAAACTTTGTACATAATCAATCAGTGTAATTCAATTCTGGCTTTAATTTGTATAAGAAAGCCATATTTTGACCAGCGACAGGCTTCCAGCTGGAGGTTACCGCCAGCCACAGTGAATCATTTACTAATAAATAATTCATTTAGAGTTTTTAAAGTAGCCGTTCATCCTAATTTATTCCTTTAATAAATCTCTATTTTGGACCGAAGACAAACTGTTCTACGTCAAATTCTATTTGCACACACGTACAGAGTTCGGGTAAAATCGAAACATATTAGAATAAATTTGCTTTAGTTATAAAAATGAGGAAATATCAACTGCCAAAAAAAAAAAAAAAGATCTGCGTGCGTGTAAACAAACTGGCAGCTGTCATGAATACCTAAAATGCGCTAGAATTACCCATAGTCAATATGTAAAGCAGTGTCTTGATTTCAATACATACAAATGTCAAAAATACCACCTAGTTCAATGACATTATTAAACAAATTACCTGATAGCACTGTGTATTTGAGGGCCTCCTGGGCAACGATGCTGACCAGCCCGTCCCACAGTGTGTTCAGAACAGACCCTAGATCTAGTAGGTATCGGGACTCCCACTTTAGACAGTACTGCTCTCCACAGGCATCCAGACTGCGCCATGGAGCTTGAAAGGAACCTATGATAGCCAACAAAGCGAGTGAATTCATGACAAAATAATTTCCAAGTTATTAATGCACATTTCAATTGTGAACAACTCTCAGAGGTTTAAAAAACAAACCGAAACAGCAGGCTGACACATTTCTAATGGAACGAAATATAAAATAGAAACACTGCCTTTAAGTAACACATATGCAGTCACTTACAGTGTTGCAGTGGGTTAAGAATTCAGAAAGAGTACTGACTGTATTTGCCACTGCACAGCCATCCTGTCACAGCCACAGTTATGTGAAGGTGCTTCCCCGAGTTCAACGGAAGGAACTCAAATTCCTCAATTGCGCCCACTCGTTTGTTCATTTTATAGCCTATCATTAGATATATATATATATAAAAAAAAAAAAAAAAAGGTCAACCTTCAATAGTGCACAATCAAAGAAACTCAAATAAGCAGAAAACATTTTGAACATGTGATTAAAAAGCCTGTGAGTTCAAAGCTAGTCAGCGAGACAGATCCTTGAACAAAGCGCTTAACCTTCAACCTCTCGACTATATGTTTGAATTATTTCCTGTGTTAACGGTTTAGCTGTTTTGGTTAAAACACCTGACAAATACCTAAACGTGATCAACTGAAATGCAATAATGCAATCGCATCAACTTACCAGTAAGTCCGGCACCTGCAGCACCAAACAGGGAAGCCATGATGGCAATACCAGCAGCTGATCCCAGAACAGCGGCTCCTCCTGCACCTAACACTGCACCTGCTCCTGCGGCCACTAAAGGTGCAGCCAGACCCCCGGTCAAACCTACCACACACCAAAACACATCCTTATTCCTGTGTTGTATCATTTTGTTAAAGGGTACTACGGGAATGGATAGTGCAGGAAACACTGCTGACTGACTGAAAGTCTGTAGACACATTTTAAATTAAATGGCTATTTAATTAAATAGCTCATCTTTATAACTGTCTTAGGTTTGAGTACTAGATTTGTGTCCCAAAAGACTACAGTTGTTTTGTAAGGAAATAACATCAAGTAAGCCATACACACTGACTACATGATACTCGTGCTAAAATAATTGGAAGCTGGTAGCTTAGTGGGTAAGGTTTTAGAACACTAGTTGAAAGGTTAAGACTCCTTGGATCACTACTAGCTGCTTGAGCAACAGGTCATTTGATTAAATTAGATAAATGCAAATAGTTCATATACAAAAATGTCGTAAAGTGCACATTACAACTGCAAAAAAGAAATGTTGATGTAAAAATAAATTGCACTGCTAAATATAAACTATAATAATATTTATATAGAGCATTTCATCACCCAAGGTCACTTGGGGATACCTTAGGATAAGGAAAAGAACAAAATAAAACATCAACATCGAAGCACAACACCCAATTTAGAGCAAAAGGTAATAGACAGAAGTCACTTACAAAGGTTAGGGTAAAGATACAAACTAAGAGGGATTCAAACAAATAACATAGCCATATTAATAAAACATGCTCCAATATAAACTATATATAGCTTTCTACTTCCTACTACTATAGTTGTTTAATCTGTTATGATATGATATGATATATGATACTGTTTAAAAAGTAAAAAGGAAGGAAACATCAAAATAAATGTCATATATAATTAACATAAACATACAACAAACCTTAAGCAATATCGTGAACATGTATGTATCATTTATGACTTCAGCATTTAACGGAATAAGCAAATGTTTAAACATACCCAGTACTGTTCCCCCACCAACAGTGGCAAGACCTATCAGCAAGTAACGCCGCAGTGCACGCCCTCTTTCTTTCTTTCGTCTTCTTGACGAGTCTTCTCTGTGCACATAATTAGAGCAGAGAATATTAAACAAAATACTAAACTAAATTAGAAATGACAATTATTGCGACGACCTTAGAAATATGGCAAGTGCAAGGTAACATGATTAAGGACTGCATTTGTTTAAAATATTATGTGTGCTATATGGATGCGTGAATGCCATTTTCATTCATCAAAAAAAACGCACAGAGCTTTAAATATAACCAGATACAGACATAATTTTATGAAATGTTATATTCAGTAAACGATAAAAAAAAAAAAAGTCGACACTAATAATAATATTGGCTATAAGCAAAGAGGATGAAAGTCAAACCTTGTACTTACTCTTACAATAAATCCAGACTGAAAGCAACATCACACAAAAGAAAAAAATAGTAATGAACTTGTTATTTATTAAAACTGCTCACAGAGTGTACAGCTTATTGATCTGACAGAATTATTAGACAAACAGTTGTATGGTAGTCGCTGGAGCTACAAGGCCAATGTAGATCGGCCGAACTATTCCCAGAAGCCAATATCCTTCAAACACATCAAGTAAGACATAAGCTCTACTAAGTGCTGTTCGATATTTTTAACCAATAGTATAATATATGTGCAGTAAGCAGGTTTCGCTCTTACGCGCTCTCCTCCACGCCTTGTCTCAACTGTTCGCCGAGTGTCTCCTCAAAATCTTCGAGCTGCTGAGGGCAGACCCGCAGTAGGCAGCTGACATGTCGAATAAGGACACGAGCCCTGGCATCATACTTCCCTAGAGAAGGAGCGCAGAAGCATGATCAAAACACTGTTTTTCACAACATGAATCATAAGAGGTTGTCAAGACCCTCACCATCTTTAACTGAGAAGGAAACAAGATCCTGGGAGAGAATAAAACAGAGCAGGTGGTTACAATGCCAATAGTGGTGTGATTACATAAATACTACTGTGGGTTGATAAAGTGTGTGCATTTACACACCTGTGTAATAGGCATTGATCCAGTGCTGAGTAGTGGCTCTGCCTGAAGAATGGACACAAAAGTGTCACTGCCTTCACACCCAAGTCCAGCCAGGAAGGCCAGCATCACTGGCATAACGGACTCGTCAAGACCCAGCCATTGCACAAAGCCTTCCAGATATTGCTCCCGAAAAGACCTGCCAGGAAGAAATACTTCATGTTCAAACAAAATAAAGAACATATGCCCAATTAAAAATCATAGCAATGTATATTTTTTGCTTATAATGCATATTTTTACCATGCTACCTTTGTTCTAATTCTGGGAAAAGGTGGCCCAGAGACACACCACACAAAGCAGCGTAGGCAAATCGGCCTGGTTCACTGAGCTGCTTTCCAATCGCGGCATCTGCTGTTGACTCTGATTTACCTCTTAGTTTAGATTCTTTCCCTCCTAGGTTTGTTAGGAGAAAAAAAAGGAAATAGCATAACGGCAAATGTATTATATCTTAGTATGCCTGTGTCAAAACAATGAAATAAATGCATGCAACCTGACTTAGAGCAAACTCTAGTAATAGCACACTTATTAATATTCAAGAATTGACATCGAAGAAAGCAATTGTACTTTACCAAACCAAGTTATTATTTACTAATAGCAACCTTTTATCTAAATTGACAAAGAAAAAAATGACATTGCGCTTGTTACAGTTACTCGGCACATTCTTGCCTTATTTTGATCAGATATTTTTAGTTGGTATAAAGTAAGTGATCAAATTAAATGTAACTATAAACGTCAAACATATAGTATTATGATTTTACAAGTAAATTGTTGTAGTATAAGAGGACTTATACATGCTATTTAAAAAACAGCTTTACATTGGGCATGAAATGACCTTTTGATTTACTTTTCTCTGACGTCACAACCCATGGCTTTCGATGTTTACACGTTTAGTAGCGTGTTAATTGTTTACGAACTGGACATTATTTAGAACTAAGGTTCTGTTCGTTATGAACTCAGTTCACTTTGATTGTATTAAATTTGTCAATTTAAAATAATTGTGATAGTCAACCCCTTACTGAGGACATTAAAGTTCAAAGTTTATTGGTGCCGTGTACATTATACGTGGTACAACATACAGTGAAATGCTTTATGTTGGAATAGCAAGTGTTCTTTTTAGTGTGTTAACACTAACCCTAAACTTTTTATTAATATATATTTTAGCTAGAAGTAATTATTTTCATTAAAGTTAAGGACAACTATAATTAAGAAGTGTAAAATAGACTTTAACCCGCCCCCCCCCTTCCCTGTTTATTGTTACGTGTATCTTTTCTTTATATTTATGTAAGGTGCTTTGAGATACTCATTTAAAGGCGCTATATAAAATAGTTTATTATTATTATTATTATTATTATTATTATTATTATTATAATCAGGCCTGCTTTCAGCACGTACCCCGGATGACACTTCACTGGTCACTTTTGTACATAACACAAACTTGTTAGAATAAAAAGCGTTTTTCTTTTTGTGAACACAGCTTTTCAGGGCGAATACATTCATGTATAGATTCTGTTCCATCATTTAAACCCACATTCCTTAAGTAGGCTTAGTGTGGTTGGCTAAACACGTTTCCTGAAGGAAGTTTTCACGATGCTAACAAAGCTAACATGTTCCCGATAACTTACCTAAAGCTAAACCCAAACCTTCTTCATATAGCGCGTCCATACTCCAAAAGGAAGACTCTTTATATCCGGTGTTTCACTCCATAATATCCATGTCCAAGCATGCAAGTTACTTAACGAGTCAAATCAAAGTTCATTTTTTCCAACACGTAACGTAACGTTTCCTCCCTCAGACACAGTACTTTTACAATCCAAACCTTCTTAGCTGCAAACTAATTTAATACACTTAAAGTGTTACAGAACCACAAATATGAAATTCGTTTAAAAAAACAAAATGAAATTGCAATGGAGCATATCGCAGATAATGGTTGACACGCAAGTATTCGAAAAGGCGGAAGTGTACACTAAAAAATAAAGATGTAATACCTTTGTTGGGCGGAAGGAGGCAGCACTGACTTTGTGCATTAAAATTGGGTTTAAAGCTATTACAGTATAAATGACTATTTCTGTGCCTTAAGGTCCCTCTGTATGAGAACGGTATGAGAAGTGTTATTTACAAGTGTTCTTTAGCAATATTCTCCGTAATTATATAGTTAGTGCCACTTCTTATCAAGTCTTAGTTTAAGACAGGATAATATTAACAAACAATGTTTATATTCATTCGTTTTGGCCTATGGCAAGCTTACACACACACACTTTTACACAGCGCACACCTTGGGGCAATTTAGTGTTATCAATCCAATTCCTGGTGTGACTTAAGGAGGGTGGAGGAAACCAGAGAGCCTGAATGAAACCTGAATAGGTAACCTGAGCTCAAAATCGAACAGACACTGGAAGTGTCAAAATTGTCATTTTATTTAACCCTTTCATGCATGAATTATTTATTCACAAAGCAATATTTTTATGTTTGTTTTTTACTTTTAAACAAGTTTTTAAACACCTAAAAATCATACCAATACATAAAATAGATATCATACATATTTTTTCAATATACAGTATTTTATTTGATGGAGCTACATATCTGTCCACTGTAGTGGATACCAGGCATCATCAACGTTATAAAAAGTGATTAAATAGAACTCAGAACTCTTCCCTCTGCCATTTTGTATGTGTGATGTCATATCTCAACCCACCAAAGGGATAGAAAGACAATAATTAATTGGAATTGTAGAAACTTTGGGAGTTCCAAAACCACCTGGTCCCACCACCTGGTGGATAGGACAAGGTACTACAACTTAAAAATAATAATAAAAAATAAATAAAAACATAATAAACTTATTCATTCATTCATTCATTCATTCATTCATTATCTAGCGCTTAACCTGTTAAGGGTCAGGGGGCACTGGAGTCTATCTCAGCTAACTTCGGGCGTGAGGCCGGGTACACCCTGTGCAATCAGCAGTTAATCACAGGACTAACACTTAGAGACAGACAACCATTCACACACACATTCACTCCTATGTACAATTTAGAGTAACACATTCACCTATGTACAATCACATGTTTTTGGAGGCGGGAGGAAACCGGAGTACCCTGGGAAAACCCACGCAAGGACGGGGAGAACATGCAAACTCCACACAAAAAGATCCCGGGTGGGAATCGAACCCATGACCTTCTTGTTGTTAGGCAGGAATGTTAACCTCTCTGCCAACGTGCCGCCGCATTTAAAATAATTTGACCCAAAATTCGAATTAAAATGCTCCACAATTCCTTGGGGCACGTCTTGGCCCACAAGCCATTGTTATTGCCTTTGGCACTATGCCCAATAACCGGATTTGACAAAGTTTGTTTATCTTCTTAGAGACAATTTGCTGCTGCTCAGGGGAATTACTTTTACAAATGCGAACATGAAGTTAACCACAAAGGCCGAGAAACAAAACAGGCTGTTCAGACAGATGACTCATCACATACAGTATTAAAAATAAAATTCTAAGCACATTACATTAAGCAGGATACTGTCTCTCTTTCTCTCTCTCTCCTCAACTCCGCTCCCAACCTTCAAGCGTCCTGTTCCTGCCTGGTGGTACCATATACATCCGTGATGATATATCTGTTTCTGTGTGAAGGAATGTACAGCATATTGGAAAACTTTAACAGTGGTTGTGCTGATTTATAATTAGTTAAAAATATGTTATCACATTTATTGATTGACATCCATTAAATTGTTAATAAAATACACCCCATTTATAAATGTATAATTAGTCCATAACTAAAACTATGTATACAATATAGTTATAGTGCATTAATGCTGAAATACACATTCTGTTCATGTAAACTAATACAGTACATGCTTATAAGTCAATAACGAGAGTCATAATACTCATTATTGAGAATCATTATTATTATTACTATTATTTATTTTATGGTTATTATAGATTATCTGCTTTCCTTGGAAGTGGTAGTTCGGTGGTTAAGGTTGCTCAGACTGCTGATCTGAAGACTGCCGGGGTTCAACTGCCGGGCCCCTGAGCAAGGCCCATAACCCTCAACTGCTCTGTTGTAAGTCGCTCTAGATACGAGCTTCTGACAAATGCTGTAAATTTAAATCTATATGTTAGTACCATTTAACGACAATACAGTATATGCTCACCAGACTGGTCTTTCATAACTAATCTGTGTTCATAATCTTCACTGATTGATCTACATGACTCTGAAAGGGCTTTGTACATCATTCATTGTAGTTACAATGTTTATTCTGGTGGACAGTTTTATGTTTGTGCCCACATACATCTGGAACATGCGTAAAGGATTCGTTTAAAAACAAACCTTATTTGTAGGTACCTTTCTATAATGTACTGAAAAAGCTGTAAGACTTTAGACTGACAGGCAGAATGTCAATCAAATGTTAGGTTTCCATTTATTTTTTATTTTTATAATAGAAATCACAATGCTCAGCATTAGTCAATGGTAAAATTCATTTTACCCAGCAAAAAGTAATGAGGGAATATTGTTGTGATGAAGCCATCACATTTTTTTTAAACTGCATGCTCCACAACTGTGATAAGCCTGAAATAGTGCAACAAATTTTATAATAGGTGTCATGGGAATTTAGGCATTCCTAAAAACAAATCTTGAACAAAAAACTAAAAAACCTTTCCTATCTTTGCCCATGCCCCCATCCCACTCCCATTTTCACATGAACTGAATGTCTGTATTGGGGAACTATTAATTCTAACCCTAACCCAATCCCCTAACATCTAGGGTAAATGTGTATCATAATGCAAGTTTGTCATTATCATTGATATATTTGAATGAGAGTCAATAAAAATGCTGATAGAACAATATTAATGCCTACTAATATTATTTAACAACCATATTTGTTGCATCATCAGCTGAAGTGTGTTGATTGAAGTGTAATGTGTAATGAGAGCAATGCAAGCCAGGCAGGTACAGACTAGACACAAGGAAAGACAGCAAGCCTGTGAAAAGACAAGCGTTAAAACCAGACAACATAAAGATAAGGAAGGATGTAGGGAGATTTTTAACATAAAAGTATATGCAAAGATAATATACTTTGTTATGTAGTCATATTACACAAGCCGTATGTGGTATTAAGGCCTAAATGATGTTTCCAATTAGCAGAAAGAAACTAATGTGTATGCTGGACCCGTTTTACTCAAACCATTCTTATCATACTAATATTCATTCTTATCATACTCCTAATATTAAAGAGAGCAAAGCTTGCAATAGATATACAGTCGCTACCAAAACCTGCAATCTTGTATTTTTATATCTGCAGGAAAAACTTGGTTGAGATACACAAGTAACTTCAGATAGCACTGAATGCATTACATTTGCGTACATCACGTTCAATTGTTAACGTCACCAAGTACAAAACAATAATTCTTTTGGAAACAAGGAACACAAAAATTGCCAGAAAACTATAATAAGATAGTAGAAGACTCATAAGGGCAGGTCAAGCTATAAATAATAGACTATTTCACTGGAATTTCCGGATAAGGACTTAAAAGTGCGAATAAAATAATTACTGTACATGCATTTTCAGTAAAATTCGCTAATAACCACAAGCCATTGAAATTGTTCTGATATTTATGCCACACGAGACTAAGGTCTGTGTTTTTGCAAGCACATCCGCACAAGGATCTGTCAAGACAGGTCCTCCCTACAAGGGCCTATTCTCAGACAGTTTGGCATTCAATCAAAGGCAGAAAAGCATAAACACACCCTATGACATCCACCTATTCACTTAAAGTAAACATCAAACACAGTTATCACACACAAACGCACTCATACAAATTTAGACTTCATTTTTATTCTGACTACTACAGTGGAAACCTAACTCCACAAAACTGTTTTTAATACTGAGGACACTTTCTCTCTTACACATTACACACTCTCGACTTACATGTGCATATTGTATAGAAAAGTGGACATGTTACCATGAGTAAGATTCAGCTGGACATTTGGGGGAATCATAGGGTTGGGAGGCAATGAGAATAGGTCATGAATCAACTGTGGAAGAAACTAAAGGCGAGAGCAGCTGTATTAAATTCATGCCAAGTTAAACCAAGGAAAATAAAAAGAACGTGACGGATGGATTTGCAAGAAGGAAAGAGAGTGGACTGAGTTTATATCCTCCTTTGCTTTGTGTTTGATTAACACTTATAATATAAGATTATAAGGATTAACAAGGTGAGTATTCTGTAATTCATAATACTGTTTTTTATTCTTGAAGAGTAGCACAAGAAAGCAGATTATATGAAAGATTAATTGCCATAAGAGGGGAATAGAAAGAAACAAGGAATTAAAGATGCTTCAAGGAGGCTGATATAGGCATCCAATATTCAAGATTTTATCCCTTGATAAAACGACTAGACATGGAACTTTCTGCCTTATTGAGATCGACTTTATTCAGCAGAATTTACTAGATTGTCCATATAGGATAATTACCGGTTACACAATAACGTCAGTGACCTTTAGTAGGCTTACTCATACGCTAAACAGTTCACCATTACACCACTCCCTCTGGGTGACCTAGAACAGTAGTTATAATCAAACAGAGTAAAGGAGGAAATTAGTTAATTCGCCCCTTACCTAACATTTCATTATTCAGATACTATGAGTGGACCATTATTATTAATCATCGTCCCTAAATACATTTTTATAACATGTTTCCTCAGCCTGGACTACATTGTAGGAATGATTCTAAGCCATGGAAACTCTTTTCTTCTCTCTGGAATGCCATAAAAAGCTCAGCTGGTCATTCATGAGAGGAAATCCTAGCCATGCACAAGAAAATAAGAGATTCTCACATTAGCATTCGGGGAAAAGTATGTAAAGGACTACAGAGATCTCACTTGACAGAGGCATCATGGAACATCCCTGTAGAAAACCTGGGTGTTGGTCCATTAATACTGGGAAAGTATGAGCCATAAACCTCTAAAGCAATGGAACATGTTTTTGGTTTTGTAACCAAAGAGAAACAATGTCAACGCAATTTTAAGTAGAGGAAGAAAGAAAAAAGACTCTTGTGAAGAGAATTATGTAAAAATGAAATTCTTTATGATTGAATCTGATCCATTTTATTAGAAGTGTTAGGATATCCTGCTTATGTACAGCTGTAAACATTCATAAGCTATTGTCTCAAGGCTTTGTGTTAATAACTGCTCCAGAATTGTGGATATAGATGAGCATTATTTACTGCGTCATGGACTTCAGATAGTTATAACAGTGACATACAAAGAAATCCGTGACATCTTAATGATGTGAAACATAACAGTAACAATGGGGATCCAGAAATAAATCCATAAAATATTTCTGCCAGTAGAGGGGAAAGCCTTGAGATAGAAGAAATGGAAGTCAGGGCAGGCAGACAGGTTGGAGTGAGGCGGAAATTATAGTGACGCAGGTATCAATAAACTGCACTTAAGTCCAGGAAGACAACGGGCAGTCTGGCAATTCATAACAAACACAGGATGGAAGATGACAATCTGCTTCAATTTCCAGAGTATTTTTGGTAATTTTGGAGGTGTAATTATATTCCGTAGGAAAGCGAGGAGTATTATTACTTTTAAAGCCTAGATGAGCCGTAGGCTCCTCGAAATTTATCCTTGAATTCTAAAAAGTTATTCCTTTTCAAACGGAGTAGCTATGTTTCGCGGGGTTAGGTCTTTTAAGTTGAGTCTTCCTTCTATCTGTTATTAAGTATCTATTTCTTACGATGAAAAGTATTCCCTTTT
>JAOUQX010000015.1:4312509-4338495 GCA_028566295.1 Liobagrus marginatus
CAAATTTGCATGCTGGGATATGCGGAATCAAAGAATTTCACTGTATGATGTGCATGTGACCAATAAACTTAACTTTCTTTAATGATCTTAATTGCCTCAACTCGGATTTAAAATGTTTGTAAAATTCAGACTAAATGTCTGACACATAACTACTGTATAACACAAGGCAGTATTGTATTTGGTATCCTGACCGAGGTACTTGAACAAATACATTTTGTGTTTTGCGCAAAGAAAATATATATAATGACAGATGAAATTTTGTAATACTGTGAATATGTCTGTTACACAATAAGAAGGTAGCCCCTTCTTTGCCCTTTGGCCACCCAAGCTCCAAAAAAGTCCACAAAATTAATACCGAACAAAATATGTGCAAGCATAGCATATACCGAGCTGATTCTATAACTGACTGACTATTTTAAGTGTGACTCTTTTAAGTAATAGTTAAGTAATTAAGTAATAGTAAACATTTTACTGTGCGTGCTTGGGTGCCCATGCATTCCCGGCTTGTGCCCAACATTCCTGGGACTCAAGATTCACCATGACCCTGACCTAAAACATCAATCATCAGTGAATGATTTCATTCTATGTATTTTAAGAATGAAAAGCGCATTCCTTTTTTCTTACTTGTATTTGCAAACTGGAATATGTCTTGCTTACCACATGCTTCGTACACATCCTAACTAGCAGTGACCATGTTTTCATTTGAATCATCTTTTTAAAACGGACACAGTAAATCTCTCAGTTTTGACATCAAGACCCATCTGCCTAGTCACATTCATTTGAAAGAATATAATCCCTTTTAATCCTTTTTAAGGGATATACCGGATATTAAAATAGGCCATTTCTGTGATAAGTAGAATACTACTTCAGCCAGACTCTTCAACCATCAAAAAGCCATCAAATAATTGTTTTAATGATAACTTCTGAAGTGTCATCTGCTTTTGCTACTTTTCTTTATTAAATTCCACAGAAGGGTCAGATGATTTCGTATAGTATGCATTGACCGGCTGGCAGTGCGCTAGTGTTGTAGTATGGCAAACTGACCACAACTATAAAAAACATACTGTATATAGATGGAAATTTCAAAATGCCCTCCATTCTTTTGACTTGCATTGGTGTGAAACAACTGTTGGTAAATTGTTAGCCGGTGTTTATACAACAGCTTTTACACTGCTGTCTTAACCAGCACCTGCGCTCTAAGGTCACTTGGTTCACAGTAAATATTTAGTTATATTAACTCTATATGCAAATGTGTAACTAAATGCATACACCATCAGATAAACATCTCGTTTTTTTTTTACATAATGATAAGGAGTCAGTGATCTACGTATCAAGCGTTCTTTTAACATTGGATATATTTTTTTTATTTATCTGTCACCTGGGCCCCAGACAGATACCTATAGGTTTGAGAGACTCTACAGTGAAATATATATAGTCTATATAATAATATTTTATATATAGATAATAATAATATATGTTATATTATATAATTATATAATCATATAATATAATATTATATAATTATATAATCACATACTATATAATAATATATAGAGAAATCTATAGTCAAAATAATAGTTTAGTATGAGCCACTGTGGCTGGGAGTATGAGTACACTTGGAGACGATCTCACTTCTCAATTATTAGATGACCCGCCCAGTGGTCGCTCGTGATTGGATGATGAGGACATTTTTCATTGTTGGTCTCATTTCGAAATAATGAAAAAGATCACTTATGAAATTCTTCAAGAGTCACCGGCAAGAATGACTGTGTCAATGTACAATCAAGTGTTTTGCGATCTATTGAACGATTGTATTGTGAAACTAAAATGAAGCTTTGTTTGAAATATCGAAGGGCAAAAGTGGGCATCGTATCATCTTGTTTATGTGCAAGTCTGAATACCCACGGTTAAGCTGTCTGCAGGAATGTCCTGCTCTTTTGGTTAGTTAGTGAATTGTCTTATTGGGCATGGGTTCACTCTCCTATTATGATGCATCTCTCTCACGCACACAGCACTCATTCTTTTTCGCTACTGTGGACACTGGAATAGAAAATGCATTCCTTCCTTACATTCTTATGAGATTCACAGTCCTCACCTCCCCCTTTACTGTCTGTTTTCTCCTCACGCTGCCCTTTTTAACCCCCTCACCAACCCTCATAGTATCCAGTAGTCCTGCAGCTACCTCACCATCTGTTTATGTTTATTTTTCAACTCTAATTTAAGAAGCTTTTCTCTGCCAGTAAATCCATAACTGCTGGCGAATCATTACTGCCTTTCTGCCTCTGTCTAAATATTTTGACACACCCTGCCGTCGTTTTTCCTATTAATTTGACACTTTTTTTTGTCTGTTTTTAATGTGTGGATTCCACTTGGGTTTGATATATATATTTTTGTAAAGTTTTTGGTTTCATCCATTTCGTTGCCTTCAGAGACACTTTAATTACTGTGTGACCGTGTTGTTCCAAAGACGCAGGGAAGCAAAGGAATGAAGATTTTGCGCAGTAGCATACAGTTGTGTGTGCGTGAGTCAAGTAGTGCGTAGGAGCTGGGAGAAAAACCTTGGAAATTACCGCGGGAGGGGAGTCATGATGCCAGAGAGTGTATAGAACATTTGTTGCTTGTTCTTTATCTGGAAACATTTTCTTTTGTGCTTCAGATGGTTAGATTAACTGCCATTTGCCCTGAAATTAAAGTAATGGCTGAAATTAAAGGGTCGGAATTACACCTCACATTTTCCTGGATCTTTTACACTCTAATTTATACCCTCTGCACATGGTAGTGCTGAGATCTAAAGTATTAAACTTTCATCATGATGTCAAGTATCAACCTATTTGTACGTGAAATTTCACTTAGTCTGATCTTCTGTATGCGGTCATAATTTCTGATAGCATCTTCTAAACATCGCTAAACGTTTTTTTTTGCACCCCACAGTTTTGAACTGCTGTGAAGGCGACGTCTTGTTCCTGCTGGATTCTTCAGGCAGTGTGTCGAAGTTTGAGTTTTCGCACATGATCAATTTCCTGTCAGAGCTCGTGCGGCCTTTTTCTCTGGGCCATGAACAAGTGAGGATGGCACTGCTGCAAGTTAGCACCATGCCTCACCTGGAGTTTGGCTTTGAGGCGTATAGCAGGCAACACGACCTTCAGGAGGCACTACAGAGAACTGAAAAGCTTGGAGGAGACACAAAAACAGAGGAAGCACTTCTGATTGCCAAGGAGGAGGTGTTGAATCCGGGCATCCCAGGAGGAGCCAGAGAAGGACTTCCAAGAGTGCTGGTGTGGCTTACTGATGGTGTTGAGCCTGGAGATGTCCGGAAATACATGGCTGAGCTGCGGGATGAAGGTGTTTATGTGCTGGTTGTGTCGACTGGTCGCGGAAACTACCAGGTTTTAAGGGATGTTGTGAGCCCACCTGCTGAGGATCACCTGTATTTTGTGGATATTGAAGATATGCGCATCATCACTGAAGACTTGAGGAATGCCATTATTGGTAAGAACCTATTCATAAAAGATGTGGGCTGAATTCAGTGCCTTGTGAAAATATTCTCCCATCCCTTAGTACTAGTTCCTGTTTTATTGTGCTACAACCTGGATTTACGTTTTTGTTTGTAGGATGCGGCGTGTTGTACCATTGAATTAACACAGCATATATTTGCTGACGCAAAACATTTTGATTGTGACACAAACGATAATTAAGGCAAAAAAAAGAGCAATCTCCCAAAATGTAATGCTTTGAAGAGTTCTGTTGCTGAAATGACATGCGCAGAACTTTTTTGGTACGCCTCGAATTACCTTAGTACAATTAGCCGCTAGGACTTTAGGGTGTGGTGGTGGCTCAATGGTAAAAGGCTCTGAGTCGGTGATCAGAGGGTCGGGAGTGCAAGCCTCGCACCAGGCAAGCTACCATCATTGGGTCCTTGAGCAAGACCCTTAACCTCACTTGCTCCAGGGGGCACTGTTCGTTCTGGCTGACCCCAGCGTTCAAATTCATATGCTGGGATATGCCGAATAAAGACATTCCACTGCATGTATGTGATAAATACGATCTGAAAATGACTTCAAACCAAAATTGCATAAGCTTATTTAAGTTACATGATTTATGTTTTAGACAGCACTTATTTCAAGTCATGCCACAGATTCTTTATCAAATTTGGAATTTGACTAGGCATTTGCAAGACTTTATAATTCCCCTTTAAACCACTAGAATGTCGTTTGAGCAGTATGTTAAGGGTCATGGCTTTTCTAGGAGGTGAACGTCAGGCCTCAAATCTCTGGCAGACCAAAACATATTTTACTATTTAACAAAACATATTTTATTGTGTAACAGGCACGAAAGACAGTGCGTGCGTGGTGTTTTGTTTATGTTTGTTTTGGTTCTCACACACACACACACACACACACACACACACACACACTGAGTGCCGCGCTTTGTTTTCGTATGCACGGCGGGTTGAACGTCATGCTTGATTGCCACGCCTCAGTTAACCGGGTGCAGCTGTTTTGAGTTAATGTGCAATCAAGTCACGGGGATAAAGGGGAGTCACTGTCAAAAAGCAGTTTGTAGTTTGTTGAAGTCCGAACCGGAGTTGCTACGTGTTGTCGTGGATTTAAGTTTATGTTTTGTTACATTAAAGAGCACTGTTTATATACAGCCTGCAGTTGGGTCTCCTGCTTTCATCCTAGACACGCCGGTGATTCGAGCGAGCGGCTCGGATCAGCGCTCAAACGCGACAGATTGCCCTATATTTAGTGGCATCAATCTTTGTTTTAATCACGACAGTTTTACAGTCCCTGTGAGTGAAAAGCCTCACGGCATAATGTCGCCACCACTATGTTTTACTTTTGAGATTGAAGTAATGGAAAGTGTTGGGTTTTTACCAGCAAACATTTCAATCCTATCTGATAACAGAACCGTCTTTCATGTGTTTGAGAAGTCTCCATGTTTTGTTTTGATTTGTTTTTTTTTTTTAATGGTGCTTTCTAGCCACTCTTCCATAAAGCCTTGCTTGGCCTTCTCTTGTTAAGAGTTGAAGTGGTGCTTTATTTTCTCGATTTTGTTTGTACCGGTTTCCGATATTGCATTCAGAAAAAAAGTCAAGAAAAGAGCAGACAGTGTAAAACAGTTCTGGATGTGAAATTCGGCGCTCTTTGGCCAGACACTCAGTGACACAAATAACTTGAGAGAGCGACACTAGTCTACAAGATGAGGGGACAGAGCAATGTACACTGTAATGGGAGAGAGGAGCTAATTATAAAAATGATTTGGCCCTTTCTATCTCACGGGAGCCTTCTCGGAGCCTCCAGGTAATAATAGTAAGTAATTCTCTTTGCTGATTGAGTGTCACGTAAGTGTCCAGTTTTAGACTCTTACACACACATCATACACCGACCATAAGCACAGTTTACAGATCAGTTTAGGAATATTAATTATGGCATGGCATTCTGCCCTAATACTGTTAGTCAGATACATTCTCTCACCTATACTAGGCACTCTCATGACGCTGCTGTTAGTTAGTCATAGCAACATCCTCTGACTGAGCTTTCTATTTTGAGAGACATTCCTCTATGCGTACTCCTTGTTAAACTGTTCTCTCATTACTGTTCTCTGCTTACCCAGAAATCATTCGAGCTAAGAGGCTGCTGGTCCAAGACATCACCTCTACAAGTGCAAACTTACACTGGAGGCCTGTGCTTGCTGGAACCGGGTACTATGACATCCGGTTTGGACCGGTTCACACGGGACACGCAGAAGGGAATATGTCAGGAAGTGGTACTGAACAAAGCATAGCTGCAGGCCACTATCAAAGAATCACCCGTCCAGGCAACACCAGCTCGGCCATGCTGAGCAACCTGCGTCCGGACACTAAATATAATGTCACGCTAATTCCACAATCCAACCTAGACATCTTTAATGCCCTAACTACTAGCTTCACTACGCAGCCAGGTGAGAAACCTAAGAAGTATATTTATTAATTGGATGCTGGAGGTCTGGAATAGTTTGATTCATATTTCCAATGTTCATCATAAAATTGAATGATATAAGAGATAGGGGGAAAGTGAGAGCGGTTAGAAAAGGCCTTGCATTTGTTTCTAAGATATAATATTTGAATAGTCAGGTTAATGTACATAAAAATGTATTACTAAATTGAAATGTAATTTAAATACATTGTTTTTAACTAAAATGCCTTTTTTTTTTTTTTTAGAATACAAAACCGAAAAAGTGTGATCTTTCAATTTACAAAAATCCTCCTAGGTGAAATTTCCTCCGGATGCAGTTTAAGAAAATGCCAAAAGTATTTACAGAATAATGTTATGATATAAAATATAATAATTAGTATTTGTTAAAACATTGTTCTTGGTCACAGCGTAATTTAAGGCATCGTTTCGATTTGACTGAAATTTTGACCGGTAGTGTAATGTCATAGTGCTTTATTGCAAAAAGTATAGTGATGGTTTCAAGAAGTTTACACAGAGTGATAAACAGTCTGTGCAAAACTTGTTTACATTCCACGTTCCCTCTTTCTAAACATGTTCTCTCATCCCTTCATATCGTTTGATGCAGAGATCCAGAGCCCAGCACAGGTGACAGTTTCTGAGTCGACCATGACCAGTGTGAAAGTTAGTTGGGGGCCACTGCTGCCTGAATCGATACAGACTTATCAGGTGGAGTACTCCACCTTTCCAACCGGGAAACTCCATGTGCTCACAATTAATAACAGGCAGGACTCAACTGTACTGACCAACCTGCAGCCTGGTACACAGTACCTGGTCACAGTGAGCGCCACCTACTTCTCTGGCAAAGAGAAAGCCATGTCCGTCAAAGCATGCACTCAAGAAGGCATGTATTTAAACATGTATACCGTTATAAAGTAAATCCATCTAAACCGTTGCTATTTAAATCCAACCAATAATTTTTGCCAAAATCATTTCATCTTTCAGTGCGAGCGAATGAGAAGAGCTTTCATTTCTTTCTTTGTCAGTGTTGCCAGCTCTAGCAGATCTGAATCTTCGTACAGTGGGAAATGACTCAGTGTTGGTCAAGTGGAAGGGAGGTGCTGAAGGTTTACGTGGTTACTGGCTGACTTGGGAAGGCGAGTCTATACAGTCTTCTAGGCAGCGTGCCACTTTGTATCTACCACCACACCTTCTCTCGGCAACACTTACCCACGTACCCCACAACGCCCGCATCTGTGTCTCCCCTGTTTACAAGTCAGCTCGAGGAGAAGGCCTTTGCTGTTCAGCTCACTTCGGCTCAGGTTCGTAGTATGATATTTTCAACAGTCTGTATGTAATCCATAGTTAAAACTAGATTTTACATATGGTTATATTAATAATAATGTATATACAGTATTTAGGTAGCATGCAGTATATTGCCTGTCGCGCATCCTGTTTTTCTAATACACTTTTTCCTACAGCTGCATTTGGTTGGAATCACAACTTGTAATCCTGCCAGACAGATGGTTGCAGAGCTGAAAGCCTTACCACAGATGGAAAAAGGGGATGAGAAAAGGTTATAACTTATATAGTTATAGCACTTTTTGCCCATTGAGAGGTGCTCTAATGCAATGCACTAACACAAACTAGAGAAACCAAAGTTGCTTAACAAGACTGAAATTCTGGCCATTTGAACACTAACAATGAGAACGTCAATGAAAAGTGATGCAGATGGGTTGTGTGTATATTTTAGTAATGTAATTCAACTGAATATAAAGGCTTGATTCTTTAGAATGGCTTATTGTCCCTACTTTTTATTTTTTAAATGGGAACAATTAAATAGTTAGGACATTCACGTTACTAACACCACACCACAGTTGCACATCTAAACCACTGACGGAAAGTGTATTATTAAGGTGCAGGATTATCCGTTGGTTTTATGTGTTCCTACAGTACCCCTGGCTCACATGATTTACTAATTAGCACACCCTTCCTGTGTCTAAATGTGGGTGCTTGAGCACAGCAAACATCAAAAACAAAAGTGTAGGGTATGTGTCCTGCTTGATTGATGTTAGAAACTACTTATTTGAACCACTATAATCATCTCTGATTGTAAGGTGGATACAAATAATGAACAGATTTATTGCTTGTAGCTACTAATACAGTAAAAAGAGGTAAAAAAAAAATAATAATTGGTTAAGGCCTTAATTTTCAGGAAATGTCTGAAGCAGAATCCAGTACACACAAACACACATCTGCTTAGGGATCTACATAAGAATGTCCTTTTTATGTCTTACTCCTTTATTCTTCTAGGACATGCACGTTTTAAAGTATGGGCTGCGTCACAGAAGTCCTCTACTGCCTCCTTGTGGATTAAAAGATATACTGATGTTTTCTGTGGCCTATATATATATTCTATAAAATGCTATTTGATAACCTCAAAGTTTAATATCCATGTAAATAAGAGTACTAGGAATTTTGCACTTTTTTCTTTTAGTTAATGCCTACTTTTTACCAAACTAATAATTGTGCTTAAATGCTGTCTAAATATGTTAAACGGTAGAAGAGTCAGCATATCACGGGTGTATTAAATTACAAAGACATGTCTGTAAATGTTATTATATTCACACCCACACAATGTCTTATAATGTACAAGACTCCCCAAACTTTATTGTTGATTATTAATAAATACATTTTCACTTCTGTACAAAATTTGAACGGATGATTTATGAGTATAATTACAGACAAATCTTTCGGACTATGAACGTGCAATGAATCTTCTCTCCTATCAAATACTAAATGCACGCCGACATACTGGATACGTAATTATTACATTCGTAAAATATGTATTTGTCAAACCGTCTGTAAGAATGTAAAAATGCAAACCAAACAAGAGCCCGCTAATTTCAATTAACACTGGGAGCGTGGATGAGGAGCAGGAAATAATTATTTGAAAGGCAAAGGAAAGAACCAGTTCTTTCAATTTACCATTAACTCTAATATAATTCTATTTCCAAACTGACCCATTTTGACTAATCTTTGGTTCTAAAAAAAAAAATAGTGAAATAAAAAAATATGAATATATGCTAGTTCAGCTAAGGCACATACCATGACAGTTTTATCCTATCGAGAGGATTTCCCTCTTATTGTTGTAAAGATAGCAGCATTTAGGCCAGAAGATGATTCCACGCACTTCTCCGCATATGCACATTGTAGACCTTATCCAGTTATTGTCATACTTAAATAATAATTTTAGAATGGTTTGTCCAAGAATATATTATATGCTTAGAGTGTTGAGAGCTGGCACAAGGGTAAACGTGTCAGGCAGATTCTGATTCTGGTCATGTGAGCCGATGCCTTGAAGAAACTTCTGTCTGTGCCTTTCCTCTTGCTTCTTCTTCCTCTCTAGAAGCCGTTGCTCTTTTCTTTGTTTATTAGACAGCTAAAATCCGAACAGCAGTTAACGTTTGTCCTTACCCCCAATCAATAAGTTCACCTATTGCTAAAAGATAAATTATACAACCAGCATTTACCTTGGGTTGATGTGTGGTACCCCCAGCAACACTCCCATGGTCACTTTGTTTACTTTGTATAAGGTGTTCCTCGGTTACAAGGTCACAAGGCGACGACTGATTCCTCAATTCAGATTCAAGTGACTCTGCAGTACATGTCTGTGAGGTAGAACTTGATTGGAACAGATTTATCTCTTGACCTGAAAGACAAGAGAAGCACAAATGGTATATGCAATTAGCTCCGCCAAGGAAAAAATAACAAAATAAATACTGTTTTCCTTACTTTTCAAGCTGGTGGTCAAAGAATTGAGTATAACATCATCATCATCATCATCATCATCATCATAGGGAGAGTGAGTGGGTAAGGGGGATGTCTTTAAGTCCTTCTTGCCATCACCAAACTTTCGTGATTTATTTAGATTCTACCATAATGGAAGAATATCATATGCAACATCAGCCTACAACCTGTACTGTCCTTTATATGCAACATAATTGTAGTTGTACTACTTGACTTGTTGCTAATGATATTTCCATCTCTGGTTCTGTTGTATCCATGTCCTACACATTTTTGTGATGTTTCCTGCCTCTGATTTACACACCTAATTAACAGCACCTTTCTAAACTAAAGCTCTGCAGGACAACGGATCATCGAGGACCAAGGTTGGAAATGTAGAAGATAAAGAATAACTATATAATTTGCAAACCGCTATGCGCAGAAGGGCAGGGCCTTTCGAGTTGTCTGCAATATGCCGGACGCTGTCGTAATGGTCACCCCAACGGTACGCTATATGAAACTCCGGACATAATGGCTTCTCTGATCCATTTATCTAAAAGATGACAATGTTACATTGGCTTGTATTTTTGCATTTACTGTTTTAGCTTCACTGATGATAAGAATCTTAACAAGAGTCAGGTAAGAGAGGAGTCAAAGCAAAGTCTAACAGCTGTACATTACCTCCCATAATGGAGCATTCAACTGATGGATGACCACTTTTGCCTGCTGACTGCGAGCGAAAGCTACTATTGCATCGTTACCTGCAAAGGTGCCTGGCTCTGCAAGGTCCAACACTGCAGGATAAACAGCAAATACATTTGACACAATTTAGCGAAACACATGCTGTTAAAAAAATTATGTTGAACTTTAATTTGTAAAAACACCATTTGTAGCATAGTTAATGCAGTTTGAAACCAATATGACATTTCTGGCAAGCTTAGAGATAAATATGCAGTATACTGTACACTGTAATTGCAAGTGAAGAACAACAAATTACCTATAATTTCCTCTAAGTATTCTCATTGGTGGCTTATCATGTGTACTTAAACAACGCAGCAAATTACATATAAATGCTTCGACAATTGAGTGTCATATTTTCAATTTAAAATTAAACTGACAAACTTTATTAAGTCCGGTAATGTTATCTCAGATAAGGTGTGAGGCAAAGTACAGAATAACAGCCTTACAAAGAAGGGTGCGTGACTTATTTACCAGACAGTTTCAAATGTTAATAACCCCTTTCTCCCTATTTCCCAGTAGAATTACTCTTCACCGTCCAACATCACAAGCCCGTATATCTCACCGTGCTTCGTAAATGGCACATCATCCTCAACAAACGGTTCAAAGTCCTGCCGGTGTGTCATCATGTACTGGACCGTTTCCTCACGTAGCCGCAAGTGATTTCGTGAGTGTCCCTCCATCTGATCCGCCAAAGCACGGAACAAGCAGTTACTAACGTTAACAAGACAAAAAGTGTATGTTTGTTCCCAGAACCACCATGCACGTTTAAGTCAGTTTTAAAACATTTATGGGTCGGAATTAAAGACATTATCCTAAATGTATGCACCCTAGTTAAAATGCCATGCACTCCCACTAACAAAAACGGAAGTAACTTCTGCCTTGGTGGTAGCATTTTCCTTTGAAACGTTGAATGTATCATTCACCAAGAAATGGGACACATTTAAAAGAAGCCATAAATACATTTCAGACTATATATATATGTAAATTATGTGTAGCTTTTCAGAATAGTGAAGTGTAGTGGCCTTTTTCTGGGTGTGTATGTGTGACGGATGGGTTCTGTCTGAGTGTATGAGTCTCAGCTTTGACTTGAAATCCTGAACATACCCATCTCCTGAAACCTCTCTCAGTTGGAGACCAAGTCCTTGAAGTTGCTTGGAGAAACTGACAAATTCATCCTCCCCTGGAGGAAGATTTTTCTGATCTTTGGCCAATGCCCTCCGAGCTGCACGTTCATCCTTCTTATTTTTCTCCAGTTCAAATTTCTTGCGTACATGCTTTCCTGACTGTTTTCTCGACATGCCGATGTAATATGAACAACGACCACTTCAGTGACGTCACTGTGACGCTTAATGAGTTGATCAGTTTTTCCAGGTAGCCACGTACAACTACAAACTAAACAAGAAACCTCGTGACAACAAAATATAAGCTATACAGCAACAATAACAATATCATTGTCAGCCCTATATGTTGACTTTATATTGTCTGTAAATGAAACGGAACACCGATAGCAAGACAGCAATAAGTAAAGTATTAAGCAGGCTAACGGGTTAAAACAGTTAGCAGTTAGAAAGAACTAGTTCAGTTCCTTGTTTTGGCTAGCATAATATTAGCATAATTGTCTGTTAGCTTCAAATGAACGCTTAGGAAGAAACGCTAGTCTGCATCTTAAAACATTTTTTTCAATTATTGTATTGGTCCTTAACCAACAACGAAAAGCACGCTGTTGAAAGACTAAACACTTATCACGCTGATTTTACGGACATCTGTTTAGATAAGCGCGTGGCGACTGTACACAAGGACGGTAGCTAGCTCAGCTAGCTAAAAATACATACCTCAGTAATGATAGCAATTACTTTAGCATTCAGTTTCTAAAACGCCATACTCACATTGCTGAATAAAACGCTATATCGTTCCTTACAGGGCGTTTATCAAATTTAAAGTCGTCCCTTCTTTAATCTCACAAATCATCTGATTAGTTGATTTGTTTATGTTTGTGCTGCAACGTCCGACACCGAGTCTTTGAAACATGCTCTAATGAAGCGTTGCGAAAAAGCTGGACGCTTTTTGCCATATGATCCGTGACGTCCGAAGCATTTGGTTCCTCACTCACAACCGACCACGGGACTGCTTAGTCCTTTAGTTCGAAAATATGGCAAATCCCTTGTTGGAATTAAAACAAGCTTTTGAATAATTAGCATGTTACCGGACAATAAACCTGCCTCCTTAGCCTTGCGTGAGAGAATATTCTATAAGGCAAAGAACATAGTAAATAGAGATTAGTTGTAAACAAGTCATGTTTGTTAATTAGAATAATATTTATTCCCCTACCTAAGAAATTGCCAGCTACCCAGTTCAAAGCATAGGTTTAGGATTAGGATAAGCGTTGCAGGTTTACTGCGCATGTCTGACCCTGAAGCATTTCCGGTGGCGCCATTTTTAAATCACAGATCTGGCAAAACAGGGACTCGCACGTTGTTTTTAAGATTTATCCAACTGGACGGTTACGGTATTTGGAAATGCATAAATTAACAATTCATCTAAATTATTGGACCATTTAAATAAGACTTTAAGTGGCCATCTCTTTACTCAGAACCTAAAACGTTCACGCGACGTAATGGCTCCTGTCGGGTGTCAGTTGAAACTGAGTTCGTCTACAAGTCTACTACTACCACACTTTCTAAGTGAAGAAAAGGTGGCAACATTTATTCGTACAGAGTATGCGATACTTGTTTTGTGTTTGGTGTCTTCAGAGCAAGTTAAAGGGTTTTAAGGATTCTGCATAATCGTCGTTAAAATGGTCGGGGAGGATTTTTAGTGGATATTGCACACGCTTAGTCTGTATTCCTATGCAAATAGGTTAAAGAAAAAGTTAAATTAACTTTTTGCCAGTAAACATGATTGTGTTAAGTAACTTTTTCAAGGCAGTCATAAAAAGAGCAGTTTAAGAATTAAAAACGTCACTTTAGGAAGACAAAACATACACGAAGTTACAGTTTACATAAGTACAGGGCGTTCATGTTATTTAAAAATTCTTTTATAAAACATTTATAGATTCATTTATTCATATTATGTTTTTTCATCAACATTGATACATAAATCGCTCTTTGTTGCTTTTATGGTTTTCAAAGTACGAAGTGGTTGATTAATTGCATGACAAAACTTTCGAGTCCCCTGTGACGTTCACTTAGCCGTTCAACCTTTTGACCACAAGATGTCACTAGTGTGCAGCGTGTTGAAAAGCTTCGCGTAACAAACCATTTCGTGATACAGTTGAAGAAAAAGCTGATTTTATCTATCAGTCTGTTACTTCCAGCGGTACGGTGGCCTTACAGGGACAGTTTTTAGACTGTCTCTGGAGAATATGTTTGCATCTTGGGACTGTTCTGACGACCTTCCGATCAGCAATTTAACACCTTAACCACTAATGTGTAACGAAATAGGTTGGACCAAGCAAGATAATAAACACTATTTCCTTGTTTGCTTGTTCAATAATAGGGTTTACTTTCGGGAAAACATGTTAGATTATATTGGTCAGATCATTTGTCTCACACGTCCATGATTTGGGTTTCGATTAATGGGCCTTACCCAAGGTACTTGAGCTTCTTTCTCCATTTCAAAGATATACACTGTAGACTTCCCTGAGCTTGTAGCAGTGTGATTCCTAAAGTGGGCTAGTGCTTGTTGCAGTTCCCCTTTTTAATAAATAGGTGCAGTAATAATTCTATGGTAACCTCTTAAAAGAGGCATTTAATATTTCAGTGGAATTTAAAATGTTTGGAGCGCTGGAGAATTATCCACTCGTTGAACAAAGCGAATGATAAATGTTTTAATAAACATTGTACATATGTTAAATTCGCCCAGTTCCAATCCCAACTGTATGCATTTGTGGAAGTTAGAATATATTTTATCACATAATTTAGAAGATGTGCGTGAGAGGAAGAGAGACGGGAGAGAGAGGTTACTGCATCAGGCAATAAAGCTTTATCATAACTGCTATCCATGGTGCTGAAATGCAAGGGGTCGCGCTCTGGTAAAACTGCATAGATTGTCACTGGCCGTCAAGAAACATAGAAGGTTTGTAAATGTTTGGCCATTTAAAAATGAAACGAAATGAAGTAGTGGTAAACAGCAGTACTGAAAATAGTAGCCATCACATTTGTCAACTGAGCACAAAACCTGCGTTGCCATTCTTAAAAAGAAAAAAGAAAAATCTACAGGGTTAAAAGTATGGATCTTTGACATATCTACATTTCTTTGGTCAGTCACCGAAACAATGAGCATCCATGTCCTCATGTCGAATACCAGAGCAAAGGAGGCGAGGCTACACTCGCTCACAGACTGACTGAAATGGTGCAATATGAACTGCAGCGCGAGATAGTGGGCGGATAGAGCAGGTTATAGCTGTGTGGTCTTGCTTAAGAACATGTCTCATAGGTAGAACCCACGCAAATCGTTTCATTATTCCAAAATGATTTTTGAGCAAAGTAAGTGAATCAGAAATATTTGCCACCTCTTAGTCACCTATGTGGGCTACTCAAACGTCCCCCGCCTTCTCTCTCTCTCTCTCTCTCTCACACACACACACACACACACACATTTATATCGCTAAAATGCCCCTAGCTACCACGACCACGACGACTGAAGAGGACTGTATCGTGTGTGTGGCTTTAGGTATGTGGTTGCTGCAGATGCGATGGAAGTGAGGGAGGCTGAACCATCTAGTCTTAGTGTTTCCTGTCTTATCAAGCTCTCAAGATCAATGCGGGACCGGAATCAGTGGTGCATCGATCAGCTATTTCGAGACAACTTGATCAAGTTAAATGTGATAAGTGAAAGACGGCCATGGATTGCTAGGATTACCAGACGTGGCATCAACCAGTCGCGTTCTTAAGAAGCGGCACTCCAAGCCAGATCTGTTTTGGGAGGGAAACCTTTCGAGCTCTCCCTGATCTTGCTAATCGTCGCTGGGAAACATTCAACGGTGCTGGAACGCAACGCAACGCAACGCAACGCAGCAGGGAAAAGCATCAGCAGCCATAAATAAGACAGAGCAGAACACTTTGCTCATCATCAGTACTGAACTCTCAATCGGATTTAAGGCTCGATTCAGCGCAATGCTAAATGGAGAGGACAGTAAAACCTGGGATGATATAAGGGTGTTTGGTGAGACCGGGGCACTCTAAACCTTATGCGCCGAGCCGCGCTCAGGACCGAGATGCAGGCGCAGTAAAGACGCATCCATGAGCGTCTTTTGCCTTGACAGACTCTTTTAACACTGTATGTTCAGTGTTTTAAACATACAGCTCTGTTGAAAATACAGGCTTCCCTGGGTTGAAAGAGAGCAGCGCGTTTGCAAGTTTGGATGCATATGATCACAACCACCATGATTTTTATGATCCTTGGTGCTTCTGTTGTAATGGTAAGAAATACACATTTTCAGCATGTCAATAAGCAATGTCAGTTGGTGGCCAAAAAAAAAAAGTCATCACCAAAAACAAAAAAGTAGAGGCCATTAACCATCCATTCAACCCATGCACAGTCCATTCACAACCTTAATAAACGCATAAAGGGATAAGAGCTCGAGTCAGTTATTTCATGGGGAAATTCAGGGGTTATTCTGGTTGTAGGCTATAAGAGATCAGTAGTTTGAGCATCATAAGAGCAGGTCAGTGCTGGTGTTGTCCTGATGCCCCGCTTGACTCGAATGCTTCGTTGCAGGCGATCGCGTGTCTTATGGACATGAACGCGCTGCTGGACCGCTTTCACAACTACATCCTACCGCATTTACGAGGAGAGGATCGCGTCTGCCACTGCAACTGTGGAAGGTAACAAGAAAACAAATAAAATCGCATTAAATGATTTATTTTATTGCAGAAAACTTGTCATCAATCGTTTTGCCTTGAACCGTTTCTCATATTTAAACATAGCATGGGCCTGTGAGGATTTGTTATAGTGCCTACCATTTTTCATACCTCCAAAACACCGTTTCTATCCCATCAATCTAAATGTAGCAAGAACAAATATCCATACACGGCTGCATGATAAATTATAGGCCTCATACTCGTCTGATCTGGTTGCGCGATGATTTAACGATTCGTTGGTATGTTATCAGGGCTGAGCTGCTATCTGTCAGTGTTTTTGCTAGTAAGGGAATTCTTGGTTTGTGCGTATCAAGGTGTGTGTTTCCACAAAGCACAACCCTATGATACATAGCAGGGTACGTAGTTCATTTAATGGCCTCGTGCGTTCGCGTTCGCCACAATGCGCAACGTGCCTTTTTATTTCTCTGGAGCTTCGGGAAGTCAATGCTGAGGACGATAAGGGTGCGAGAAGTATGATGACGTTTAATTGTGTCAGTTAAACTGTCTTTTTATTTATTTATTTTTATTTTAAATCAAGGTTTAATCCTTAGTCTGCTGAATGACATGTAATGTCTATAGATGAATAGAGAAAGTGTAGGAAGAGCAGCATGCAAATGACATGACATGACATGGATTCCTCTACAGAGCTTTAGTCATGGACAGAATACACTTTATACAACTAAAGGTGCCAAACTGGACTTTTCCTTGTCACTAAGTTGGCCTCATTAAGGGTACATCATTTTTAATTGTAGGAAGTGTTTTCACCTAAGAACACACAGGCAGGCTGCATTTAATTAGCTTGATAGTAAATATTTAAGTGGACATTTGTGGGTCTTAAGAGAAGTAAGAGATACATGCAAAAAGGTTAATGGTGCAAAAGTTGAACCCTTTGGTCATACCACCCCAGCAACAGGTCAAAATAAAGATTTGAAACTTTATTTCTAAGGGTGTATATAAGGTGCTACATTATATTGTCAAAAGTGTGTGGACATCCGCCATGTGTGATTCTTCTGCAAAACATTGCTACAAAATTGGAAGCACACAATATGTATGTCTTTGTATGCAGTATTGCAATATTCATTGGAGCCTTATCCATGACAGTTCCCTTAAAAAGTTGTGGGCTTAAAGACATGGTTTACTAAAGTCAGAGTGTAAGAATTGGTTTTGAATGGAATTATCCAGAGGATAGGTGTAAAGAGTAGGTTATTGTAACAGCAAAGAAGGTGTTTAAAAATTGCCTATGGTTGTAATGGTCAGATGTCTACAAACTTATGGTTAGTTGGAATGTTTTGAATGGGTAGTGGGGATGATCTATTCAATATTAGTGTATTTTATTTATTTATTTTTTATCTCTCTAGACTAGTTGACGGAATTCTCTGTTAAGTGTCCTGTATTTTCTACCCAAGAGTACTGAATCAGGTCAGCCTAAAATTATTCTCAACTTTGACCTGATAATTTTGCTTGCTGCACAACAGCGCACGTAATCTGTTGATTGAAATCAGACTCCATTGTGTAATTCAAATGTATAATTCATTTCAAAATGTAATGGATGGTTCATGCGAAGGATATTTGTTAATATACCAGATCCTGTGTAGAAATACAGGCCGCAATTAGCCGTTTAAAGAATCTAGAATCTATGTTTTCTAACCATGTTAGAATTTTTATTTTCAATCATTTATACTAGTAAACGCTAATATATATTGACTGAAACTGGTAAGGTTCCAGAGCCTACCCGATAAGACTGGACAGGAATGCACCCTGCAATGGACACCAGCCCATGTGCCTCATGCATAGACAATTCGCCTATTTGTTTGCAATTAGATGAAATAAAGTGCATCCATTCCACCTATTTGCACGTGCTTATGAGGTTGGAGGAAACCAGGGAACTTGGAAGAAACCTATACATACACTGGGAAAACATGCAGAACTATGCGCAGACATGCTCAAAATCTAATCAGCGACACTGTAGCTTCCCATCACACCGATATGTCACACACCAGTAATACTTAATTTAACAATAAACAATTTGGCCACTAATTTTCCTTCCATTTGTGAAATGTAAAGCAAAATATGTGCAAAGTACTTAGTTTTGGTGTCACACAACTCTAAGACAAATGAACCTATTTTCTTGCAGGATATTGTGGAAACATAGCCAGGTATTTTGTGCCTTGGTAGAGGTTTTACGTAACATAATCAACAATATTGAATTTGTTTTCATTTTGTGCTGTGTAAACTTTGGAAGAGAAAGTGGCTCCAGTCTTTTTCACTGTAGTAACTGAATAATTAATCGTGACTATTGAATAACATTCTTTGAATCAAACAACTAAATAATATGAATTTGTTACTAACCATGATAAGTACGGTAGTTACTGAAGTTGGATGAATTAATTATATGGAATTAAAAACCTATTTAGTGACATTTGATTTGGAAACGCTGACCAATTATACAGCAACTATAGGCTATTCAAGTTCAAGTTCAAAGTTTATTTGTCACATGTACTGTACATCATACATAGTAGCAGAATGTCTTCAGGAGGTTGAGAAGCAAAGAAAGTGCATGTTGATACAAGGGGATCATGCAAAGGAATTTCACACAGAGAATAATCTGATCTTAGGTTACTAGGTATCAAACCGGGGAACCTGTTGACCAGTGTTGACCAGACATGATCACTACCTGCTATGTGTAAATAATCATTTCAAAATAACTATATGCCAGTTAGTTTTACTACTGTGTGTTAATCTTTGTAAGTAGGGACCTATAATGTCTTGATTAAAAAAAAATCCCGAGTAGTTAATTAAACCCCTAAACATTCTGACATATTAATAAGTTAAAATATTATTAAATTACTAAAATTGTTTGTTTACTGGTCATTTAGTCACTGGAGTGACTTCAATGCCCATGGACATAAATTCCAACACTTTCTGTTCTCTTTCTCTCTCAGACACCATGTGCATTATGTAATTCCGTATGATGGGGACCATTCGTTGGTGGACTCATCAGAGAACTACTTTGTAAGTGACAGCGTGACCAAGCAGGAGATGGACCTCATGCTGGGGCTGTTGCTGGGCTTCTGCATCAGTTGGCTATTGCTGTGGCTGGACGGAGCGTTACACTGTGCTGTGCGAGCCTGGAGATCTAGCCGCTACTATGGTGAGTGTAGTGGAGACGTGTGCTGCATACATTCATAAAGGCTAAAGGATGCAGATGCATGTCAGTCAATGTATATGGGTACATGTGAGAAGTGATTCACTCAAACACCTCTTCTGAAAGCGTAAAATAAGACACCCCAAATATATCCAGTGTAATATTTATGTCCAAACCAGTAAACCCCCATTTGCTGACTTTAGCCGAGATCTTTGTCAAATGAAGTCAAGTTAATTCATTGCCATTTCTGCAATATATAGCTGGTGCATTATATAAAGAAATGAATGATTTCTCTAAATCCATAGTGCTGCATTAAATTCAGAGCTCAATAAAATCGAAATGTGCACGTGTGCAAATCTATTCGAAACATTTTTTCTAAAAATGACGGAAAATTGTTAGAATACATACAGTTAGAGATTTTAGTTAAGTTGTTTCTTTGTTCATTTGGATTTATGCCTTGGGTCATGATCATACTGCCAAGTGAAATTTCTTTTATTCTGCGCTAACTAGCAAAGACCTGAAGGTATATTTACTATCTCTAAAGAATTATGCTGCCACCACCATGCTACACTGAATATGGCGTTCTTTTTGTGATGTGCCTTTTTTGCACCAAACATTCTTTTTGGAATAATAGAAATGATTGTACCTTTTTGGTGATTTCCAGATGGTTTAAGGTTGTTTAGTTAAGACTTGGATGTTTTTTCTTGTCAGAAATAACTTCTGTCTATACACCCTTCCTCTTCATAACGTAGACATGTAAATATGAGAGCTTGTTGTCACATTGAGCGTATACTGTATATGACAGGCAGCCTTCATGGTCAGATTTTGTTCTGTAATGTCATAGTGGTGATTCTCTTCTTATTTGTTGATGATGGCCTTTATAGTCTCTAGTGATACATGGATATAGTAAATGGGAATGTTTTGAATATTTTCTGGGGAAATGAAGAAGATGTGAAGAAAAAACCGCTGACCATTATTTGAGGTTAATTCTAATCTCATTGGCATCCACAGGTTTAAAAGGTGCATCTATGAGCACCCTGAGTGAGGATGATGTGTTTAAGTTTGAGATAGATGTTCATGTCATGTTCATAACATTAGAAATGATTTGGAAAGTCTGTGAGAGTTCTCCCAATGATTATATGGAGAATACATGCACCCAATAATGACAAAACTGCATTTATGAAGCTGTGGGTAGAACCCAAAATGACACATTCGATTTAGGTCGCTCAGTGAGCATTGATTTTTGCCCTATTAAAAAAAGGGTCATTGTACGTGCTATAGGAATCCATGGAAAAACTGTTCATTGGTGCATTTATCATACCATCATACCAATAACAGGATGCAATAAATGAAGAAACAGAACAGTGGTACAGTTAGGATGTTCGAATATTCTTGTAGTAGTGAAATTAACCAAAAATAATTATAAATATTAAGACGCAAGTAAATATTTCATTGCAAAATTGTAATGAAATCTTAGAAAAGCTGGACATTCCATGCACTCATAATGCATCATGCATTATGCATGTGATATGTATAGTCTGTATGGATAGAAATGAGTGCAACCCACATTAATTAAACATTTTTCTGTAGTAGTGCTTGAGGATTTAAATAGCAGCCATTATAATAGTATGACGTTTCAGTCTGCATAGAGAAAGAAAATCTTTCTATAAATGCTTGAAGCTAATGAAAAGTAGTGGGGATGCCCCTGTAGTGGAGCTCTCCAAGGCTTTCTATAATGCCAATGGCAGGTCGAGCTAATTTAGCCTCTTCGATATGTGGACTGAAGGTGAAGCTTGAAAAGAGTGGGGGAATGACACGGTCATATCCCTACTCCCACTCTTGAAAACACACACACATACACACACACACACACACACACGTTTCCTCTCCCTCCGGTCCCACTGCATGCTCCTGCTTCGTGAGAGCTATAAATAGAAAGAGAGCAGCTGGAAAGAGAAGACAAGCAACAGAGAGACATGTGTGAGTGAACACCCGCCACAAACCCCCCCACACCCACCACACACATACGCACACACCAACGCACACCAACACACACAGAGCATAGAGAGGTACATTGATTTATTTATTTTTTTACCTTCAGCTCTCCCTTTCTCCAAGTCCACTTCTCCCCCACCCATTCCGCTACACTATACCTTTCACCTTAACCTAGTCACTATTTTGTGATATTGTTTTTATATGTAAACAATACTGCTCTTTTTGGAGTATTTTAATCATTTTTTCAAAAATGCTACACACACACACACACACACATATCATATAACACAAACTCTGTTTGTTTATTGAGGTGTGAGCCTTTATTAAAAATATTGACTTTAAATGACCCTTTATTTTTTGAATTCTTCTGAATACCCTTCACAACAGTCCTTGTGGATGGCATACCCTTAGATTGCTATAAATAACTACCCCCTCCTTCTAGCAGGAGGAGCTCCTCCTGCTCTATCTCTCTCTCCATCTCCATCTCTCTTTTTCTGTTTGTGTGTTAAGCGTGCACATATGATATACTGTTTTGATATACTGACATAGTCAGTATAAAATATCACTTAAATATAAATAACCTTCCATAAAGGAAAGTATCTGAAATATGTTAATTGGCTGTTGTAAAATAATCAATAAAAAGTGATTGTGTGAAGGTGATGAAGGTTTCATTTACATTTCACATTTGCAAATTTTCTTTTTTTTTTTCATTTTGTGTGGCAATTTTTATAATGATATAGCACTAACATTAACCTGTTCATACAATCAATGTTTTGTGAAATTACTTTATTGTTGTCCCCTCTCATTAATTTAAAAATAAAAGTTCTTTAGGTGGGTCTTTAGGAGTTCAGTGGAAAGTTAAGGGTTCTAAGCTTCAAGATCTCATTTCTAAGATATAGGACACATGTAAGGTTTGAACTCTTCTCTGGTAGACTAAGTATGCAAGGTATGTAATATATGCAATGCGAGACAATGGAGGTAAATAATAGTTTTAAAAAAAGTCTTTTTTCTTTGATTTGCTTTTACAGACACACCGTCCTGGTCCTGGCTTCCACAGTTTTGCAACTTGCGGGATCTCCGTAGACGCACACAGTTACGACAGCTGGACGACTCCAGTGGGAACATGGTGCATATCAAGCAAAAGCTTTACCATAACGGTCATCCCAGTCCCCGTCACCTTTGACTCTGAACCACACTACCCCCTTTATTGCCCCGTTACTAAATGCTGCCTCAGAGACCCTCATCAAAAGTTCATTATCGTCTAAACTTTATTTTGACTTGCTGCAGCTATTTGTTGCAATTCAATATTTGGGATTTCAAAAACTGATACTCAAGAACAAAGAAATCTTTTTTTTTTTCCACACACCATGTTCACTAGGGTGAGTCAGGGAGCAGTATGTTGTGGGGAGGGCGTGGTGGTGGTGGTAAGATTTGAAGGCTCTTTTTTCTGTACAGCTCATTTTTTTAAATTCAATCTAGGCATGCACTTTTAAGATTAGTGCAGGTGGGGGTAAACAAATACATGCATTGTTAAATGAATCACCGATTTTCTTTCTTGATCATTTGTTTCATTTGAATGCATTATGAAACCTATCAGAAGGGGGAAGGGATGATGATAATGATTGTGGTTTGGTGACAGTGTACCCGTAGTTCAAGATGATTGCTTATGTAAATAGTTCTACATATTGTTTTATTGGACCTAAGTCAACACAGGGTTAGAGAATGTTAGAAATAAATAATAGATTATTTGTGACAAGAAAATAGAGTAATGGAGTGTCTGAAAGCAGAAGTATGGTATGAATTGTTTAGATAAAATCACATCTCTGTAAAATATTGATTGACAGGTTTGTTACTTAGTGAAATAAATGAATGTATTTAATTTTATCTGTAAATAAAGGAGAGGTAGGGAAATATAATAGTAGCCAGGGCTCTTTGTACTGTACTGAATATGACTAGTTGAATTACTGAATCGTCAGCACTTACCTTTTTTTTCCTTGACTCTGTCCAATAACTTTTACAGCTCTCCTTTTAAACGACTTCTTAGTAAAATCGAGTGCATCTAGCTGGGCAGCAGAAAGAGCCCTGACCTACTTTCCCCTTCCTTTCCATTTCCAGACATTGCTGTTGTGAAGATGAAATGTCTGTTTTATTAAAAGTGCAGTTGAAGCACAACTGGGCTCTGTTGTGTAGAAACATTATTTCTCACCACCTTTACCAGCATCATTTCCCATGTCTAAGGTCGTCCATGTAGAAGCCGAAATGTCCATTTACATGATCTGGTACATTAAAATGATCCCACATGTTTCCAAACTACAAATACAGGAAGGCTTCCTAATATAGTAAATGTGGAGTACAATAATATAAAATGTATTTTCCCTTTACATCATAGGTGTAAAAGTTTTGCCACATGATCAATAAGGACAGGACAAAATAATTCTCAACACTGTCATTCTTTCCACCATAGTCTAGTCTAGTCTGGTGTATGTCAAGAGATTTCACATTAGAAACATTCTCAATCAAGGTGCAATTGCTCATGACAAGTAGAATAGCTGATGAGCTTCGCTATATTGTATGGATTCAATAAGTCTTTTCCTATTTGTGAGCCAAAAGGCATACTGTATGATAAAACGCTTTAGAGCTGGTTAAGCTCTATGAATTGTGACAGTACTTTAGTGGATTTAGGAATTAGGGTAGACCAACATGCCCTGTCCTATTAGTTTTATTCTTTGGTGAATGTCAGAACAATAAATCCAAGTGACAATGATTTGCTTCCGAACATTTTAGGCAACCAGTCTAGGCATTTCAAGACAACATGATTTTTTTTTACCCTGTCATAAATATAGAACTAATTATCTGTCATCCACAAAATAGTTGACTCTTCGAGCCATTGCCTTTGGGTGAACCTTCGACTGGATCATTGTTTGGGCCTCTTAGTTCCACCGATGGAAATTTACATTCTTCATCATAGACAGGCAAATATATTATAATACCGTATTAACTGCTATATACATACGGCCAGTTTTTCCCCCAATGTCAAATCTTTTGGCACCATGTGCTCAGATAAAAATCTGATGGATAAAATCAATTGCGTAGCCTACGTGATACGCAGGTATACGCCGTATACCCACTTGCAACGGTTAAGAATTTCCGTATATCGACTAAAAAAACGCGGGAGGACGCAACCACGTCGTTTTGGGACCGCTTTCATTCATTAATTCACCCCGTCTGCGCTGCGAAGCTCTGACTGTTTGACCTTTTGGGCGTGGCTTGTCACCTGGATCTGACGTCACCTACCTAACAGTCATTCTCAACGCCCAAGTTAGAAAATAACTAATGAGGAATTCCTCGTACTAGCTGCGCATGCACAACAGGTATGAGCCACTAGCTACTCGCTACTAGCTACTCGCTACTGGATATTAGCGTATAGACCTATAACGTAAACATATCCACAGTCTATCGTTACACTGATGCGTAAGATATCCTCCGTTGTGTGCCTTTTCAGCATTCATTTATTGAGGTAAAGTTCATGTTAATTAACCGTGTTTTTGTTATTTAAAGCTTATTTGTCTTGTATCAGTTGTAGCAGTTTGCGTACCTTCTCATGCATTTATGCTAATACAGTACATAGTCTAAATTTGACAATGTTTGTAAAAAAAAAAAAGGAAGTTAAGTGTGCTTGAAAAGATAACATTTGTGTCCTAATTATTCGGTTAATAATATTCTGTATTGATTGAGTGAGTGTTGGTGAAAGGAAAGCACAAATGTTGAATAGGGCTACTGTTATTGATAAGCTACATTTTCCCATTATTGTTGTTGATAGTTGCCACTTGAACTCCTACATCTTTATATGAATATAGTACATTTAGCACAGATTTCAAAAATCGACTTCAAAAAGTCAATCAAAGTCACAGTGAGTGCAAAATCACAGTAAACTCACTACAAAAGACTAGACTACACCATTGGATAAGATGGAATATAACATCTTTCTAAAACTGTGCAGCTCATACCAGCTCATTGTGAGTGTGATGTGTCATTAAAGCAAAAAAACCAAATAACTAAATAAATAAATAAACTCAGGAAATCAAATGTTGTTGTTAGTACTATAAATTCAGAAAAGAATGGCAAATATTTCAATTCAATTTTATTTATAAAGCACTTTTAACAATACACATTTTCCCAGAGCAGCTTTACAGAAGATAAAGAAAAAAAATATATATATATATATATAGTTCAAGTTTATTGGTCACAGATACATTGTACAATACAGCATGCAGTGAAATTCTTTGGTGACTAACTGTTCATTTGCTGTAAGAGGGGGAGGGGGAGAAAAGGTATTTCTACATATCTACTGTATATATTAAGAAAAGGATTTAAAAATGTGCGTTTATTGTGCTGTAAACATAGTTGTACGTGACCATATATATGTGTAAACCTATGGAGTGTGTGAATATGTGCAAATTTTGCATGTGCGTGCAAAAGGAAAGAAGGAGAGACTTCAGTAGAATGAGGGGAAGGAGGGCAAGAG
>JAOUQX010000015.1:4373145-4386908 GCA_028566295.1 Liobagrus marginatus
ATTTTATTTAAATTCTAATAATTTTTTTTAATTTTATAATTTTAAAATCAAAAAAAAAAAAAAAAAGGATTAACTCAATGTGTCTCGCTAAAAAGTTAAGTTAGAATTGTACATATTTTTATTCATCATGACCCTAAACATGAAAAAGTGATTGTTGATGATTATTTAATCACGTGTACTGCTGTAGATCCCCTTAAGGTCAGATTTAGGACTTAATTTGAGGAAAGTATATTATACTATATAATATAAAGTATATTAGAATATTTACAGCTCTTTGCTCTTTATAAATAGTGAATCCAGTAGCAGTTCCAGTGATGAATCTCCAGCAAGATCTGTTCAGTCAGCTGCTGTACCGGCTCCTTCCTCTCAACCTCTGCCTCCAGTGGTTAAAGATGAGCCCCGCAAGAGCTTCGGAATTAAAGTACAGAACCTCCCTGTACGTTCAACAGGTAAATGTCCAGTTATTTTATAATCATAGTACTGCTGGTGTCCACGTTGGTGACAGTGTTTGACGCTTTTTTTTTTGTTACATTTTAGATACAAGTCTAAAAGATGGTCTTTTCCATGAATTTAAGAAGCATGGAAAAGTGACCTCCGTTCAGATTCATGGGGCCTCTGAAGAACGATATGGACTTGTCTTTTTTCGTCAACAAGAGGACCAGGAAAAAGCTCTTGGTGCATCAAAGGGGAAGCTTTTTTTTGGGATGCAAATTGATGTTACTGCTTGGACCGGCCCTGGTGAGATATTTTTGTTGTTGTTTTAATGTAACGTAAGATGCGTTTTAAATGGATTAATTAATACAGGACACAGACAGAACATTTTTACTCAGTGTAAATATAATATTTATATGGATAAGCTGTAGTGCCCTTGAAATCTATTTTCGACCCAGTTCTATGTAAAGCTCATTTTAAAGATGATCGCTGTTATTATATGAGTGTGTTTGCTTGACATATTGTTCGTTTGACAAATAGAGACCGAAAGTGAGAATGAATTCCGGCCACTCGATGAACGGATAGATGAATTTCATCCCAAGGCTACTCGAACATTGTTCATTGGAAATTTAGAGAAGACCACAAGTTACCATGACCTGCTTAATATCTTTCAGCGCTTTGGGGACATTGTTGTAAGTTGAATTTATGTTAGAAAAGTTGCTTCTGCTCAATGGGTACAATGTTGTAATATGTTCTCACATTCATTTAACCATCAACCTGTTTTGTGAACGAATTAAAGAAATACATTTGAAATGCTGATGAGTATGTGATACTTGTTCAACCACCCTCGATAGGATATCGATATAAAGAAGGTAAATGGTGCCCCACAATATGCATTTCTGCAATACTGTGACATCGCTAGTGTCTGCAAAGCGATAAAGAAAATGGATGGCGAGTACCTTGGAGGCAATAGGTTAAAGGTGAGGATTAAAATAAGTGTCTTATTAATAACGTTTTGAAAATTCTAAACAATATGAGCTCAGTCGTTGTGCTGGTTAAGTTTAATTCACTGCTCTGGTATGGATGCATTACTGTTTCGGTTAGGCACAACCAATTTTTCTGGTTGTTTTAAGCAAAACGTATCTTTGGTATTTGTAGAAATGCTTACTGGAGCTTACTTGATGGCGGTAACCTTCAATTATTTTTTTTATTCTTTTGTTTTACAGTTAGGATTTGGAAAAAGTATGCCTACCACATGTGTATGGTTGGATGGCCTATCATCCAACATTACAGAACAGTATCTTACAAGACATTTTTGCCGTTATGGACACGTTGTTAAGGTATTCATTTTTCCACAGAATAATTTCAGTATAATCACCTTACACTTTTCCAATTTACCTTCTTTTTTTACTTTACTACATCTCTGGGTTCCTTAGGTTGTTTTTGACAGACTGAAAGGGATGGTGCTAGTCCTTTATAACAATATTGAATGTGCACAGGCTGCAGTAAAGGAAACCAAGGGTTGGAAGATTGGCGGTAACAAAATTAAGGTGCACCAACAAATTGTACTTTTACATGTAGAAACAATTTACTTTTATTTTATATTATATAGGACTTACTTTTACAATTTAATTTGTCTTTAATTTTGGTTTCATAGTCTGCTTCTTTTAAATTAACTGTCTATATGTGTACATTATTTTTAAGGTGGACTTTGCCAACCATGAGAGTCAGATGGCTTTTTACCGTTCAATGCAGGCATCAGGACAAGACATCAGAGATTTATATGACATCCTTTCTGACCGTCGGTTAGTAAAATTGTGTGTTTTTTTTTTTAAATCATTAAATCGTTTTTAAACTTTTATTGTTGGGTCATTATTATTAGGGGAACCTAGAAGTAACGATACACTTTTTCCCCCTTTAACAGAGATGAACGGAGACCACTCTATCATGAATTCTCAACTGAACGAACTCATGGAACCTATGCAGAAGAGCTGCGCCACAAATATTCTGTCCGAAGTCGAGAATTTTACACAGAGTGGGATCCCTATACAACGGATTACTATGACCCAAGATATTATGATGAACCTTGTGAATTCAGAGATTACCGAGACCATTATGAGCACGACATAAGAAAATACAGCTACATGCAGCGAGAACGCAATAGAGAACGAGAGCGCTTCGAAACGGACAGAGAACGTGATCATAGCCGACGTACAGCTGAACACAGCCAAAGTCCAGCTCATCCACGTCGTCCATCTAGTGCAACTGCTTCTCCTGTCCTAACTGAACGCCTAGTTAGTGACTCGGAACGTCGCGTTTATAGTCTCTCATCTGAGAGAAGTGGCAGTTGCAGTTCAATTTCTCCACCACATTTTGAAAAGCCAGACAGAATTCATTTGGAGCGGTACAGTAAAAATGATAAACTTGAGAGGGAAAGGCCCCTCTTTGAAGCAGACCATGGGGGAGAAAAAGATAGGCGAGCTGGACGTAAGGAGAAAGGTGAAAAGGACAGAACTGAGAAGCCCAAACTAAAGAAGTTGAAACTTTCATCTCCTATAGTTCCATCATCTGAGACCGACTTTGAACCTGACAGAGAGGCAAGTCCTGATACAGCTCAGCGTAAGTCTGTCAAAACTCTGACCAAAGAAAAAGATTCGGGACAAGGAAGACTAGATCTTCCTCCGTGTGTTGTTCATTTAACACGCGTCAAACAAAAGGAAGTAATGTTTGTTGATCATGCCATTCTTGAGAAACAAAGAATAAAGGCTGCCAGTGATCATGTCAGTTCTCCACCACCATTGGCTGATCATAAGACTGTGTTACATCATTTAGAATTTCAAAGTAGAGAGGTCCTCAAACTTGGAAAAATGTCAAAAGATAAATGCTTGGCTAGCCAAGTAGAGAGTGTAGATAAAGAAGGCAAAATCAAATGCAGAAAATACCTTAAAGCCGAGTCGGTATTTGAAAAAAGCCATTTGGATGCTGATCGCTTAGCTGCTCGAAAAAGGCGTTTTGTGGAAGAAACAACAAGAACTAACCGTATAAGAAAAGTAACCCAGGATGAAGATGAAGATCGATTTGGACTGAAATGGCTGAACAAAATTCCCTACCAAAAAGGGATAGAGGAGGACAAGAGATCTACTCAACTTGAGATGCCCAAGCAAGAAAGCAGGATTGATGCCAAAGAGTGTCCAGTTACTTTGAGTACTAGAAGTGACGAGCCAGACTCGGATACAACAAAAAATCTTGGTCACAATATAGACCTGCAATCTAAGGAGCTGGCGGAGGAAGTGGCAGATCCTATACACGATCTTAATCAAAATATGGATGGTTTTGGAGCAAAGCACCAACAGTGCCTCAGTTTCAGCAGAGACTCAAAAATGGAACAGCACTTAATTGACCTTAAAAGCCACTCTGCATTGCAACAAATAGATGCACGGAATAATGAACAAAGGTTAGTCTTTGACCTGGACCACTCACAAAGCTGTAGAAAACAAATGGAACAAAGTTGTTGTCTTCACCAGCAGCTACAAGACTATGGTCATACAGATAAAACTGAAAGCACACAAGGCAACGATTTACAAGAATGTGATCATAATGTGATCGATAAACCCAATCTGAATTTGAATCTTAAAGCCCATCTGAATCTTACTGATGTTTCACCACCTCTCAAGCGAAAAGGATCAGAATTGTTAGATTATCAGTTTGTCACTAATAAAGAGTTCAATTATCAGGGTTCCAGGCAACGAAATGATGATATTGGAGAAAATATTACCTCTGCCTCTGTGGACTCATTACATTTAAATGCAGATAAAGCAAAAGACATTCCGAAACCAGAAAACAGCTCACACTGGGATGGATTAAAATGCAATAATTACAACAGTGACATAGACATAGAGATATTCAAGGCTAAGAAATCATTGTTTGATAATGAGACTCTGGGTAGAGAGAGTGAAATGAAACCGGATAGGCTGAAAGAACCGAACTTTCCAAGCACCAGTGTGAGACGTGAGAGCATCAGAAAGCAACCTGTATATGAACTGGAGCCTGGAGAGGTTTGGTCAGACTCGGATGATGAAGACAATGATGACTACACACAAATGCCATCAAAGCTGGACTTTTCCCTCAAAAGAGAATGTGAAGAAAATGTTGTGGACCTCAATCTTTCTGATTCCTTAGAGAAGAACAAATTCTATGAATTTGCAATGGAGAAGACAATAACACCCGACACAAAATCCTTGCTTGAAAGGGCTAAGTCTCTCTCTTCATCAAGGGAAGATAATTGGTCCTTCCTTGGCTATGATTCACGGTTCACAAACGCCCAAAATTGCACAGACCAAGTGAAAGTTGAGCCGGCACCGAGACCCATTCCATCCTGGTATATGAAAAAAAAGAAAATCCGGTCTGACTCCGAGGAAAAGTTTGTCGTCAAAAAAGAAGAGAAAACGCAAAACGAAGAAGAGAACGGAGAACTATTTGCCTCACGTTTTTTGCACAGCTCTATCTTTGAGCAGGACTCGAAACGCCTTCGGCATCTTGAATACAAAGACAATGATCCTGAGATTGCAATCAGAAAAGAGAAGGCTGCGATCACCGTAGAAACGACAGCAATTGTAGAAGCAGATCTTATGCTGGAGCCCATAGTGTTGTTTCATAATCGATTTTTGGAGTTACAACAAAGTAAAGACAAAGATCAAAAGTCAGACTCTTCTGAAAAAGACACAGAAGCTGAGACAAGTGAGAAAACGACTGTGCCAGATGAAGAACAAGTTCAGCCTCCTATAGAACCTCATGCTGTCATTGATTTAAAATCAGTAAACTCTTCATCATCTGAAGCTCTCCTTAACCCCGCAGAGACATTTGTGTCACAGAATGATCCCGCCTGTCCGGTTACTGCGTCATTTTTGTTACCAGTTCTAAATGAAACATTTGAAGATACTCAAATAGTCTCCGATCAACTGACCAGCACAATGAAGGATATTAACGTAGCTCTTGAAGTAAGCGCACCTTCTTTAACAAACATAGACATCTCTGAAGTAGAGCCTGAGAGGGAAATCTATAAACACAATGAAATTGCAGCGAACACCTTAGATAAGGTGCAGAATGTTGACGTGAAACCTTCTACACCTGGTGTGTCCTTAGGTAATTTAGAGGCAAAGTCTGATTTTGTCGAGCGTCTGTCTCCAATTCCGGATAAGATGAAAGATGTCGAAGTTCCTCTTAAGCAAGAACAGGCTGAAGAGAAAACAGAATATCTTGATTGTAATTCTCAGCAGAATGTGGAGTCATCTCTCGAGATGCAGTTAGTGGTCTCTGAACCTGAAGTTGAACCAAAGCAACCAGTTCGAAAGCAAACTAAGAATAAAAGAGCAAACTCATCAGCGTTACTGTCTATGCTGCCAACTCAACCAACTAGCATTAAGAAACCAACAATACGAAAGAGTGAACGGATTGACAAAGATAAGCTGAAAAGGACTTCATCACCAAGAGGAAAAGCTATAAATGTCGTTTCTGACTTAAAAAAATCGCCTTGTTATGCAACAGATTTGGAGCAAATCAATGACCCAAACGTGCCGTATAGCAGAACACGACAGCGTCGGAATGTTCGTTCTGTCTATGCCACACCACTTGAGGATGAGGCGCATCAACAGCAGGGCAAAGATTTTGCTGAATCCTCTCGTTCCATGCGCAAGCGTGCTGATAAAGAGTCTATACAGCAGGATGTTTTGACTCCACCACAGCTCTGCAAGCTCAACACAAGGAGAGGCCGTCCTCCAAAAATACGTAAAAGAGTTGATGATGTGTCACTAATGAAGGAGGAGCAAACAAAAGCACATGAACTTGAAGACACTGATATCGAAGACTCAGGAAAAAGTGGTGCATTGATGAAACTTGCAGAGGGGTGGCGGTCCCCTCGCTCTCAAAAGGTTCAGGCAATAGTTGGAGCTGGGCAGAACAGGAAACCAGCTAAAACGGACAAACCGTCAGAAGCTGATATCTCTCAAAGGTTGGAGTCTCAATATAAAGAAAAAGATGAGTCCCCGTCCCTGGAAATAGTGGTTAAAGAGTCAGACCTAGATCTGATGAACAAACCACAGATGCCTGAAAAAAGTGTGAAGGTAAAGCTCCCAAGATTGACAAGCAACACCAAAACAATTCCTATTGATAAGTCAGTTAACCTGAAAAAACTTGTTATCGATCTTAGTGGAGATGCTGTTAAAGATACACGGTTTTCTGTGGATGACAACAGTCATCACTGTCAAAACACTTCAAAGAAAGCTATAACGGATTTTTCAACTAAAGAGGACTCTATAACTGCAAAGGATTTGAAAGATGTCGATGATTTCAGCCGAGATGAGAAGGAAGACGTTTTCTCAGATGGGGAAGCTGCTGCAGAGCCAGAGACAGTGTTTCTTGCCCATCAGATAGAATTAGAAAGGGCCGTGGAAAATATTTCTAATCTGACAGCTGAGCAAACGCCACTTCACAAAGAAGCATCTTCTCAACCCACTGTTGTGTTAACACCTGTTGCAGCACAGTCCGATCAACCTGAGGTACAAAAGCCTGCCAACTCTGCAAGTGAAACTGAGCTTGCTGCTGCAATTGATTCAATTACTGCTGAGAATATTTCGACTGATGCAGATGGACTTCACACTTCTCCTACATACACATCACTCCTTCCACCATCAGAGTCACACGTCTTGTCCACTTCAAATGATATAATACAACCAGATACAGACTTGGTAATAAAGAATATAAAGGAGTTTGAGCCAAGCAGCAGTATTCCTCCAGATATAAAGTCATCTCAACCACCAATTGTTTCTGAGGTTCCCAAAAGGGGAGGAAGACCTAAAACAGCAAAGAAGTACAAAGGACGAAAGGGTTCTGCCAGCAACAAATCAGACGTAGTATCACACGTAGTATCGGAAGTTGAATCGGCAGCAGTTAAACTTCCTGACTCAATTCCGGAGGACATACAAACTGCCAATCCTAAAACAGCCACCTCAGCTGCAACAGCTACTGTAGTCACTGTGGCTGCAGCATGTAAACATGACGTTGCATCTGTGGTGACCTTTGACACTCCAAAGGAGGCAGAACAACCTGCTATAGACCAACCAGAACCACAAGAATCTGCCTTCCACTCTGCAGTTGATAATCATTCATATTTAAGGTCATCGGACCCATTAGAACCAGTATCAGCTGCCCTAACCCCACCATCAACTTGCTTAAATGTAACACCATCTCATTCAGCTAAGGTACCGCACACAATCCCAGACTGGGTGACCAGGATAGAAGAGAAAGTGATACCTCCTATACACAAAGTTGCTGTAGTTGCATCAGTACCAACTCTTGTATTAGGTGGTCACTCCACAAATACTGCAGCTCCCCCAGACACAAAAGCCTCTGATATTGATCCTAGCTCTAGCACTTTGAGGAAGATTCTGATGGAGCCAAAGTATGTATCTGCTTCAAACAGCAGTTCTGTGCCAAGCACACTGCTCACGACATCATTAAATGATCCCAGAATGTCCCACAAGGAGAGTTTACCTTTTTTAAAGTCCAAGACACTTGAGGATAGACCCAGTCCTATAACACCAGTTACACCTCAAATGGTTACTCCAGAACAACCTCCTCCACAACCCAGTCAAGCATCCAATATCTTTAAGGAAAAAATGGGCAACACAGTTATCTCTTTTACTGCTACCTCTGTCATTAGTCGAATTTCTATGCCTCTTGATTTTGACAACACCCCTCGTATATCTTTAGGCAACCGCAGCTCTGGACCATCTCAGCCCAAGCACAAGCATCGTTTTGGTATAAATGACAATAGGTACCATGGACTCTCGAATTCAGATGAGGGGCAATCTTCTGATAATTTTCCAAATAACACAGGCTCAGGTCCTGGTTTGAGGGTAAACACCTCCGAGGGTGTGATGGTACTGAGTTATTCAGGACAAAAAACCGAGGGCCCCCAACGTGTTGTTGCTAAGATTAGCCAAATACCACCAGCCAGCGCTGTTGACATTGAATTTCAGCAGTCTGTTTCAAAATCTCATGTTAATCAAGAGCAGCTTCAATCTCAGCCGTCTACTCCTAAAGCACCCCAAACACTCACAGCTCAAGGACACATGGGCGCCATATTAAGCAACCAGGGTTTTAATGCCCAGCCTGTCATTTCCTCCATAAAAAAGGAAGGTCCTGTTTCTGACAAATCTGAACCTCCTCATATTAGTTTACAGGGTGCCCCACTGAAAACATTCCAACACATAAGTCCCAGCCATCAAGTCTTGAGGCACAATCAATCTATGTTGCCGAAAAATCATATTAAAAAAGCATCTGTTGTAGAATCTGTTCCAGTGAAATTTGATATTAAACAGTCACAGCTCTTAAATCATAGCCCAGTATTAATTCCACACTCCGCCTCTTTGCCAGGAAATTACATTTCAAGTCCAACTACTTCCAATGATAGATTGGTCTGCCATCCAAAACATGAGTTACACTGTCCAAGGACATTGCCGTCTCCATTTTCTAAAGTTTGTTTACCTAGTACCTCAGTAGTTCGGGGGGCAAGTGGGCCTAACTATGTGACAAACGTACATCATTCTGAGCAGTCTGTCATTATGCACCCGCACAATTCCACACAATCTGTCACAACTGGTCAGTTGTCTCAAGGCAATGTCAGAATGAATACTCCGCCTCAAGCTGGAATTACTTATGGAATACGTCCAGATGCTCTCTCCATCTCAGCATCTGGTCCCCCACAACGCTCCACTACACCCCAACCAGCAATGATAAAAGATAAACTGTTGACGCAACAAGCGAATGCTGGACCAGTGAGTGGGGCAAATGACAATGATAGGCGACACTTGCATCAAGGAACACGTAGAACATCTGTAGCCCAGTTACACTCAGATGTTGTGGTAATTCAGCCTGAGTACAAAGAGATACATCATGCAGGGTTGCATCTGGATCAGTACAACAGAGACCTTAGTGTACTTATGCCATTACAGTTAACAAAGCACCAAGGTATTCTTGAAGCCCACAAGGCTCAAACACCAGAGCCTCTATCGTTTACATCACCGTCACGTGTATCTTCAGCATCTTCCGATTCACCCTCTGTTAAGGTCCCTTCGATGACTCTGAGAGACTCACCAAAGGCACTGGATGTAAAAATGTCACAGTCTACCCATTCTCCTCAGGGAGGGAATCGAGTAATTGGTCATGCTCCTGGCTCTGTCATTTCTCAGCGGATGCATCCTGGTATTCCTGGCTCCATGCCTGAATTTTATAGAGAAATGCATGGCTTCCCTTCCCAATTATCTGGATCTTCAGTAATTGGGATTAACATGTCTAATTATGGAATTGCACCAACTCAGGTGAGTAACTGAAGAGTAGAAAAAGTGTTTTACCTGTTATGTTATGTTTCAAGTCAGTCAATCTCAGTAAACAAATGAATCCACTGCATTTTAAAAACAGTTGTGTATATCCTTCTCCATATCAGAGTTCCGAGGAAGGTGAGCACAGATGTAAAACTGGGGAAACCCTTACCATGCCACATGTTAGGCATCTAAGCTCAAAGGATATGTCTCATTTACATCGGATCTCAATCGAGACCACCTCTCCTGCTTACACCTCTCCAACTGCCATTGCCCCCAAATTGGAATTATCTCACTCTTTACAGAATGGACCTCAGAGTCTTTCTTCAGGGCTCATTTCACTACCTCCTTCACCACCATCCAATACAAGACCCGATTCAAAACATGGCAATGTGGCACACCCATCAGTTGACATGGATCAGTTGTTGAAGGTAGGTTCATTATATTTGCAGAAGTCACTGGATTTGTCTCGGGAACAAATTATCGTATTTATATGAAACTGTTTTGCTTTCTGTCTCTTTGAGCAGAAGTATCCTATTGTATGGCAAGGTCACTTGGCACTCAAGAATGATAGTGCTGCAGTCCAGTTACACTTTGTTTCTGGAAATAATGGCCTGGCTCTCCGTTCACTGCCTCCTTCAGAAGGAGGGCCTCCTCTTCGCATTGCCCAGAGAATGCGTTTAGAAGCTTCCCAACTTGAGGGTGTTGCGAGGAGAATGACTGTAAGCACCTTTTGTTGAACAACTGTAGTGTTGTTTTGAAATATGCATATGTGTACCTTTTGTTTACATTCGATTCGATTCAATTTAATTCATAAAGCGCTTTTAACAATACACATTGTCTCAAAGCAGCTCTTCAGAAGATAAACAGTAAGAAGAAAAAGTTAAACCAGCAGTGTATAATATCAAAGCATGTTGCTCTGGATTATGGTGTCTGTCAAGTGCCATCAACTTGAATGGAAAACTATACAGTATATTATAGAAAACAGTCAATATACAAGATATGACCTAACCCTATAACACAATAAATAAATCAAGCACACCAAGCTTAAGAAAAGAAAATTGTGCATTATAGAGTCAAAGTCGTCAATATTTATTATTTCTAGTAAACCTTTGTCACGGGTTGCATGTCTATTTAGGTTTGTAGTTACCCTTTTCCAGCACACAAAATCCAGCCCTATAACGGTTTGGTATTTAAGTTATGAGTTGTTGTTAAAAGATGTTGAAGCTACACACTGCAGGGCGCTGATGAAGTCTTCAGGAGTTTGACAGTAACATTTTTTTGTTTCCATTTCCTAGCTTGAGGATGATTACTGTCTCCTGTTGGCGTTACCTTGTGGTATGGACCAAGATGATGTCATTATTCAGACTCATGCACTTAAAACCTGCTTTATAACATACCTGCAGGCAAAACAAGCTGCTGGGATTATCAATGTTCCCAACCCAGGCTCCAATCAGGTAAACACAGCTAAAGAGCACTCTGGATACATCTAAACGTAAACATTCTGTAAGATAATATATCGTTTTTAAATAGCCAGGCATGAGATTTCTCTTCTCAGTGTAGATCAGGGGTCTCCAACTTTATTGAAACTGAAAGCTACTTCTTTGGTAGCGATTAATGCGAAGTTTTGAATACCAGTTTTTGGTATTCAACTCTGAAATCACAAATTTTCTCAATTTACCTTTAATGTGTTATTAGTTATAATTAATGTTATTCAAATACAGTATATCACTGCTCATGTTAATGATTTCTCACAATAATTATGAGCAATGATTGAACAAGTTAGGAAACAATATGCAACACTTTATTTCTATAAATCTCTGTAAGTAATTATATTTTCAGATTTAGATTAATGCAAGTCTGATTTAAAAAAGAATAGCAACGAAAAATATATGGAGCTCACTGGTAAGTGGTGTTATTATAGTGGGATGTTTTTATAACCGGCCCGTGGGCTACTCATGTGGTCCATGTTGGTGACCCCTGATGTAGCTCATTAAAGATTTCAGTAGCAAATATTGACCAAATCCTAATTCTTACTTTTTTTTTTATTTATTCCTTGTAGCCAGCGTATGTCGTCCAAATATTTCCTCCTTGCAAGTTTTCTGAGATCCATTTGTCTCACCTTGCTCCAGACCTCCTCAGAAGCATTTCCAGTATCTCGCCGCATCTCATGATTGTTATTGCATCTGTGTGAGACTTTCCAGAAAGATACTTTTTTTTCTTATAAAGAATGAAGCCAACACCAGCTAAAAAAGCATTCTGGAAAATGCCTCGGTGGATTTATCCCTCGGGCGTCTTTCCTTGTGCACTCATTCTTTTTGCTTCCTTCACCAAATCCTTTATTCATTTTGTGATTTCACTATGGATTTCTTTCCAGGCCAAGTGTGCACTGTAGTGAATGGAGCTTTGTAATGATCAATTTTCTGATCGTTTTATTTTTTTGCTTTTTTTTTTTTTTAAGTTTTGAAAATCAAGCTATGATCTATTTTTACTTTATTTATTTATTTTTAAACGGAAAAAACGGTTTAAAAACGGATGAACTCTTTAAAGACATTGGACTGCAAACTGTTTTATTTCATTGAAATAATGATTGTGATTTTTTTTAACTTCTTTAAAAGATGAACATCAATCGTTGCACTACGTTTAAAAAAAAAAAGACTATATATGACTTTGTACAGATTTTCATATGAATGCGGTTCATATTACTTTGACCCCACCAACTTGCTTTTTCCCCACCAGCCATGTGTATTTGAAAATGAAAATGATTAAGCAGGAGAGAAATATGGAATGTTGGAAAATTTATTTGAGAATCGTTGGAAAGCAACGAATGATGATTGTCATATGCACTGGATCTATTGTCCAGTCTCTGGTCAGAGAAAAAAAACTATTCCTTAAGGTCTTATTTCCCAAAGGGACAGCGTAAATGTGAGTTGTAGTTTACACTTGATGCCTCAATAAGTGATTGTATGTACATTATGTTCGTTTTATTCAAAGCCTGAGGTTATAATTGAGACTGTGTATATATGATAAATATTTATATACTTTCAGGCAGGCCCTTTGAATCTGTAATAAAAGTTGCCATTGACTATTAACACAAAATTTCACCAGTATCAAATACGTTGTTTTTTTTTTTTTAATTAGTTCAGTGCCAAATTTTTGAAAGAAAATAAACTAATTTTATTTTTCAATACTTTGTACTCGTCACTGGATCTTTTAAAATTCTGCTTTACTTTGACTTATTTCATATATTTATGGTATTCTAACTCTATTATGTGATGTTATATATTTTTTACTGTAAAATACATGACTATAAATGTATTCATATTTTTAATTCATTTGCATCAATGCCTCTGAATGTTGACCTGTGCCATGGAGGTGGTCTAAATTTATTTGTTTTAAATACTGTACAAGTATGTTTTCACATGACTTTCTTCTGCTACAAGTCTCCCTGAGCCAGGATGTACATATTTAATCTATGTAGGTTGTGACTTTATTTTCATATTTTTTCCCAGGGTTATTATTTTATTAACAAAACAAAACAGGTTTAAGAAACTGAACTAAGAGTAAATCGATGCAGATATTAATTCATGTGTCATTGTAACTGCAAATTGATGGCTTATGAACAATGAAGGCACTTACATTTTTTTCTAGGTTAATAAAAATAATTCAAAGCACCAAAATGAAAAGAAACAACTTTTAAAATTTTGTGGAGGTTTTTTCCTTTTATTGTTTGTGTATGTTGTTGTTCCTCTATGAGGACATTAAAAAACATTGTTAGGAAACTTTTCTTCAGCTCATTAAATATTCGTCATTATTTTGACTGTTTGCTTAGAATTACAAAAAAAAAACAACTACTTTAATTGGGGGTTAGGGTGGGAGTAGTTTTATTCTAAAGCATATGCATATATATGTACACACACACTTATATATATATATATATATATGTGTGTGTGT
>JAOUQX010000015.1:4394388-4423701 GCA_028566295.1 Liobagrus marginatus
AGTAGTGTATAGTAGTGAACAATAGTGTATAGTAGTGTACAGTATTGTATAGTAGTGTACAGTAGTGTATAGTAGTGTACAGTATTGTACAGTAGTGTATAGTAGTGTACAGTAGTCTACAGTATTGTACAGTAGTGTATAGTAGTCTACAGTATTGTATAGTAGTGCACAGTAGTGTATAGTAGTGAACAATAGTGTATAGTAGTGTACAGTATTGTATAGTAGTGTACAGTAGTGAACAATAGTGTATAGTAGTGAACAATAGTGTATAGTAGTGTACAGTAGTGTATAGTAATGTACAGTATTGTATAGTAGTGTACAGTATTGTACAGTAGTGTATAGTAGTGTACAGTAGTCTACAGTATTGTACAGTAGTGTATAGTAGTCTACAGTATTGTATAGTAGTGCACAGTAGTGTATAGTAGTGAACAATAGTGTATAGTAGTGTACAGTATTGTATAGTAGTGTACAGTAGTGTATAGTAGTGTATAGTAGTGTACAGTATTGTACAGTAGTGTATAGTAGTGTACAGTAGTGTACAGTAGAACAGATGTTTATATTCAGCAGTCACACTGATAAAGAGATACATGGATTCTTAAATATTGTCTGTAAAATAACCATAGTTTAGTGAGGACACAGTTATGGACGTGCTGGTACAATGTTTACAATCTTCAGGCCATAAAGTTTATATGTAAATCATGGGGATGCAGAACGTATGGAATATGTTGAATAGATCAGAAGATCTCAAGCAAAGTTCTTGTTATGTTCTAGGCATAAATTCTTGAATTTGGCTAAAACCTAAGGGTACAAATTACAGATTACAGGTAGGTTAACTTTTGACAGATGGTGGGCGGAAACGTCCTCGGGGCCACACCCCATTACCATAAAAAATGTTCTCAACATTCCAGGAGGCGGAGCTTGTGCCTCTCAGCGTTTCTCAATGAGAGTCCAATAAGTGCAAGTTGTAGAGAAGCTAGTTTCAGCGTGGAGTTCCTCACAGCTCTGTACTGACTCAGGACACAGAATGGATTATCGCCGGTTAAAACGAATTTTGTTTGTCAATGTACTTATGAGCTGCTTATTTGTTTCTCTTCAAAGTAAACAAAGTAAGTAAACATTTGGTATTGGTTGAAAAATAATTTTGCGTGAATGCTGCTGCGTCATGTGGTACCGTGTCCCTTCTGTCCGTTTAACAAACCAGAGTTTGGACATGTAGAGTATTTTACCACAGGATTAATACACGATGAAAAACCTCTCGTGCTTTATTTGAGCTCGCTGACAGCAGCGCGCGCCGGGCTAATGCTAATCAAAATTGAACTCTGAATAGTTTTATTAAAACTTTCGCAGACGGTCGGAGACAAATAGGTAATAAATATATAAAAGAAATTACACCACAAAAATGACTTATTATTATAATTATAATAATTATTATAATATTATAATAACGTACCATTCTAAAAATCAATCAATATAATTAAACCAAAATTGCCAGTTGGTTAACATTTAACCCGCAATGTATTTCTGTAACATTAAAACAGGTTTGTCACCTGCTTTTGGTTTATTTGAATGTATTATTAAATATGAATTCCTTATTTATTCTTCCAGCGGTGCTACTGGATATGGTGGAAGCTGGAGGGGAGTTGGGCTGGCTGACATGGCCCGATCAGAACGGGGTGAGTGACAGATTTCCTTTGATTTAATATCATTTAGTTTAATCGGATTCAGTTTTATTCCTTCATGGTTTCTTCTGCGTTTTTAAGAATTGATTTGTGTAGGGTTTAGGCTAGATCACCTCACCTCAGACATGTCTGTACGTCTCCCGAGAGAAGAAAGGCAGGTCTGCAGTTTTACTGCTCCACACTAGCTGCGGTTTTAAAGCCCTGTGTTAAGCAGAACTATAAGGGTGTCATTAACATTTAGAGTCAAGAGCATGTGGTGCTTTTAAAACGTCAGTTTTAACGGTTTTGAGGAAGCAAAATGCTCATATGGAAACTTATACCATGATCATATACTACGCTTAAATGGTTCCTGTAAGTTTATATATTTACATCTGGGGCTGTAAAGTTTGTTGCTTATGGTTCTTGGATTTGTTCTGTTGTACATTATAAAATAAACGTTTATATTTACATTATAAACAAAAATCAGCACAATTCAAATGTATTGTTAAATATATTATAATTATATGTGTTATTATTATTTTAAATAAATGTTAAAATGTTATTTTGTATATATATCTTTTGAATATAGATACTACATCTACATACGGTCTGGGAGCGTTGTGGCCTATAAATAAATAAAAAGTTAGTAGCAAATATGCAAGTTAGGAATATACAGAATATTCTTTAGAAATTGGGAGATTTTGTTTTATCTTAACCGACACTCGACTATTATTTAAATTACCATCTGAGTTTGGTGCAAGCTTTGTCTGGCATTAATGACCAAATCCTTCAGATGCTTCCTTGAACATAAATTTATAGCAAATGTATGGCTTCTGAAAGACTGGTAAAAGCTGTGGAACTTAAAGGATTTTACATTGCAAGGCTTGCGTCTTATAGAGGCTTAATTGCACTCTTAATGAGTTGCCTGGCATTTAAAGACCGTATAAGGAAGCTTTAAATGTATGAATTGTGTTGATTAAGGAAAAGGGCTTTTATACGAGCATTTGCCCTGCACTTGCCTGGTTTGGGCCATTTTATCGTGATGCCACCCACTGGGAAAATAACCCACCTCTCTTGCAATTAATGGCACAGTGGCAACATGCAGAGGGGGGAAATATCCCACAAACCGCTCCGAAAAGCTGTGTTACCCCAAGAAAGTCTACTTACTGTAGGTGGAATCAAATTCAAACTTTCTGCTAGAGGACGATGGGTAATGATCCAGTGACTTCAGTAGTACTTAAAAAGCATTTTTATTTGCTATGTTTGCCTTTATCTTTTACTCCTATACAATCTTTAAATGTGTAAATATTTATTGGGTGAATCTTTTCCTTTTTTCCTGTTACAGTGGGAGATAGGCCAGCAGGCTATTAACGGCACCTTGCTCTATAATTACTTTGTTTGCAATGTGGAAGCCAAAGAACAGGACAACTGGCTGCGTACCACCTTCATCCAGCGCCACCCCAATGCTACGCAGGTGTATGTGGAGATTCGCTTTCTTGTGCGTGACTGCAATTCCTTCAATGCCGACTCCTTACCCTGCAAAGAAACCTTTCACCTGTATGTTTCTGATGCCGACGCTGACATTGGTACTAGCTTCCGCAAGGGACAGTTCCGGAAGGTGGCAACCATCGCCTCATATGCAATGTCTGGTGTCGGAGACATGAGGCTAAACATAGAGACAGAAGTGGTGGAGGGCCTTTCCCTCAAGGGCTTTTATTTGGCTTTCCAGGACGTTGGGGCTTGTGTAGCTATTTATTCTGTGAGGGTTTACTACAAAACGTGTCCTGCCACAGTGAGGAGCTTGGCAGTATTCCCTGAGACGGTGGCGGTGGTGCCGGTGCGACGTTCAGAGGCAGAGAAAAAGAAAGAGAAAGAGAAATCGACAGTAGTGGTGGTGACTGGAGCTTGTGTGAAAAATGCCCAAAGTGTAGACCATCCACGCATATTCTGCAGTGTGGGTGGTGAGTGGGTGGTGCCCCAGAACCAGTGCACATGCAACCCTGGTTATGAACCTAAGGCTGACGCATGCCAAGGTAAGAATTTTGAATTATTTAATTTCTTCCCTCATTCCAGCTGTGAATGGAATAGAAATTTAAGAGAGCACATGGTTTTGACGTTTACATTTATTACAGTATTATGTGTTTTAGACAGCAATTAGGTTTTTTAGAAGTGTACACTACATACAGGCTTGACTATGAGTAAAATAGCTGGAATTCCTCGTCAAGCATTCCACCGCTTCAGTTTTGATTCGAAGCAAAAGGTGAATAACTATTTCTATTGTGGTGCTACAGCATGTAATCTAAGGTAAAGATAAAGACAACCCATACATAGCAACAACACAAAAATATGGTTTTCTAAGCCTTACGTCACCGAGGGACCTTAATCCCATTTTATTTAAAGATTTCAAGATTTCTTCTATGATTATTTTAGTTCATTAAAAATAAATTCCCTATTTGAAAGCAAAGTGTGTTGTGTATTGAGTCAGGATTTGTCTTTAAGTTTGTATCTCTCACCTCTTTAACTCTAGCATTCTTTTACAGTGTCTTTAGCCAGTGCAGGGGTTTTAAACATTTTTTAACTTAAAACCAGCTTTAGAGCATGTCTTCTTGTCTCTCCTGTGTTCTGTTTCTATTCTAGAAAGAGCTTAGCCATTTGACATTCAAGTGTTCTTTGAGAAAAGAAACGTCCACAGGAGACCTGGCATGCTAGAACCTGTTTAGAATGATTCCATTACAAATGTATGCAAACTCGTTCACCTTAACAAAGCTTTTCCTCTAACTGTGACTCTTGCCGAAGCAGTTAAGTCTGCTTTAACAATGCACTTACTCATATGTTTGAGATCTTTCCTCAATTCCGGAGATCCGTTATTAATTCTGTATGTTCTGGCAGAGACATGTTAATTTAAGGCAGAAAAGCAAGAGTGCTGGTGTCTGTCCTGAGATATGGAGGTTGACACAGACCAAGAGGGAGGGAATGATGGAAAGGTTGTGGAATGGAATGTTAAGGTTGCAGAACAATGTAGTTCAGTGTTCAGCTTCAGCTATCGGTCCCACTTGCCCCCACCGTTTGTGGTACATTCCTGTTAGTTTTACCAAGAAGCCTCCCTGATTGCTGCAGGCCTGAGGAATTCCCTATGGAGAGCTGCAGGCCAGTGCCGCCACTCTGTGATGGATCTACCAGGAAGGGCAAGCGATAGAGGGCACTAAAGCGAGATTGGTGTAGCAAAGTTTGACAGCCTTCAGTCAAACGTGATGGCAATATGGACCTAAATAGAGTAACGGTGTACAGACACTCCTTTTTTTATTAACACGAACACTTTTCCAACAATAAAACACACTATTCCATTCTCATAATCCTCCCTGGCATCAAGACACATACCTCAGTTGACCACACAAAGCCTCACTGCCCAACCTACTGCTTATATTTCGCAACACAAGTGAAGTGTGCCCACGCCCTGTCGCAGGCCATAAAGCCCTCTGATGCTCAGTTGGACAAATAACTATAGTTTCTGGAAGCCACCAAAGGATGTTGGCTGCCATATTGTAGGTGCACTAGTTGGAATAAAGCGAGCGGTTAAGGCATAATGAAGCAGAATCTTTCAGGCTGTTATTTGTATTCCTTTTTAAAGGTCTTTAACTTTAATTTATTTTTTTCCTCTCTTTCTCCTTTTTTTTTTAAGTGGAATTAAAGCGGATGGTGACTAAGTGGAAACTCTGATGCGTGGTTTAGCGATCTGTTGGGTTGTAATTGACTTGGGCGCAGAAATAAGTGTAAGAACACTAAATGCTAGTTTTTCTGGTCGCTATGCAACCATATATTTAAAAATAAAATCACAGTTTTAGATGTAATATTGTTGGAATATTTTATTTTCGATTAAATAAGTTTGGCTTATTGCTTAGTAATAGAAGTTATGTGATGGTGCAAAAAAGGTCCTCTTAAAGGCTTTTGGAATTCTAAAGCAACCTTATTTCATAAAGAAGTGCGTGTGTGTGTGTGTGCGTGTGTGTGTGTGTGTGTGTGTGTGTGTGTTTTTGATGTTTAATGGTTCCCCCAGTGGCACAAACTGAAGAACCTTTAAGGTTTTATCGGTTTTTCCTAAGGGCGTGTAACAATAAAATACCAGTTTAAAATGGAAAAAAGTTACACAAAATTGTAGCCACTATGCCATAGAAGAACCAATGTTGGTTTTCTAAAGAAACTTTGATTGATGGGCCTTTTACAATGTGGCTGGAAAGAATGAAAAAATCTATTGAATAGAAATGTTTGGACGCATTTACCTCATTAAGTAATTTTATATATCATAAGTAGTTTCAGAAAAATATCCCACTATATAGATGTAAGCTGTCTGTGGATGTATTTTTGTGGTAGAAAAGGGTTTTTGTTGGTGTGCCAAAATGTTTATTTGAGGAAAACCTTTATCAAAGCAAAAAATTTATACACTATTCTTACGTTTTCCCTGATAAACAAATGCCAAATCATTATGTGCATACATACACCGTACACACAAACCAGTAAGATGGTGCTGTGCATTTTAATAATTTTTATTGTTGCAGGCTTTCTTTCTGTCTTTCTAATCTGTATCAAACTTGTTTTACATCCAGTGTTTCTTCTGTGTAACATCAAATGTCATGTCTGCCCATTTGTACAAATGTACATTTATTTGCTATCTTTTACTCCTTAACATGACTTGGCTCAAATGCATATCAATATTAACAATGGTCTCAAAAGGTCCTCTGTTAAAGGGGCGGTGCCCTACCGTTAATGTTTTATTGCGTTATTTTAAAGAAACTCTCCAGGCTTGTATATTAATCTCTCTTTGACAATAAAACTAAAGAATCCTAAACTATGTTTGAACAGTGTTAAAGTAATAACAGGCAAAAAAACCTCACAGCCCATTCAAATTTAATTAAAAGAGACTTGTCTATTTTCCCCGGGCAGTTTCTGAGCTCTATTAGCTGTTTATTTATTTATCTATTTATCTTTTACAAGTACTATAAAGTTGCTTTACTACAGGCAAAGGAGACGAAGCATTTACAAAATCTGTTCGTGGGAACCTGCGGATGATTTTATACATTTTTACTTGTCTGCCTTTGGTGTTTGTGGACAGGTTCAAGTCCTGAAAGCTACATTTACTTTTACATCTAGGTTCCTTTAGCTTTGTTTACACTATTTAGGCCTACTCTTGGAAAGTCAAATATTGTCCAATACATAAACAGCTTTGCTTATCCATAGCATCTCAGGGAGTGACAGACACTTATATTTATTTATGTTGATGCGTAATGTGTAAACTATGCATAAACTGCTATAATATTAACATATAGGAAAATTACAACACCGTAATTAAATCATGAGTGATTTTTTTACGGACTTAAGAGATGCACACATTTAACTTCGGGGTTATTTATTTTAGAAGCAGTGTTTGACTGCGATGCTGCTTGTAGTCACTGATTGAGTTCCCCTGTTGGTCCGACTTCACCATTTTCCATGAAGTCTTTAGACAATGTTTGTTCTGGAGCCCTGTGGCGAATAGAGCTGTGGCTCTGCAGCGTAAAAGAGGGATAAAGAAATGAAGCCGAAACTCGTTCTAAGTGCAGCACTCATGCTGGGCTGTTTGCAGAGTTTACCGGCCCACAGACCACATTGTTTCACCGATCTATGGAGGTGAAAGGTGATGGAACTGCGTAGACAACGGAGAGATGAGTCTGAATAGCATTTTGTTCTTTGGAGCAGAACTGAAATCTGAGGATTTGCCTGCACTTCTTTTAGAATGTAAATATAACAAGATTCTCCCTCAGTGTGCTGAAGAGAGCCTGGGAAATATGTTGAGCACAATAGTGATCTTTAATGCTTACGGTTTTTGTTCTAGTTTGACCTATAATTACTCTCACCTTTAATTTAGGCTAATGTTCTAAAATTGCGCAACACATTTAGCAAGTGGAAATTACCGGTGTTGTATACAAAGCCACGATTTTTGTTTGTATAACACGCTTTCGATTTAGACAATTCAGATTGAGGCAACTTTAAACCTCCTTTTGACCGGTTATTCAAAGGAATGCTGGTTAAATGCGGACTTTAATCCCTCTCTAAGTGACTGACAGGTTTTCAAATCAAAGTACGTATCGTCGAAATGATAATTATTGTTTTAACAATATTGCCATTACTAAAAATTCTTTGAAAAAATAAATTCAAACAGTATTTTTAATTAGTCAGTTGTTGAATAATATTGTATAATAGTCATATTAGTCAAGATATATAATAGAAATAGTCATCAGAAATAGGGAAATTGTCAGGATTTTTCCCTGTTGAAGTAGAACATAGATTTGTTTTATTTTTGATTCATCACCACTAACTATTGCCTGTTGTATGGGTCTTTAAAATAATGTGCTGTGTTTTTGCGTTGGGCATTAAAGGGCATTTAATTTAGGTTTTTAAAAGGGAGTCCTTTTAGGACATGTTTCCTGTGTGGGAAATCATATAATGAGGGCAGACTGTGTATGCATAGAGTGCATTATGTGGTTCGGGTGTGAGATCAGCACTTTTCTGCTCCCACGTCAGTGCCGCGTGGCCCCAACAGGACGAGCTTCAGCGGAAACCGGAGGCCTGCTAATCCTCCCCGACCCTCTGACTCGTCGGCTCAGGGATTTCTATTGTTGAAAAGCCGCTTTTGTTTACTGTTTTTGCTATTTATTTATTTATTTATTTATTATTAAAGAATTTTTTTTTGCTTTCTATTTGCTTGGCCTGGTGGTACCGGTATTTGAACCAGGCAAGGAAATTGCTTTTTTTTTTAAATGCTTCCTACTAAACAAAAATTTTACTTTAATATCCCAAAAACATTATTAAACCACAAAGATTATGCGGAATGTGCTGTGTTTAGTCAGTCTCTTACAGCTGATGAATTAGAAAATGTTCCTGTCCTGCTGTCTATAACTGATAAATTTAAAAGGTGGGTAAAGCTGCCTTTAATGAAGCTTTATTTCTTTGTTAAGTTCTGACAAGCTCGTTAAAATCTTCTGTGATAGACTCATCCTCTTTAGGTGGCGTTAAGTCCTTTTGTTAATTACTAATTCCTCCAGCCTATCTACCTGAGCCTTTTGCTCACCCTCATCTTCTTCCTGTTACTTCTCTCTCTTCCTCCGTCCCCTCCTTGAGAAGGAGTAAAAAGTGTGAAAAGAAAAGGATTATAGCGTTTATTGTATTCGTTAACGACCAGATGAAAGGCCGAGTGGAATTGTAAAGCGTAGATGTAATTCTCTTACAGCTGCTCCATTGGGCCGATAATCCTTTGGACTAATGCTCTTGACATACCTAGCACCTTCCTCAATCTCTTGCCTCATCCTGGCTTCATGTTACTGCTGACCCCCGCAACACAGCCAGGGCTTTGTCTTCACTGACCAAATGACGGCTCTAACAGGCCATACTGACAGAAGAGAAGATAAGAAATATAGCACAGTCAATACAATTGTGGCCCTCAAGAGTAATCCAAGGCTCCTAATATCAGGATCTCTCTGATTTTAACACACAGGTAGATGCTTACTGATAATGAAAGCAGCAGAAACGGTTCAGTATTTAGTTTCATAGTGTACAAGGAGAAAATCAAATTACAATCTCTCTGTTTATTGTTTTAATTCTTATTCTTTTTACCTCCAGCAACATATTCAGTGCAATTTGGTGTATATTTGTGTTTCTTTTCTCCCACTGCCCATACTTCTGGATTTAACCTCCTCCCACCATGTACCAAGCCCCTGGCCACTCTCCTCACTCACTCCTCTGCTCTGTTTGTTTTACTTGGACATCACCACCTTTAACTCATTGCTGCCCGAGGCCACATGTAAGCCCTACCGAGTGCGGAATCGAATGACTGAGCTTTTTGTTTCCTGTCTTTTTTTTTTTTTTTTATGCGAAAAACTCCCGTTTAACTCGTGTCCTGGAGGGATTCCTGTTGTCCAGCCCAGCATGTATACACTCATTAATTCACCCCTTCCCACCTGCCATCCGTCCGTGCATCCATCCGTTAATGCCACGAGCTCATCCGTCTTCACCGTGACCGCCTCAATCAACCCACATTGCTCCCAGTTCCTGATAGGCCACCGGAGAACAGGATTCAGCTACTGTCACAATAAACAAACACTCACTCAGAGGCTCTTAAGGCCTAATCCTCCTTGATGCCAAACAGGCTGATATTCTGCAGAACTCAATTTCGTAACTCACCCTTACCATGACCTGTCGGGCGGTCTGTATTACGCAGATGCAATTTGTGTTCCTCAAAAGTCATACCTATATACTTTTCTCTGACCTCTTCTTGTGTTTTTGCTAATAAATTCAGTCCCATTTCCAACTCTCCGGGGTCTGGCTAACATTCTCCTGCCGAGCATGTTCATGCTTTGATTGGCTGCCCTCGGAAGGAAGCAAAGCGTCAGCTTCATGCTTCCTGCTTCCTGTTGTGTCCAGTGCACAAAGACAAAGACCATATCAGACTTGTTGATTGGAAAGTGAAAAGTTTAAGAAAGAGTTATGCCAGGTCATAGACCTGAGCATTTGAACTTGAAGTGAATCTGAATAGAAATTGATCCTTTTTAGCCTGCTCCTTTTAACTGAACGTTCAGGATGTTCTTACTTTTGTCAGTGAATATTAATGACCGGGTTAAAAACTTCACCTTACCACCTTAAAGCCTTCATACCTGCACTAACAAAAAAAGATGGCATTCTCTGTCATTAGGAAGGCAGTCCACTCATTCATGTGGCATCTTCGCTATTTGCAACAAGTGTTTTCCTTCAAGCAGAATAGAGTGGCAGTCTGTGCCTGTTGCCTGAATGCCTGTGCCAGACCCCTGCATGTGTCTGAAAGCAAGCAATGGGGCCCCAAGAATTCATGGATTATGGCTAGTGAGGCAAAGGCTGAGTTGGGATTCACAGCAGCAGCTGTTCAACCCCCTTGGTGGTGAATAAGTCGGCTCTGTTTCTTCTCCCAAAACCCCCCCCCTACCTTTTTTTAACTCCAGCCACAGCAGGAATCGTTATGCCGTCTATTGGTCTCCGTCAGGCCCTCTGTCTCTCTCCATCCCCACCTCCATGCACGGCCGTCTTAACAAGTTGCAGTAAAGTCCCAGGAACAGCTGGCACAAAAAAACAAGACATCGTTTGGACTTAAAAGAAGGAGCTGTTAACGCCTTGACTGGCTTTAGGTTGCCATGCTGAATTCTTTTCATGCTGAGAATGATCTTTTGAAATTGGAGAACTCATGTCCTCATATAATTGAGGTAAAGTATACCTCAGCTAAGCCCCTCCTGTATACGCAAGTGGCCCAAACCAAAACAAAGTCACAGTTGACACCAAGCACTGGAGGAGGAAGTGGAGGTATACTTTGTAATTAATATTGTTTGCTGTTCTAACAAAAAGTACTAGGCAGTAGAAACAGTAATTTGGTGTAAGCTTCTTTTGTTGCAATCATGTTTATCTCTAGCTTGAACCAAGTTTTCTTTACTATAACTACCACTTCTTACTCTTAGTCAAATTTCTTTAAATTGCAGTCATATCGAAACCAACACTGACTCTGCAAATATTTTATTTTCACTCCTGTTGTATCTTTGAATGTGTTCCACCCCATATACTCGCACTCATACACACATAGATTACTCAACCGGGAGTTCCTTGTTATTGTGAAGCAATACAAATGCTAGTTTTTATAAGTTGGCTTTGGCAAAATTGACAGTCTAGGAACTGTCCAAACCAAGTGGCCTGTAAGTGGTACAGTAGAGGAAGGACTGTATGCTGGAGGGTATCCAGTTGTGGAAGTGGACAGAGGAAGGACATGACCTGAACTTGCTGGAATGTTTTAAAACTCCACAGAGAAGACTTTTCTTTTTCGTCTTGTTTGTACAGTTTAATGTATGGTTGTATGGCTAGGTTTAAGTTTGTAAAACGTATACTTGAGCATCTGTGTGTCATTTCATGTCATGTAATGCTTAGTTTTCTTTAGTTGCACTGAGAAGATAAATAGATGGTCCCTGTAGAAACTTTGACATCTGTAAATCCTCGGTGATTGACGTCTGCTGTTCTTTTTTTTTTTGTTTGTTTGTTTGAGCTCTCGACTTACTTGTCTAATGTTGTAGTCTGGAATGTAGGATGACCGGTCTTGTTTGCACAGAAAATAGAGGATGGTTCAACTGTTCTCCGTAGTCATACTCCATCTTTCTACATGCTTGTACTTTTTGTCCAAAATCAAATCTGTAGAGAGGGAGGAATCACCTCAAAAGAGATTGAATCTAAGAAATTGTACATTGTTGAGTTGTAAGATACTCTCAAAGGAGGATTGTTTCATATCCACGTTTGTTCTGTTTACAGAGTGTAAGAAAGGCTTTTTTAAGGCCTTCGGGTCCAACAAACCCTGCGACCCATGTCCAAAGAACACCCACCCCTTAAGTCCTGGCGCTTTGAGCTGTCCCTGCCTGGAGGGGTTTTATCGAGCCCCAATGGACCCCATGAGTGCTCCATGCTCAAGTGAGACTTTACAACATTGCACCTCAACAAATTACTTCTAAAATATTTTAACTACTTGCTGTCCCTTATTCTTGTTGAAGCTTGATTCACTGCATTGCAAATTTTTTTTAAATTTTTTTTAATCTTTCCAAATTTCTAGGCTTACCATCACCTCCTAAAATATTGGCTGCTACCACATCCCAGATGGCCATTGGGAAGCTGACGTTGTCCTGGAGTCCACCGGGAGACACAGGAGGACGCTCTGATATTACCTATAGCGTGGACTGTGAGTGGTGCGAGGGCAGTGTGTGTCAGTCCTGCGGAGAGAAGGTGCGATATGAGCCCAGCAATACTGACCTAAAGGAAACCTCTGTGATCATTAGTGAGCTCGAACCACATCTGAACTACACATTCACAGTGGAGGCTCGGAGTGGTGTTTCCCAGTTCAGCTCTCAGAGAGCTACCAGCACCATCAGCACTGCCTTGTACTACACAGGTAAGCATTGAACTATATGAAAAGGATTTTTTTTATTTTTTTATTATTAAGTGATTACATGTCCAGAAATCTATTTTAATATCTAGTTATATGTCCTAAAAAAAGAAGTAGCAGACCTTATAAAAGAACTTACAAAATAGACGTTCTTACATTCTGCAAAATCAAAAACAGTTTGTCAAGTAAGAAATTGTAATGATTTAATTTTACGAACCGTTTGCTGCCTTGTTTTTTTCCATCCTAAATTAGACTGTTAAGATTTTGTGTAGTCATTATTTTTTATTTCACACACACAGACCCTCCAAGTGTGACTGGAATGCGTCTGGTAGAAAGGAGCGCTAAGAGTTTGTCCTTGTCTTGGTCGGTGTCTCGCCGAGCGAACCCGAGCACAATTCGCTACAAGCTCATGTACTGCGAGAAGGTTAGGAGCACAGCCATTTCAGAAATACCGTGTTGATTTTGAGCTGGTTCTTTTAACAAAGTTTTGAACTCTCTGCAGGATAAAGATGAGGTGAAGACAGGTAAAACGTACACCGTGCTGGTCCTGGATAAGAACACTGTTGAGATTAGCAATCTCTCTCCATCCACAGTGTATCTTTTTCAAGTCCAAGCTCTTAACCTTGAAGGCAATGTGGGCAGCAACAATGTCGAGGAGGAGTTTTCAACACTGCCAGAAGGTCAAACAATGGAATTTTACAGTGGTTTTCAATCTTACATTGAATTTCATTTTTTATCAAATCACCCAAAATATTTGGCTTACTGATTTGTCGGTCAAGTATTTTATTCAGACTCGGCATGAACATGTTTAAAAAAATTTTTACATAGTAGGGAACACAGCAGTGATTCTTGGAGCGGTGGTAGGAGGAGGTGCCATACTCTTCATCGTGCTGGTGGTCCTGCTCCTGCGCAAACGGTAAGAAACTATTTCTTTCCCTTACAATGTAGTTTTGTCTCTTTTACTTGGCTCATTCATGACCCCGTCTTCTTTTCTCTGCATGATCCAAGATGTCCAAATCTATTCAGTATTGTCCTGTTTATAGCTCTCGTTCTCTTTTTATCTGGATCCAGTCCTTTACCACTCAGAGTAAAGAAAGAATGTGGTCTTGAATGCAACTGCTCAATAAGTGCTTTAACTAGAGACCCGATTTGAATGGACATTAATCGGGCCGGACATTGTGCCAGATAAGAGGGCGTCGGTTCTTTTAGGTGTAAGAATGGAGTGGCAGTGTGAAGGTGACTCAAACCATAGGTAGTTGTCTCTGATAACCTAGACCCCTGGCACCACTCAGCAAACACCAGCGTTTTTTTTTTTAAGAATCAAATCTCTCCTCGACTGAATGGCGCCGACTGTGAAACCAGGAACTGCTCAGTTTTTAGTAGGAAAAGAAATATTTTACTCATTATCTCTTTGTTTCCGCAGCCGAAAAAACTCTCACACAAGGCAAGGACCAGAGGACGCCTACTTCTCCAGCTCAGGTTAATATTAAAAGGCTCTTTTTAAACTCCATCTTTATTTGCCCTCTCTCTTTATTTCATTCCTAATTTCAGTAAATCCTCTCTTCTCCAGAGCAACTGAAACCTCTAAAGACTTATGTTGATCCTCATACATACGAAGACCCCAACACGGCTGTGCTTAAGTTTGCCAGCGAGATCCATCCGAGTCACATCACCAAGCAGAAAGTTATAGGAGCAGGTTGGTACATTTTTGGGGGGGTTTCCTCGAAAACTGCTGATTCATTCAGTATTTACTTTAAGCCTTTCTAGCTATATAACATGCCCATACACTGCCCAGAGTGGTAATTTATAAAATAAAAAAATGTTTTTTTTTTCTGCATGTTTGGACATGTTTTTGAGCAGATTTTTGCAGAAATGTTTTCCTTCTTTTAGAGCATCTGCCATTATTTTCTTAACCCTGCTACATGACCCTGTTCTTGCTTCAGTTTGAACCAAGTGCTAATGGTGAAAAAGCTAACCAATTTATCAAGGGTTTATTTATACAAACCCCTCTGCAAAAACGGCAGTAAATTTAAACCAAAGTCTTTGTATTTATTGAGTATACCTTAATGGTCAGACCTCCCTAACCGCGAGAGGAGAAGATTAGGGCAGTATGGTCACCTTTCCCCCTATGAGCTCCCCCACAGGTCTTCCCACGGCCCCTTTTTTTTCCTTTTTCCTTTGTGTGTGACAGCTGATTCCCAGGCCCTTATAATACGCGCACACACGCTCACACACTTACCCTCCCCCAGAACCAAACCCTGACCACTCTCGGGGTAGTCCGCACCTCCAGGTGCTTTTAAACACATGCCTTGTTTACCATTTCCTCTCTATGGTATCTGAGATGGCTTCAAAGAATGTAACATAATAGCCCCTCTGGAAATCAGTGAAATCAGTAGTGCGGCAAGGCTTATCTGATACCCGTATGTATTATGCATGGGGGCTGCTTTGCTGTAGGTGAGTTTGGAGAGGTTTTCCGAGGCATCCTGAAGGTCCCTGGGCGCAAAGAGGCAGCAGTGGCCATAAAGACACTGAAGCCAGGCTACACTGAGAAGCAGAGGCAGGACTTCCTGAGTGAGGCCAGCATCATGGGCCAGTTCTCCCACCAAAACATTATCCGCCTGGAGGGTGTGGTTACCAAATGTAACTATCAGCCATTTAAATTTCCTTTGATTAGTTTTCCTTTAGCACTGTTGCTTTTTATGGGGTGCAACTCTTGACTGTTTTTTTATATGTGTTTTTAGTCAAACATGCTATGATCATTACTGAGTACATGGAGAATGGTGCGCTGGACAAATATCTGAGGGTAAGATGCTGAAACTGGAAATACCCTAGAACAGAAATATATTTAGGGTGATTTTGTTGTTTAATCAATGGTTTTTATTTGATTGTTTAAGGATCATGATGGGGAAATGTCATCCTTCCAGTTGGTTGGTATGCTCCGTGGCATTGCGGCAGGCATGAAGTATCTCTCAGACATGAGCTATGTACACAGAGACTTGGCTGCTCGCAACATCCTGGTCAATTCCAACCTGGAGTGCAAAGTTTCCGACTTCGGTCTGTCCCGAGTTTTGGAGGATGACCCGGAGGGCACTTACACCACTAGTGTATGTGTAGAGCTCACCTAGTAATTTAATGAAATATTTTCAGAAGAATGTTTGTACAAGCAGGTCTTCACTGCAGTTATCTTTATTTTAACAGCTAAATCTATAATTATTATTTCCTTGACATTTCTTAAAGAGAAACATTTCAGTCTGAATTTGTTTGTGGTTTCTTTTCACAGGGCGGGAAAATTCCCATTCGCTGGACGGCTCCAGAAGCTATTGCTTACAGGAAGTTTACGTCGGCCAGTGACGTTTGGAGCTTCGGCATAGTTATGTGGGAGGTGATGGCTTTTGGGGAAAGACCCTACTGGGACATGAGCAACCACGAGGTACACACTGTGACAAATCGGTAGTTCTATAAATGAGCTAAGTGTCTTTCCAATTATTTGGGACTTCATCTAAGCTTTATGTCTCACTTTAGGTGATGAAGGCCATTAACGAAGCTTTTCGTTTGCCTGCTCCGATGGACTGTCCATCTGCTGTGTACCAACTCATGCTACAGTGCTGGTTGCAGGATCGCTCGAAAAGACCTCGCTTCCAGGATATTCTTAGCCTTCTTGACAAGCTTCTCAAAAGTCCTGACTCCCTCAAGACCATTGCGGACTTTGACCCTCGGTAAGTATAGTATTCATCTCAAAACGAATAGATGAGCATTTAAAGGAACGAAGAATGCTGGAGACGTACATTCCTTCTCGAATGATACAGCTACGGAATAAGATCTGATTGTAAGATGAAACTGGGTGGTGGCAAAGTTAAGATGAAACTAAACTCTCTTTTTATTGTCATACTATATCCATGCATTCATGCAAGTGGCACTTTTATTAGATTCCGTGACTAAACAAACAGGTTTTTCTTTCAAAGTCCGTCTCCAATAAGAACATGATACGCAAACCAAAAAAAAAAAGACAAACATGTGATGCGGTGCTGACTTCCCCTTGTTTCTCTCAGGGTTTCTATTCGGCTTCCAAGCACCAGTGGCTCTGACGGCTCTCCCGTCAGATCCGTGTCTGACTGGCTGGAGTCTATTAAGATGAGCCAGTACAGCGAAAATTTCAGCATGGCGGGCATCGTTAGCATGGATCAGGTGCTGCAGATGAAGAGCGAGTGAGTAGTTCACACTGCAACCTCATGAGCAAGGATTTATTACATACTTTTTAATGGACCAAGAAGATGGGCCAAAGTTCATTTAAAGTGCAAACATCCGGTCTTTTTTCCCACAGCATGTTACAGATAGCACCTATGGTAACCCACTCCACCCTACAACAAAGGTGTTGAAATGTTTTCATGCGTTTTATGACCATATAAATTAGAAATTGAAATATCTTTTTTCTGACATTTTTACTGATCAGAATATGTATTCGGAATATAAAGTCATTCAAAATATATGAAGAAGCAAACAGTCAGTATGCAAATCCTGTATTTGAATATATTAGATTATATAAACACAATATCTGGTTTTGTTTATATAGGTGGGAATGCTGTTTCACGTTAATAATATCCGATTGGAATAAGAAGATACTTTTGAAATCTTGAAAGTGTCTATGCTTGTTTTTAAAGCTTACTTATTGGTGGTGACTGCAGTTTATTCATTGGCTGGAGGGATAAAGTTGTTTGTCCACAGATTATTAATGCTCAGTTTAGCTAAAATAATTCTTTTTTTTTGTCTATATATGTAAGAGTTTATACATTGTTCCGAAAAGAAAAAAACAGCCTGTAATTCCGCAGAAAGGTTGAACGGAAAATCTGGTGGCAGGAAAAGAATGTTTATTTTTTATTTTTTTCATATTTTGGTGGCCTGGATGTGGTAGCTTGTGGGCGGCTGCTCCGCCCTATTTCCACCCCCTCCTTTCCTCCATCCCTACTTATTCCTTTATCGTCCCTCCCTTCGCCCACATCACCAGTTAAGGGCTGTGTTTTTAGTGCAGCCAGGAACCATGGTTTCTCCCTGCTGAGGACATGAGGCTGTGTGGCTCCCCTTCCAAAAAAATGGGTAGAATAATAAAAACTGATTGAAATCAATTAAAGGATGGAATCTGAAGAGGTAAGAGTTGAGATACAGCAGTAGATGTGTCTAGAGCACTCCGTACAAGGAAGCAGTCAGTCTATTGTTATGCACAAAATAAAGCATGGCCGAATTAGGGCGAAGGAGTCAACACTAGTTGGGAGTTGTGACCTAAAACTGCACTCCCATGGGTGTATTTAGCCTGGAAGTGGGCTGAACTATGGTCAGAGAAGCAGAAATGCCTTTGATGTGTTTGTCATATTTTTTTCGGTTTTTGCTCTATTTTATGGTTGAACAGTCCATCTGTTCTATTCTGTTCTGGTTGCTCAGTGGTGGTGGGGAGCCCAGAAACTATTTATGAGTCTTCACATGCTGGGGCTTCTAACACCAGTGATGCATGGAAGTTATAGGGCATTTTTAAGCCTTGTTAAATCATTTAGCTTGTTCATTAAAAATTCAATCTCTGCTATTCTACAAGAATTGACTGATTGGCAGTAAAGGCAATAAATGCAGAGCTTTAATGATACTCAAGGGGCTCTTTGAATATCTTGGCTCCTTTGTCTGCTAACAGGGCTCTTTTGACGAGGAAACCTTCTGTTATAGGGTCTGTATAGACATGTAGGGGTTTCTTCAGAAGGCAACGAACTCTTAAAGGTCAAGGGTTGTGCTTAGAGATTATGGTGCTAATTTGTTGGTTGCTATTTAACTGTCATTGTAAAACATTAGCGGTTGCAAAGGCATTTAATAGGCGAACCATTTTCAACAATTGCACACATGAGTGGTATTGGTTGGATTTTTCTGTTTGCTCAAAAACACAAAAGAACAAGTTTTTCAGAGAAATTTAGTGTTGATGTGAGGGAGCAAACATTGACTCAAAGTTGCAGCATGCAACGCGGCTATACGTAATGCCAGATGTTTGGCTCAGCTAGTTAGTCTAAAGTAATCTTTTTTTTTTAGTTTAGTAGTAGCAATTAACCAAACAGCATTATGTGGAAACTGTTAGGCAAAATGAAAAAAAAAAAAGACCAAGTTGACAAAAAAAGAACATTAAACCATAAAAATACATTACATTTTCACATATTTGAAGTTTGCATTTTGATATGCAAGTCATCAATAATCAATATTAGACTGTAGACTGTGTGTACAGAATGCATTCTTTCAACCCAATGTTTTTTGACACCCTCCCAATTTTCTATTTAACAGGGACATCCGTAACATCGGCGTACGCCTGCCAGGACACCTAAAAAGAATCGCCTACAGTATCTTGGGACTTAAGGACCAGACTAGCACCCTAAGTGTATTTGCTGTGTGACACATTGACCCGAATATTCAGAAGTCGCTACCAGGTCCGTTAAACGTCGCCTCCTTGACTGGGAAAACTAAGAACTGACAGCTACCCTTGGCTCGGGCTGCAGGGACAGCCCTACAACCATGGCTCTACCACCGTCCAGCTTAACAAGGTGTGGACTCTCATCACAATGGAGCCTTGTAGCAAATTTGCTATATGTATCAATATTGGAGGGCAGGGGAGGCAAATGATGGATGAGACAAAATGTTTATATAGAAAATCTATTTTTACACCAATTGTTTTATTTTTTCCATTCTTACTTTCCAAGAAACTGAGAATCAAATCATCAATTATGCGAATTAATCATAAACAGATCTTCCAGAGGCATAGCAGTAACGGGCATTTTTCATGTTTGATGACTGATTCCATTGGCTTTTGAAAACATGAACCTTCGCATGCTGATAAGGACAAAGCTAAGTGATCTGATGTTCCTCAGTCAGGTGGAGGTGTTAATTGCAGGACGGTATATGAAAAGAAGTATACAACACAGGACCTATTGTAAAGTATCGTGTTGTGGTGTGGGCTGACAATTGGTTTGCCGGCTAGAAGCGTATTTAACATAGTGCAGTTGTTTTACATTTCGATGATTTCAAAGAAATGGCAAGGTTTAGGCTCAGTCTTACTTCATTGTGCTTACGGTATAGTAAGCATGAGCAAAAATAGCACTTAAATCCAAATATTTTAGTGGCAGAACTGTTTCAGCTTAAATGCTTGGCTTTTCTATTTCCGGTGTTTCATCTTATGATTATGTTGATTTGACATTTGGTGAAATACTTGAGGTTAGGATTTGACTGCAGCAGCATGTCGGATTCAATCGTTCCTGTGTGTATGATGTGTGGACTAAACGACAGGCAAACAAGCAAAAAGAAGCTGCAAGAGGTCCAGTAAAAGTTGTAGTTGTAACATATCCGAATGAAAGATCACGTTGTATTTTTGTATGTTGTACGTTTTGACATATTCATGTCGATTTTGTATAAAAATTATAATGCAGAATTCCAGGGTTTCTTTTATGGAACCAAGGGTTATGAAATGAAATGCTTTAACGTGCATTGGCTGCATTGTGTAAGACTTTTGCAAACCTGTCTTGTTTGGTTAAACGTTTCCCTTAATCACAGGATAGTTAATGAGACATGGCCTTGGTATGATATATGACATATGGCCTTGTAGTGCATTTCTAAGGAGTTCTTTTAATTCCGAAGAAATCTGGAAATCGAATTCAAAATGGTGCATTGATGGAAAATGTTTAGTTTTGTTGCTGTTTATTATGCGAGTGTGTTATCCGGATACTCACACAAAAAGCAAAAGTAATTGCAATTTTAAAATGACTTTTTTCTGAAATATTTTGTTTGAATTTGCGCTGTACCCTTGCATTAATTATGTTTTAAAAAAGAACGAAATATAGTTAAAACTACACAAACCTCACACACACAAATCTCACCTAAAACAAGGATTTGGCCAAATGTTTTGTACTTTATTTAATAGTATATTTATTTTTGTTTTATTTATTATCTATAAAAATCTTTGCGCTGGGATTTTTGTCATTGATGTCATCAGTCACAATAAAACTCTTAGTAGTTTGTCCTTCATTGAATGCTCTGCTTTCTCCTTATGAATATTCACACCAACATAATATCAACAAAATAAAATCCTTCTTCCAATGCACTATACCAGAACATCCTAAAGTAGTTTGTTTCTCACGTACCACAGCAACTTGCTAAAGGCTACACCAAGCCAAACAAGTCTTCACATCTGAAAGTTCTCCACGTTCATTCCTTCACCAGCCTCTCTTTTTCTCTCTTTCAGCCTTAATAAGATGGAAAAACATGGACGCTTGTCACATAACTAGCAAGGTCCACCTTAGAAGCTATACTTATGATAGAAAACTCAAAGGCCCACCTTTACATAAGCAAAACGGCCACTGATTGAACACTACTTTTATGAACGTCTTAAAGTTAAAATCTGAAACTGATGCTATGTTTGATAAATAACAACTTAAAACATCTGTCGTGTGTGTGTGTGTGTATATATAGGCTCGTTAATTAGTGATGCACTGCTACCAGTATCCATATCGGGCCAGTGTAACGCCCCCTGTACCGGCGACCTACAGAGGGGCGTGGCCTGGCGAAGTTTCTACTTATGTGCCGCTTATGTCACGTGTCTTTTGGCTTATGTCCTCATTGGTTTCTGACTACGTTATGTTCATGTCATGTGTCTTTCAGTTAAGTTCTCATTGGTTACAAGCATGCGCCTTATGTTCATTCTGTTAATGTTCTCCACCTGCCTGTGATCATGTATTAATTATGTTCTCTTTAAAAGTCAAGCGACGAGCGATGCTCATCGCTGGTTATTGTGTTGTGTTTCGTTAGTGAACCAACCGAGTAACACTGCTCCGGTTACAGAGTGCCTTTATGTTTTGTCATGTCACAGCTTCAGTAAAGACTTTAAACTTACAGCGTGCCTGCGTATTTGGGTCTTCTTTCTGCAATCGGAGCTTCGGCGGCTCAGACAGCGGCGTCTTAGAGCTGCGTTGTTACAGTATGTGATAAATAAGATCTGAAAAAACAAAAAAAATATATATACAGTATATATAAATCAAAGCTCAACAATGCTGTTTTAACTGGTTGGAACCCACTGGGTACCAATTAGTCATTTTTTATATGTTTTATCATTTAACACTTATTTTTTTTTATATAAGTTACTTATTTTGTATATTTAATAATTTAACACTTATTATTTTATATAAGTTACTTATTTTTATGTTTTATCAATTACACTTATTTTTATATAAGTTACATATTTTTTATATGTTTTATCATTTAACACTTATTTTTTCTATAAGTTACTTATTTGTTATATGTTTTATCATTTAACACTTATTCTTTATATAACTTACATATTTTTTAAATGTTTTATCGTTTAACACTTATTTTTTATATAAGTTACTTCTTTTTTATTTTTCTCCCCTTATTTGGCTATATTTATATACATTACGCAATAATAACAAATGACATTTTGCTCCTTTTGTTCCTTATATTTATAAACATGATTATATTTGACACAAATCAAAACATCAATCTAAAATCTAATAGGCTAAACAATAATAATTATTAATGTTATTATTATTTTGGTGGTTACTTATTTAAAAAGAAATATTTAGCATATAGTTACATACGAGTATAGTATATACTAGTAGTTAATATAAATATAATATAGTTATATACAGTACTATATTAGAATGGATTTTTTGGGCAGACTTTGTAGCAGAGAATTCGAATAAACAGTAGTACGTAGTATAAATGTAAGGGTTATCAGTACCATGGAAATTCCAACCATCCTCTCAAGTTGCATCCTAAGAGCACACGATAACATCCTGCCTCTTTTGTTGAGTCTGTGAGGATGTTCCTCTCGTCCAACGTGCCCATGTGCTTTCTGTCCGTGTCTGGACCCGGCTGTAACTGATGACAGCCTTCCAATTCAAAGTGGTCCTGTATTTAAACGACACTAGACAGGTTGTGTATCGACTTACTAACGACTAGCTAAGGTCGTTGAGTGAAATGAGTCCAGCCGGCTGTAGACCTTAGAGATACACCGTGCTTTATTATTGATGAGATGGTGCCGTTTTTCAGTCAATTAGAGAAAGACAACCCAAGAAAGATAGTGGAGGTAATTGTATTATTACCGATGCTGTAATGCATGAGTGCAGACTGATGGGAAAAGTTTTGCTCATTGGGATATACGTCACACATTCGAATGATTCTTTTTGCTTTGGGACAGTGTGTATTGTTACGGTAACGCTCTGGCTCAGTGATCAGAAGGTCAGGGGTTCAATTCCCAAGATCACCAATCTGGTGATCACCAAGATCAGGTGGTGATGGTGATGGTGGCTCAGCGGTATAAGGCTCTGGTTCAGTGATCAGAGGGTCAGGGGTTCAAGCCTCACACTAGGCAAGCTACCAACATTGGGTTCTTCAGCAAGGCCCTTAACCTCAGTTGCTCCAGGGGGTGCCGTATGTTCTGGCTGACCCTGCGCTCTGACCCCAGCCTTCAAATTCATAAGCTGGGATATGCGGAATAAAAACATTTCACTGCATGTATGTGTATGTGATAAATAAGATCTGAATTTGAATTAAAAGTGCTTTATAAATAAAATTCTATTGAATATTCTTCTCAGCTTGAAAGTTTACCATTTGGTACCATATAAAGGTTGTAGCACAATGCTTAAGGTGGTGGACTGCTGATCGGAAGGTTAATGATACTAATAATAATAATTATAGCCACTGCTGAGTGTAAAGGTTGCCAGATAATAAAAAAAAAAAGAAGCAGTCACACTGCATGGACACTGAATGCAGGTAGGACATTTACATGCATGTAAGGTGTGTATGTAGACACGCATGCATGATTGAAATGATCAAAATAGATGTTATCCTTATTTTTTTATTTTGTTCTGACCATTCCATGGTCTATACAGGAAATAAGCTGATGTCATGTCAGTTTAAAATGTTAAAATGTCAATAAGAATGCTTTTTGGTTTTAGATAGATTGATATATTTCTTTCTTAATATTCAAGTATCAAACTTTTTGTTTGTCTTTTTCGGTATGTAATTGTATTATGGACAGCCAGTGTTACGGTACATTTATTAAGATATTACAAATGTTTGCTTGGAATAAGAGGTTACTTCTCAGTTTTTACAGCATCAGACAAAGGATCAAACTAGAGATGTACCAATACCGATCCTTGATGCCTCACGTGACGTCATTTACAGTATTTGGCTGACAGAACTGATAACACGTACAGATTACAGTCATATTACGCCCTTTCAACGTTCTTGCAGTCCTATATTTATTAGTCTCATTAGTTTGTGTTGTGCTTGGAAAACTGCCAGATCAAAAAAATAAAAAATAAATGAATGAATGAACGAATAAATAAATAAATAAACATACAAACAAACAAATAAATAAATAAAAGGTATCGGTCTTGGCGAATACCGGCCAAAAAACCTGGTACACGTACTCGATTATTAAAAACGGGTATCGGTGCATCCCTAGATCAAACACTATTAAGAATGGAAAACCTACAAGACCGTCTGTTGCCATCTCTTAAGTGGAAACGTTCTTTTCATTAGCTGCTGCCTCAAAAGGCTTGATCGTGAAAGCGATCCGATTTCAGTCATGACCAAGCTGTCCGTGTCGCTGGATATCAGCTACCCCTAATTACCCCTAATATATTCTATTGGTGTTTAGTGTTCTGTGGGACTTGCTGATATGTATCAAGGAGAATGAGATTCTCATTCGTGTCAATGCATTCATAATCATAATGGTAGTAATATGGATAATATGGGTTTTTTTTTTAGGTTGTATGAATTTTAACGTATTCAGATACTATTTATAAGTTGGTTTTTTATTTTAAGTCCCATTCTGTACGGATCCAAATGACCATTGCAGCATTTGAAATAACGCTGTAATTAGCAGTTATTCCAGAGAAACATTAAGATCAATGGTATAGTTTTAATAAAGATGACTTGTACAGATGGAAAGGGTTAGGGTTAGGAAAATGTGCACTTTTTTAGCACTGGACTTGTGCATTATTACTGACCATGCATCATCATCATGGTCACCTCTACATTAGGGTCAGTTAGATACTGATGTTGGCTGCGGATTGAGCCAGTTAATGGTGGACAGCAATTCGAGATGAACTGATGATATTAATTCTCAATAAAACATTAGCGGGATTATTGATTTATTAATTTATGTGAGATATTTTTTCATATTTTCATATTTGCTCGCTTCCAGAAGGTTTAATGAATTTTTGTATTGATCAGGATTAATATAGAGACATAAAAACTGCCACACCTACAGTATGTGCATTCATTAGAGGACTCCGTTAGTCATCATATCAGACCTACCAAATATACTTAAAAAAAAAAAAAGTTGCTGAAAACACAAAAAATATTACAATACAGAAAACAGGAACTAAAAAAAACCAATAAATCTATGGAAAGTACCAAAATAATAAATCGCCTTTAATCTCATGACCATCTACTTAAATATTTCACTTTATTTTCACCAGGTTAAACTCTGTACGCATTAAAGGTGTTCATTTACAACATAGCATAATAATTGTGGGATGTTTAATGGCGTTGGCAGTATTTAAATAAAAATAATGAGAGGATATACTATCTTTACCTAAGAAAAGAGAGTTATCTTGGCTAACAAGTGAATTCCTTGAGGCGGGTGCTCGCAAAATGCCCTAAAACATAAAAAAAAAAAAAAAAAAACATTTTTTGAACATCCGATTCAAAATATCATTCAATGAAAAATAAACACAAAAACAGTTAACTAACATTCTTAAAGGTAGGGTATGAGATTTGGAAGGGGCTAACAATAGCAAGCTAGCTTTGAAAGCCAAAGACCATTCCAAATGTACGCCTCCTCCAAAACACACGAACGCGGTGCTCAGGCAGAGCAGAGGGACAGACAGGACGAGAGAGAGTCTCATGTGTAATTCAGCGGTGAGTAAATATTACAGTACAAAGCCGTAATATTACAATAACCAACGTAAGATACTTTATAAACATGTAATTACACGCAGCAAGTTAATAACAGCAACGTAGCGCTGATGACGTAGCCGTCTGCTCTAACAGGGTGCGCAGAGGTATGCTAATACATATGTTAACAGGCAGGTAGGACGGCCTATCGTAACGTCCGGACCGAACGTTTTGATTGGACGAAGCTTTTTAGGTCGTACGCTTTCCACAGACGATATAAATACATATAAATACATTTAGAACGCTTAACTTAAAGACTGCTATCGAGATGTGAAGAGACTTACAACCATCAGAACAACAAATGTTTTTGAGCAAAATCACCTACCGTGCCTTTAATATTACTAAATACAGTTGTTGTAGTTCTGTTTTTGCTCAAGTTGTCTTTGTTAGTTTTTTCAGGTGCCATCCAACATTTTACAGTAAGGTCTCCGGTCCCTCTACAGAATTATGATCTGTAGTATATATGTATATGTGTATATATAATCTGATTATGATTATTATCAAATAACACTACTTTTGGTTTATTTAAGCGGCGGTTTTGTATTGTAGCATGTAGCTTGGTGTCTGTACAAACTCCTACTAAAGTCGCTGGCAGCTTTTGACCCTGACTTTACTGCACTGTGCCTCTGGCAGCTCTGCCAGTCCACCAGCTGCCCTCTACGGGGGATTTCAGCATTGTGCTACAGACCTGGCGAAATGCCCAGACTCCTACACACTGCTTTTCTTTTACTCTCTCTGTCTCTCTAAGGTTTTTATCTTGGTGATCCTCCGCTAGAGACTGTGGGGTGATACATTAATTCCTTTCCACATAGTCAGTCTGAATAACAGCCGTGGCGTGTGTTCACTCAAAGCGAAACAGGTTATAACAAGCCGTTCAACACGTACACGTTTGTCCTGGTTTGAATACATTTCTAAACATTTAAGCAACTATTAAGCTCATTATTGACATGCATAAACCACGATTTTGGCTATTTCTTGAAAACTTTCTCGTTTTAACATTTTTACAAATAACCAGAAATGACTCATAATAAATGTATTAAATCTAATGACGATTTGTTATTTACACTAAACAAAAAAAAATACATTACAGACCCCCATGTGACACGCTATGCTTTGTCGGCCTCGCTGCTTTATAGAACCGCCGGCATTTCAGCTATTCAAATCATCAGCCCTAAAACGATGATGCAAAAGTAAAATCCTAAATTCATGAACTATCCTACAGGTGAAATTTTTCATCAGTCCAGTGTTTCGTAGAACTTACTTAGAAACCTAATAATCTAGGTTAAAAGTTATTATCTCATGTTTAAGTGCATTACTATAGGTCAGGGGTCACCAACATGGTGCCTGTAAGCACCAGGTAGCCCGCAATGACCACATGAGTCTCCCACGGGCCTGTTTTGAAAATATCCCACCATAACACCACTTAACAGTGACCTGCATCTATATTTATCGTTGCTCTTCTTTTTTAAATCAGACTTACATTAATGTAAATTTGAAAATATAATAACTTATAAAGATTTATAGTAATGAAGTGTTACATATTGCTATATATCTGTTTCCTACCTTGTTCAATCATTGCTGATAATTATTGTGAGAAATCATTAACACGATCAGTGTCTTCACATATATGTATAACATTCATTATAAATAATAACATAATTAAAGGTAAATTGAGCTGGATGAGGGAACATATGCTGGTGATATCAGCAGTCTAATGAACTATATGGATAAAGAGACATATACAGTATGTACTGTATAGTCTACATGGACATGCAATTTGCTTGCCCTTGGATTCCAGGTTGGAGATTTGTTTATTAAGCCTTGAATTGAGAATTATAACGAACCTGACGTAACTATTGTCGTTAGTTTAAGCGTTATCCTTAATTATTGTACATTTCTGGGAATATTATTATTTTTTTGTACGGCTACTTAATATCTGCCTGACCTTTATTGAGACTGAAGGCCTAACACTACACAAAGAATGCCATATAAAAGATGAGGAAGGCTGGAATGTCTCACATTTGTTGGTCGACCACACATGGGGTTGTCATGGTTACGGTGGTTTGAACGCTTACGATTATAAGCCGCTTAGCCGCTTTTACAGCCTTCGAGTTTATTAGATACAGTACTTAAAAAAAGGGCCTTTGGGACTTGCATAGTAGTTGTTGACTTACATATGGTCGTCGTTATGATTTCATTTAATTCTTTTAATTAAGGGTTTTAGTTCAATGGTCTTTCATTGAATTGTTGGTCTTCGATTCACTTTGGTAAATGGTTACACTTGTGGGATTAAGCCCATGCTTCATCTCTACCAAAGAAAGTGATGCAGCAACACTTTTATCCTTTGGTTTGTCAACGGATCCTTACATCCTGTACAATCAGCAGTTAATCGCAGGACTAACACTTAGAGACAGGCAACCGTTCACACACACATTCACTCCTATGGACAATTTAGAGTAGCACATTCACCTATGCACAATCACACGTGTTTGGAGGTGGGAGGAAACCGGAGTACCCAGGGAAAACCCGCGCCCGAGCAGAAATTATTAAAATAATACTAGAAGTTTTTTAATCTGTTCTACAGGCACGACATTTTTGCGTGGTAAATGATCAATGCTCTTACCATGCCCATAGTATTAAAGTCATGGCCACATCAGATGTATGGGAATTTCACAGCAATGTTTCCCAGCTTTTGTTTGCAGGTACTCTCACAGATACTAAGACACAGAACAAAGAGCCCTTTGCTTTCTTCTGGTCACACAGATCCGAAGGTTATAGCCTGGAATGTGTTAGTGATGAATAGGTAATTGTTTCAAGTATTGAAGTAAAATCCAGACTGTTGCATTTAAAGGGCTTATGGACTGACTATTGGTCAGATTCAAATTAGCTAGGCAAGTTTTGTTTCATCACTTAATAATATTTTCAGTGCATAGTGAAGAATAAGGCCAGATTTTGGTCTGTGATAGTAGTTTATTTCACCAGGTGGTTTTTAGAAGAAAAAAACAAACCCTAATGAAGTCTTTCTGTATGTTGATGGATGGTGGGTCAAGTCAAGCTGTGCGTTAGACCTGAATGGGACATATGGGTACAAAGAAGTAAACAGGGCACGAAGATAGGGTCGGTACTTGGTCCATTCTATCTCTTTAGTCTCAAGTTTAATATGATCTTAAAATCATTAGGAATATTTTGATCAATAACGTTCTAAGGCCCATTGCAAGATTTAGACAACTTGGTGTAAAAGATACTAAAACCTTTAATATTCTTCTTATCGACTTGTTCATATTCTGTTCACAACTGTTGCATGATCGGAGTGATTTCCTCACAGCGGAATCAGTTGTATTCAAAGTCTATGTTTTTTTTGTCTCGTTAACATTCATAGTATTAGTCATCGTCTGAAACATAATGACTCGACACAATGAATGAAAGAAAAAGGATAGCGAGTGATGCTTACTAAATTACTCGCACAATGTCTTTGTTTAGATAAATGTCTGCACCGCAGCAAGAAGAGCATGGGTTCGATTCCCATCCAGTGTGTGGAGTTTGCATGTTCTCCATGTGCTTGTGCGGGGTTTCCCCCTGGGTACTCCGGTTTTCTCCCGTCGCCAAACACGTTTGATTGTACATAGGTGAATGTGTTACTCTAAATTGTACATAGGAGTGAATGTGTGTGTGAACGGTTGTCTGTCTCTA
>JAOUQX010000015.1:4454060-4468992 GCA_028566295.1 Liobagrus marginatus
GTACAATATACTGGAATATAATATATCAGAAGTATACATACCTGCTTACTATAATATACTATAAATCTGCATTGTACTTGTGCATTCTATACATAGCATACCATAAACATGCAGTGCATGCACATACTATACTGCAATATGCACACCTTCCATACATAACACACACTACATATATACATACGCATATTTACACATATATATATATATATATATATACATATACATATATACATATACATGTATATATACATATAGCATACATATATACAAGCTGCATTAGAGATAAAACAGTTTTTGATTTGAACAGAATGCTCGTTTGTCTTACCATAAATAAAGACAGGCATGAAGTAGCCAGCAGGCAGGGGTAAGGTGCAGGCCAAGATCAATAGCCAGAACTTCGGACAAGAAAAGAGAGACAAAATGTCTTGATGCATTTATGTGACTATGACATTTGTTACAGTTTTATTGTAATCAACATTGGCGAGCACCTAACTGGATAACACATTATTGAATACGAGGTCCCATTCGTCTGATGAATGCAGTGACGTGATTGCTCACTGAAATCAAAGTATGGAAGTGACTCGTTATAACCTTATTTAATGAATAGAAATGATTAAAGGCACCCAGTTAAATAGAAGCTGACTTTCAAGGCAACTTATAAAACAATTCAGTTCAAACTGTAACTGCAGTATTTCAGTAACTTCATTTCATCTTTTGTAACTGCCTTATCCTGGCTGAAGTTGTGGTTAGCTGCGTTCAAGCCCCAGAACTGCCAAGCCGTCATTTATTGGGCCCTTGAGGAAGGCTCTTAACCCTTTGTGTTCCAGAGGTGCGTGCATGTATCATATATGTGATTGTACATAGTTGAATGTGTTACTCTAAATTGTACATAGGAGTGAATGTGTGTGTGAATGGTTGTCTGTGTCTAAGTGTTAGCGCTGTGATTAACTGCTGATTGTACAGGATGTACCCCGCCCTAACTCACACACTAAGTTATCTGGGATAGACTCCAGCGCCCCCTAGACCCTGAACAGGATAAACGCTAGATAATGAATGAATGAAAAAACAAATGCAAAAATATACTGATATTTAGGGGGAGTAACGCATTTTATTTAATTCTCTTATAGGAAAATAAACCACTTATAGGTGATAACAGTAACTCTGTTTCACTGGCATTTATCATTTTTAATCATTGGATCATTGACCTTTATTCCTTACTTATTCTGGAACCGTGTGTAGTTCACTTCACCTTTATGAGAATAAAGCATCCAAGTGTGTGATAAACACTGTATCCAGATGGACTCCATTGTTGCCATTGAGAAAGCGGGAATTCTTGCGCTAATGTGGCATTGTGGGACATTAAATGCCACTGATTGCTTTCTAACAGTGAGGTTACGAGCTGCTTCATCGAGAGCTGTTATAGCAAAAACAGAGAATCGGATTAAGCCTATATAACATACAATTTATATTTGTATTACAAAATATTACATTTTATCATTTATAACTGCAAGTTCGCCATCGTCAACTTTAAAAAACTGTATCACCTCAACTGCATGTTATTTCCTTCACGGGCTGACAATAGGCAGGAGGTTAAAAACATTTATTATACAGACATTTTAAATCTCATGTTTCTCCCATTAGAAGTGTTTCAGAAGTGATCACACTTCACTTAAGATTAGTGTTTATAGAGTTACATGAACACTCACATGACCAGATCCCTATATGGCACCTGACACAGACATTAATGTCAGGTGGCATAACTTATAACATCATTGACATAACATTTGATTAGTCTCCTGTACCCAGACCCTCACACTGATGGCAGAAGGACTGGACTCAATGACGACTTTATTTTCCCATGAGGGCATCTACCTGACATGTAAAGCATTCAGTCATAGCTCATGTAGTTCATTGGCATGTGTAGTGGCATAAGAATATTAAGCGGATGCCAATACAAATGAACTGGGTTATACTGTGATCTTCATCTTCGCCATTTGGAAAATGTTAAGCTAGTCCACGTTAGCAATTATTGCTATTAGTAAGTTTTAAACACCACAGCTTCCTTCTTTCATTCTTATCACTTATTTCAATACGTGCAGGATTCTCACCCGGGAAGCTATGAAAGATCCTCCAGCGTGAGGGAAGGTCACTATTGCCAGCAGGAAAGCTACAGTTGCTGAATATAATGTCTTTCTAGATAAAAAAAAAAAAAAAAAAACACAACGAAAAACCACAAACCCTTCAATCTCAGATCTTATTTATCACATACACATGCATGAAGTGAAATGTTTTTATTCCGCATATCCCAGCATATGAATTTGAAGGCTGGGGTCAGAGCGCAGGGTCAGACAGAATGTACAGCACCCCTGGAGCAAGTGAGGTTAAGGGCCTTGCTCAAGGACCCAATGATGGTAGCTTGCCTGGTGCGAAGCTTGAACCACGACCTTCTGATCACTGGCCCAGAACCGTACCCATTGAGCCACCACCATCCCAACATCCCTTCAGTCAGTGAGGGCACGAACATTAAGGTGATATATCATCCAGCACCCTTAGCACAGCACTCGGCTTCTTATTACTGTCAGGAGTATAGCAATTATCGGCCCCCTTTGTGCCATAGGTGCCATCATCAACATGTCTAGCTTGTCGTACAGCATGTTGTATTGAAATCCTCTCTAATGATTGCAGCTGTTTTTCAGGACTGTGATATCTATGTGTATCTCACTCGGTTGCCACAATCCTGCTGATGAATTTGTTTGTTCTAACAAATCGTAGAATCCATCGATGACTGTAGAGGTAAATGCAGCTTATAGCTCCGCACAGCAGTCTGAGCAGAGGGGGAATAGAGACAGACAGCGAATGAACAAATATTAGCAATTGTAATGAAACCCAGGGGCATGGGTTATGAGCCAGACAATCACACAATTTAAAAAATGATATCACATTCATAAGTCTGCATGTTTAATTCATGGCAGCTATTACAACCATGACAATTACACAATGTAATAGGGAGAAGATTGGATTGTACATCATCTCTGAGTGCTCTAACTGAGAGCCTTTGTAAGGCAAGTGAAAGAAAGCATAACATTATGCATTATAAATATTATTATATTTGGTAACAATTAACAGTAGGTTCATATAACATATAACTGACAGAACTATAGAAACGATTATGAAGGTATATGTTTACCAACTTATCAAAAGTTAACACACTGCATTAGACATTTGTCACTTTGCATGATTTTAGGTCTAATAAATTATGCTTTCTTTTATTAACATTCGTACCTACACTATATTGACCAATATATTGGGGCACTTGACCATCACAGCCATATATTTGTTTTTGAACATTATATTGCAGATTTAGTTTTAACTCTTATAATAACCAACACACTTCTCGTAATAATTTGCACTAGACTGTACTAACCCAATAGTATGAGTGAGTTCAGGTACAAATATGTTTGCCGAGGAGTTTCCGCGCTGCAGTTGGTGTTCCAGTTCATCCCAAAGGTTCATCCCAAAAACACGGATTTACAAATATAAAATAAAAACTTACCCCAGGAATGCAAAAATCAATATTTCAGGTGGCTGGTATGGAAGGTCGCTCGGAAACCTGGTCTTAAAAACAGCTTGTATAGTTTCTAAAGGCAGAGAAGGAGAAAAGGATTTCTCTGCACACTATATTCACATTTCTTTTCTTTTTTTTCATGAAATTGTAATTAGGTTGAAATGACATGGCAATGTCAATTCACTGAAAAATAAATTCAACCAGACTTGAGCTTATAGTATTCAATTAGGCCCTAGGGGAAGATGGACAACAGAAATGGTCAGGCGTAAATGAGATCATATTGAGGCCTAAACTCTGCCATACTTCAGGGGGTGTCATGAGCAGTGTGTACGTTGGTTCTTGCCTTGTTCTCTGCTGCACACTGAGAGAAGACGGTACATGAGAGATCCACAGACTGCAGCAAAGAAACATGGACAGTAATCTCGCACAGCGTAGTGACTGCCCATGACTTCAATGCTAAAAAGAACTCCTTTGAACAAGAGACATAAAAAGATAGAGAAGAGAGAGAGGATTAGTCTGGAATGGTGGGTTGGGGGGGTAGGAGATCAATTTTATATCTCAGGTAAATGATTATGGCTATATAATAATGAGATCATGTAGGATTTGATGGATGCCATTGTAATGAGTGGCATCAGATCACCGCTGACTGGAGCGCCGAAACAGCTGGCCACGCCCACCGCTGATGCTACAACCAGCATTTCTCTTTGAGTTCTCTTCTAAACCATGGATGGAGACAGAAATGATTTTTGTGCTTTTATATACGTATATTTATTTATATTATATATATAGTATTTACTTCTATTTGAGTACCTGCTTATCACTACAAGCAGGGGCATATAGACGGTACAAGTATGCTCCCAACATATTTGACAGATGGACAAATGGACCCTGTGAAGAAAATTGGGTGCAGAAATGGTCAAAATATGTGCGTCGATAAGGCTTAAAAGATGTGCCTTTAACTATTACCAGTCATTAATGCTGATTGATTAATAAGTCTTACCACTTTTCCAAGGAACACCGTGCTACCCGCTGATAGTGTGCTGATAAGACCGATAAGCTTAGCAAAGAGATTTGAGAGAGAGAGGTAGTCCGGCAACTGGACACCTGAAAGGATAGTCCTAATCTCAGGTAGACCGGAGCCTGAGCCAGATAAAGACAGGTACGTTGGCAGAATGCAAAACAGTAATAGATTTATATAGACATATACTATAATTGGTATAACCAACCTTATATTAAATAGTAATGTTAATAATCTGATTATTCTGTTATCTTTTATTAAAATGAAGGCTTTCGGTACAGTCAAAGCCACTACATCGTAATTTATTTATCTGTAACTGCATTATCCTGCATCATGATCCAAACCACTTGGCATCATACACATCCTGACTGGAATTCATTCATGTTAATTGCATGGCACTATACATACACATAAACATGCATACTGTATTTACAGTCTACTACCATATTTATAGAAGGTTGGAGGAAACCACAGAACTTAAAGGAAGCCCACAGGAAACCTAAGATTACAGGTGGTATTATACCTGAAGAATGGGGGCAGATGCTATGAGAGAAACTGGTTGAGAGCGCACAGAGGCAGGCCGGATAGAGAGCCCAGCACAGAAATTGTAGAAAGATGTTACCCTCCAAACAACCATATAGCCATTGATGAGCTAGCAAAAGACAACAACACATCCTTACACATTTTTTTCATGAATCTAATTGAACTGTACTACTATTCATTCATTCATTCATTCGTTCATTCGTTCATTCATTGTCTACTGCTTATCTTGTTCAGGGTCATGGGTGCACTGGAGCCTATCCCAGCTAACGTGTACCATGAGGGGGGTACATCCTGGACAATCGCCAGTTAATTGCAGGGGTTAGTGTCTCATTCTTTTTTGGGTGTTTTTAAGCGTTTCTTATTAGGGCTTATATGTTACAAACATATTGAAATCTTCCAAATTGGAAAAAAGTCATTCATTTTAATCATTAATCGAAAAACAATACAATTAGAAACGCACGTACAGGGACTGTAGGTATTTTGCGGCACCAAGGTCAAAATTTTGTCATTTATAGAAAAAAAAAAGGGTGAGTGGGTGTGGTCACCAGAAAACAAGAAGCTGAACCCCAAAACCTTGAAGAAGCCAATGACAGAATATGACTATGTTATTAGTACTATAGTACTAATAGTACTAATAGTACTATATTTCTATACTGTATAAATAACTATAAAATTGTAATGACTTTTTTAAGATGTATGACTATGTCAAAAATAAACACAAAATGAATTTATGTGTACATTATTTAAAAGCTGTTTGGTTATAGAGTCTGTTTTGACATATGTGTGAACCATGCACTCAACTTTATGATGCAACTCAACTTTTTACATATTATTATACTATACATTTTTACAGTATCAATATCAAATTCAAATTCAGATCTTATTTATCACATACACATACATGCAGTGAAATGTTTTTATTCTGCATATCCCAGCTTATGAATTTAAAGGCTGGGGTCAGCCAGAACAACACCCCTGGAGCAACCGAGGTTAAGGGCCTTGCTCAAGGACCCAATGATGATAGTTTGCATACTGCGAGGCTTGGGCCCTGAACCTCTGATCACTGACCCAGAGCCTTTTACCATTGAGCCACCATCACTGCTATATCTTTACTTTTTATGTTACTAAAGTTTCATTTTACCCATAAAAATTGATTTCAGATTGAAATATAAAAGGCAACGTGGCTGTAAATGTTATGAGTGTTACGAAGAATAGGCTTACCCCGCAGAAGTTTGGCTATCGTCAGATCCATACAGAAACTCATGAGCGCAGTAAGGACTCCCAGTGCAGCGTAACAGTACCACTCCATCCCGACCAGAGAGAGCATGGCAGTCTGAACACGCCTTACACACCCTGTTTAATATGGTTTAGGTCTCAAATCTCTTATCATTTTGGAGCAGGAGCAAGTTCACAATTACCGCACCGAATCATTACAAAATTAAATGGGAAAAAAAGGCAATCCACCTCTGATCTTTGATCGGGCAGGTTGCCATGGTTTCCAGGGGTGTCCATTAGAGATAATTATCTTCTCCTGTGATATATTTTCACAGGTGAGCTGTATGCCATGTTGTTCATTCTCACCCTGGCTTGTGTAGCTTGCATAAACATTCTGCATTGTCTAAGAAGTGATTAAGACATAATTACACAATTAGCAAACACGGATCACTAACAGATCGTTTGTGCCAAGGTGTATACTTTATGCAAATGATAAACAAAGCTTACCATTTTAAGAAGAAGGTACAATTCAGGATTGAGGTCTCACCCGTACATACTCCGAGCTGAAATGATCGGAGTAGAAAAAAGAGAACGTGAGTTCTTACTCTAACTTGTTAATGGTGCATTTGTCCTTTGCTGCTATTGCCCTAGGGGGAATGCGCTGAGCTGGAACAATATGAGATTCAACACTTCTTTCTTTCTTTATTCAATTCCATCCAATAAAAATCTCTATATGTCATGCAAAGGCATGGCCTTTTCGGTGTTTGATGAAAGTCTGAACTGTGAAGTAATGAAAGACAATCAGTAAGAGGTGAATTCAGCTCACGGGGAGTGAAAGAAACCTGCCGACCTTCAGACAAGGTCTTTTGTATTGTGTCGATTTTGAACTTTCGGAGCGAGCCTGGCCTGCACAATTAGGTACTATTCAGAATTTGTCCCTAACGTTGACCGTGAAGGTGAACACAATCTTTTTACATTCATTCATTCATTATCTAGCGTTTATCCTGTTCAGGGTCGTGGGGGCGCTGTAGTCTACCCCAGATAACTTAGTGTGTGAGTTAGGGCGGGGTACATCCTGTACAATCAGCAGTTAATCACAGGACTAACACTTAGAGACAGACAACCATTCACACACACATTCACTCCTTTGGACAATTTAGTGCAGCGAATTCGCCTGTGTTTGGAGGCGGGAGGAAACCGGAGTAAACCAATGCAAGCACGGCGAGAACATGCAAACTCCACACAGAAACACTTTGGACGGGAATCGAACCCATGACCTTCTTACTGTGAGGCAGAATCTTACTCTGCCACCATGCCGTGACAACCCCCAATATTTTTCTGAAACGCATTTTTTCTGGATCATTTTATATTCTTCATAGTCACATTTTTTCCAAAGAAATCAAGCTATAGCCTCAAGTGAGCATTAAATCTGGAAATTTAAATCCATTTAAAAAACATAACAGTGTCATTTAAAATATTTATTTGCCGTTATTTGATCGCATCGCATCCAATGAAGAAAAGTCATCATAGCTCCAGGAGGTAGATATGTTTATTTATGTTTCGTGACTTGATTTGTTCATTGTTCGTTTAGCTGTATTAGTCGTTCTGCCGTCGTTTGTTGCCCACAGAGAGCAGCACAACATTAACGCTCAGACAGATGAATAACTGAACAAAAGATCAGAGGTGGAATTGCAGTTGATATAAATTAAATGAGTAGTGAAAATGCTGGGCCCCATGGCAGACTCAATCTCTGCCAGGCTGATTGGCGGACGGCTGAAGTGACTAGTGGGCATGGATACAATATTCTCTTTCCACTCTATGACTGATGTCACATGACTTTTCCCATGTTCTACTTTTAGACTGCTTTCGCTGTCCATCTGCTTCTGTTTGTAGATGGTGATTCATTTCAGTGTCTTACAAAATGCAGGTACTTTTTTGTATTGGCTCTTGATAGCCATTACTGTAGGTATTAGTAGTGTGGGAATGTGTGATGCTCTGCAGTGGACTAACTACCCATTGTTTCAGTGTTTTCTATGTTTCAGCTTTCCTGTGATAGCCTCAAGTGTGGGCTACTAATAGAACTTGTAATATACAACATATTTGCTTTAAGAAACATAAGGTGACATCTGGGGCAGGACATCTTATCAGTCCTGTCACACTGTAAGAAGGTCATGGGTTCGATTCCCGCCCAGGGTGTTTCTGTGTGGAGTTTGCATATTCTCGCTGTGCTTGTGTGGGTTTCCCCCAGGTACTCTGGTTTCCTCCCGCCTCCAAACACATGTGATTGTACATAGGTGAATGTGTTACTCTAAGTTGTACATATGAGTGAATGTGTGTGTGAATGGTTGTCTGTCTCTAAGTGTTAGGAGGACTTACAAGGACTGTATTACCTGCTGATCTCCTGAGTTTTACACGCAACCGTCTCGAGAGTTTATGGACAAAGAGATCAAGCGAGAAAGGCCAGACCACTTCAAGTTGTCGGAAGGTTAGGCTCTTAAACTAACCACTCGTTACATCTATGGCAAACAGAAAAGTATCTCAGCACACACCATACACCAACCATTCAGCCATACGTGTGACAACAGCAGAAGATTGCATCAGATTCCCAATCCTGTCAGGCTAGAACAGGGATATGAGCTGCGGTTGAGTGCCAGATCACTGAGCCTACAGCTGACTGGAAGAATGGAAAAGAACAGATCAGGTTTTTCCAGTCTCTGTGATATTGTCACATGTTCAGGTTGTGCCTTAAAGGAGGGTGGCGGCTGTATATCAATCATTCACTAAAAGGACCGCTTGCTTCTTATCTCTTACTTTCTTACTAGTGTAGTTGCTTAGGTAATATATTCTACAGGTTTATCTAAGTGATGCTGCTTTTACGTGATTTCCTACCTATGACATGTTGTTGGTTAATAAATAGTCTTATTAATTAAATGCCAGTAACGATCCATTGCAAAAGACAAATATACAACGCAGTTAGGTTTCTTTATTTCTTCCCCAGAGTTTGTTTGACAGTCCAGATCTGAGTTTGGCACTGAAGAGAAATTTTGACTCCAAGTGCCGCAGTGTTGTATGTTACGCACTGATGTCTTGGTTTCTCTCAGCTGGCCACTAATGGCGTAGTCAGAGGCAGCAGGGACAAAGCTTATGTAACGTTAAGCATCTGAGAAAAACAAAGACGCATGGACAGGAAAAGGTCTGTTCTCTTGTCAACTTATTTTTTAATACAAGTTTATTTTCTGTTTACTACAAAAAACAGTGGCCTACAAGGTCATTTCATGTCACTGGTGAAGCACAGGTTTCGCGGAGGTGGAGAAGTGGGGATCTAGACTCACTCCGTGATCCAGTACAGCCCGTGCCGAGAGTGATTAAAATGTAAACAGCTGCAAACTCTCTCTCTCTCTCTCTCTCTCTCTTTTGCTCTCTCTCTCTCTTGCTCTCTAACCAGAATAGAAACACTTGTGTGTCCACAGTGCTGCTCTGGTGACGCATACTTCAGGAGAAGTGGTGAGTTGCTGGGCTGAATTTAGCCGATTAGTGAAGGACTTTTGAAGTTTACTTAGCCAGAAGCGAAGAACGCAACCGATCTACTTGAGTTGCGTACTTAAAAGTGATTAAAAATCAGGTTAAAACAAGCCACCGGATACCATTAGTATATTCGGTATATATTTGTACAGCATCACTACTTTATTATTGTGTTATTCTGCTGTGTGCATTTTAATTCCACCACTTCACATCTGTACTAAAAAATATGAGTTGCCCCCCCTGTATCTATACATACATACATACATACAGGAAAGATTATGTGTTCCCTGAAACAAATGGTAATTGATCCCAGTTTCTTGATGTCATGTATCCTGTGCAGTCACTCTGCATTCCTGCCATGTTTTACTGGCGTCACTGTTTGTGTATGTAGTAATGTTTGGTCCTACATAGAGCTCTAGTAATATATGACAGACATTTCAAATTCCTGTCTGGAGGAAAATCTTGGAAAATGTCACCGAACAGGATTCAAGAAGAAATGGAGAAAAAATAAATACGGTAAATAAATGAAGCGCTATAAGGTTCTCGAAAAAAATTGCTATTTCAGGATTGAAGAGTTTAAAATGCCAATTGTTGACCCTTTTGTCAGGAAGCCTTATTAACACCGAACCCTCACCACCCGAACGTTTTCCGACCACAAACCCCCTCTCTTTTCCCTGCCTCACAAGATAAATATAGCACATAGTCATCCTGAACATCTTGTGTGTGTGTGTGTGTGTGTGTACATACACAGACAAGAAGGAAAGAAAAAAAGCCTCAAAGTTCAAACCCTGAATATAAAAGCCAGTCAGACTGAGAATACCCACAAGCCACCATGGTCCACTAGTGAGAAAGTCCAGCACAAAATAGATAACCAGTACAGGAGACCAAGACAGAGACTGGCTCTAATAATTCACACATTGTTTGGACAACATCATCCTGAAGTCACTTCTGTTCCCTTTATGACCATTCTGCTCTCAACCTTTGTTCTGTAAGAGGATATCGATTTTCTCCAACTGAAACTTGCGAACACTAATGAGCGCGAGCAGCTCTTCTGCTTATCGATCGGAGCACAGTTTCCACCAGACGTCCTCATCTTCATCTTCATCTTCGGCCTCATCAACTCCATACATGGAGAAAAGCAGAGGGCTCTTTAGTGAGGACTTCGGATCTTTCATGTGTCCAAAGGATGCAATGGGCTTTCCAAGTAAGTTATTGTATTTTCATTCAAATTGGATTAATAGATATACAGTATATAGCTTCCCGTTTAGCATCAGATATTCAGATTCCATGCAGAGCTTAAGATTCAATTGAATTAAATATTTCATTTTTGAATTTATTGACCATTCGAGAGCCGTATTGATTTATTGTATTGACTGTCTTCATTTTTTGACACTCTATAACTGCTTACTCTTGTCTAGAACCCAGAAATACATACGAATCTATCACTAGACAACGTATCCATGTCAATAATGTCAGCAAAATAAAGTCCTGTGTGCTTTACATAAACATCATTAGTACGGTAGGGTAAAGATATGCGTGCCCTTTGGATGTCCTTTAATAGGGTCAAGTGACATTGGAGGGCAGGTTAGGTGTCAGAGGTTTGTGGACCAGGGCCAATGAAGTGATTTCACCAGTGTGCCTTGGGAGAACAGTTGGTTAAGCGTTGCTTAGTAACAGTGACACAAAAGGGATAGTTTGGGATTTGTACAAACTCACAATAGAGCCACATTTGGGCAGAGAAATTTCCATTTCCACTTCAGTTCAGGTTCAAACTAAATAGTGGATTAGAGAAGCAACTTCAGCAGAATCATTTCAAATAATTGGTGGAGGGGGAAGGAAAAACTTGAAATAAACAGCACTCGATAATTGTGTCAGTACTAAAATCTGTACTGAGTGTTTATATCGAATGCATGATTTATTTTAGGTCTGACTGGAACACAAGGAAATATCAAAACTCTTGGCGACACATACCAGTTCACAGTAGACGTCTGCGATTTCTCACCGGAGGACGTGATTGTTACTACTTCCAACAACCAGATTGAAGTTCGTGCAGAAAAGGTAGCTTAAACACAGTTCCATTTGATTCATTCGACTTGGGTTGAATTTTAACAACAAAAACTCTTAATAGAAAGAAAACTCCAAAGCAAATACTTTGGGTAATGCCTAGTAGGATTTCAATCTTTAGTGTGCAGTTTTCCAAAATTATTGACAAGGTGGATTATTGATAGGTGGAAAACTTGGGATAAAACATATGGGCTGGGATAAATTCATACAGTAGCAATTATTAAGTAGAAATCTACAGAATCCTGGAGTGTCTACTTAAAGAAAGGTTGATTATAAAGATCAATCATTTATAACAGAACAAAATCATACACGCAGACCCTCCAGGCGTCTTAACATGAAAATTTCCAACTTATTTTTATATCATACAATTTATGTATTTTGTTTTACACAGCTTGCCACAGATGGCACGGTGATGAACACTTTTACTCACAAATGCCAACTACCAGAGGACGTGGACCCCACTTCTGTGATGTCTTCCCTGGGACCCGAAGGAACGCTCACCATTAAAGCTCGGAGGCATCCGGCTAAACTCGAACACACCCAAACATTTCGCACAGAAATCAAAATCTAGATTTGCTTTAATTCAGTATTTTAGTGTCAGTTGATGTCAGAGCTTCACTTCTATTCTTTGTATGTATTCCATCATTTTTATTTTCACATATTTGTACACAATAGGACTAGAAATAAAGCACAACATGGATTTCATGCAAGAATGATGAAAAACAGTTTGGGGTTGAGGTTTTGCTGTTATGAGAAAACACAGCTGAACAGTTATGATGAGATATTGTATTTAGTTATAGGTCAAACACAAAAATTTGTAGACAATAAAGACTGCACAATCCAGTGTTCTATAAAAACTCACCACTGTTTGGAATAAAAAGCGGATCAAGTGTGTGTGTGTGTGTAGCACATCTTCACCTTATTGGTAATGATCTGTTACGTGTCTACTGTCACAACTACCATTAGACAGTGACTTTATAGCCTATAAATAGAACTTGCCGTCATTAGTCAGTCTTATTTTAACTAGGTCAAACTTCATGCCTGTGCTTTTTCATTGTGTGCTTCATACATTATGCTTTGTGAGATGCATTAATTAAGAGCCACTGGGGTTTTTTTTTTTTTTTTTACGTGAAAAAACGTGAACTCAAAAATAAACATGTATTTGAAGGCTTCATTTGAAGGTTCATTTATTATTCAGTAGGAACTGTATAGCTTAGAACTAATTGCATTTAAATCATTCCCGCAAAATAACTAGTATAATGTACTATTATATTATTAATTGATTATATATTAATAATTATTTAATTATAACAATATAATTTTTCATATTATATTTACTATTATAATTAGTATAATTCAATACCACGTTAGGTTCTAATGTAATAAATAAATAAATACCTTTTAACATAATATTAATAATCATTTTAAGACAGCAAACCAATACAATAGCAAACTTTGTGAGCATGTTTGTGAAGATCAGAATAATGGTAATTTTACAAGCACATAGTATGGATTTGCATTGGACTCCACTTAGTTACTAGTTCATGACTTTTTGAAGATTTTAAGGGTCAGAGAACGAATATAGATAAACATTTTGTATGTGTCTTTCAAAATACAGTATACACAAAATATGTTGTACAACTGCATTCGCTCATGATGAACATCAGACTTTTGATGGTAAACAGCACTATTGTGTGGTCACCCAGCGTAACTGCACTATCGCGCATGCGCAAAGGCAACCTCACAAACCCAGCTCGGCCATTAACAATCGATCAGGGAGCGGAAGATGGCGGAGAGTCGAGTCTGAGCAACGACATCGATCGCCGGATAACTCGATTGGACGCAATCGCTCGTGTTTACGAAGTTGATAAAGTACGTCCAACTTTTTTTGTTGTTGCCTAAAACAACTATAGCATCAACATTTAAATGGTGTTACGATGAGATTACTGGTGTTACAATGCGTCGTTCCTGAAGCAAACAGCACAGAAGCTGAGGACACCTTTAGACCGTCTGCTGTCACCTCCATCTTGTTACACAGCTCCAGCTGCAGTCAGGCACTCTGAATTAATCCCGGAGCCCGAGAACAGAGGAGTTCTAATCAATCCGCAACATCGTCAACCTGCTAGTGGAGACATAAAGTAGGCCTTTGTGTATGAAGTGTATGTAGTATTCATTTCATGCTAAGGTCATACTTTATCTCAAACGACAAACGTCGTATTTCTGTGTTGTATACGACGATACGTTTACTATATCTGATTATATAGCTGTACGGACAAAACTCGTTTTAAATATGGCTGAAAAAACATAGTTTGGTTGCTAACTAAGTTATATAACTAGCTTTAGTACTGTAACCAGCCAGTACTGTATATCCTAGCAAAACACCAGACGCCATGTGGGGGCTCGCGGTATTAGACATGTAGGTTTCCCCAGGGATGGCAAAAGAGTGACTGAGAATTTTTGTTTCCCAGTTAGACATTCTGTATTTAACTTCAAAATGTTATATTTTCAATTTGGGCTACTATTTTGTTAAATATGCACATTTTACAAGATAAGACAATTAGTAAACAATTAGTACTAAACTATCAATAGAGATAAATATTTTACATTCATTTAGGGGACAACATAAATACATCAGCACTTAACATTATTGTACTTAATAAATATATTGTAGCTTTTAAGCCAGACCTGCCTGTTTTTGAGCTTGGCTTTAATTCCACTGGGTAAACAGATCAATCACATTTAGCTGTATTAAATAGTAGTAACTTAATTATCCAAAACATTACTAGACCTAAACATGTGGTCCTATTAATATAATAGTAATGCATTGTCAAGTTAAACATGACTGGTTGAATTTTATTCCTGTGTATATGTTGATTTCATTGTTAGAAAAAAAGCTTTTTCAAAATATGCAATAAATTGTATGATGTAGACAGGACAAGTGTTGGACGTTAAACTTGTTAATGGTAATATAGTTTATTCGTTAAGACTTGACGTGTGTCATATAT
>JAOUQX010000015.1:4506231-4523582 GCA_028566295.1 Liobagrus marginatus
CTCAAGGACCCAATGATGGTAGCTTGCCTGGTGCGAGGCTTGAACCCCCGACCCTCTGATCACTGACCCAGAGCGTTTCTTACTCCCTCCTCCGAAGAGTAGGACCATGTGAATGAAAGTCTATAATAAGGACTGCCAATACTAGTAAGAAACAAAACTTTGGCATTACACACCGGGCATTAATTCTCCAGAAATTCCTTCAAGAACCTGTTGAATGACTCTCAAACACTCAAAGTATTCTGAATAACTCGTTTACGTAGAAGTTTTTTGTTTGATCGGGTTGTAAACCGGTTTATCCCACCTTTCTCAACCTGATTAAAAATTTCATTCGGCTGGGCATTTTCATTCCGATTGAGGTGTCTTCATGGGGCATTTTCTTACTGATTGGAGTTTTGAACCACTTGTGTAAGCTGAATACACTGCTCCATTTAAACAAGAATTGTTTAAGCTTCATGTTTCTGTCTTCTAGTTTTTACAAAGACCGCCACTAACAGTAGGGTGATCTCGTGCATCTCAATGCACCATTTTTTTTTTTTTTAGCGCTGTAGATGTTTAATAATAAATAAATAAATAAACCAGCTCAACCTTGCATGATGGACAGTTAGACTGTAAATGCTTTTTTCCATCAGGCAACAAATTCAACTGAAAGGCATAAGCAACAAATCCTTCAGATCCATTATATTAAGTGTTTGGTCTAACTTCATCTTATTTCCTACAGATGGTGAGAATGAGTACCGGCCACATGGAGGGTGACCTGCAGCCTCTCTTTCTGCTGCTCACAGACTACTATATTTACCTGTTGAGAAAAGGTAAGTCGGCTACTAATTATGTTGACAATTGATGTGTTCATGTGAAATGTTTATATGTAATATAATTTAGAATCTACTTTCTTCTATGTTTGTGCGCTATTTTGTTTTCAGGAGCAACAGACAAGCCATATAATGTAGAGGAAGCTGTGTCCTATACTGAACTAGATTACATTTCTGTGAGTTAAGGTCTTATTTAATACGAGTGTGCTAATCTATAAGCAGTATATATTGCCGTAATAATTTTTTGGCCTTGGAATGTAATAACGCAAATATTTTTGTTCCTCAGGTGGGTTTGGACCAGCAGACAGTCACTTTGGTTTGCACCAACCGAAGGAGGCAATTTCTTCTGGATACTGCAGATAGTTCACTCACTATGTTAGTCTATATTCTGCTTTATTTTTACTTTAATGTCAATGCTTTTATTGCTCTCAATGATCGACCGTACCAGTCAAAATCCCTAATGCTCTTTAGTTCAAACATGGGTTTCTCAGCTTCTGTCCAGTGCTTTCAGCGCTTTAACACACTTGGTACCGAGCAATCAAACTCGGTGTGTTTAAGCGGTAGATTAACCAACTGGTAGACTGATCATTTAATATTAAAGCTACACACTATTAAGGTAAAGTGAAAACCCATGGTGTATATTTAAATGTATATTCCCTTCTGTTGCTATATTATAGGTGGTTCCTCAGCATGCTGAAGTCTGCAATGATTAACACCTGTACTGAGCTGCTATACCCTGCTGTCCTGACTGATGCAACTATGGAAAAGCTGGCTCTGACTAAGTTTGTGTGCCAGGAGTCACACTGTGAGGTATATTGCGCAGGAATACCTATACTTACACTATGTAACTGTGTGTGTATTTATATTGCTTGTATTTATGCAGGTGTCCGAGGTCCGTATTCGTCTATATTCCCTGGTTCACTGGGAAGACCCAATGGACACAGGCTTGGGCAGTCCCATCTCTCCATCAGGTTCAGGAAAGTCTAGCAGCACCAAGGAGGGAACACTTCTATATCGAACAGGGACTTCATACCTAGGGAAGGAGCTGTGGAAGAGTTGTTACCTTGTGCTCAGGTACAGCAGAAAGGACCTATACAACATAAAATATGCATATCTGACTAGTGGTTAGACATTGTCTGTCTGTTTGTACACATGCTTTGGTTTGATCTGAACAGCAGTGGCACCCTCTTCCTGTATGCTGAAAGAACTGACATTACTCCATTGATGTCAATTACTATGGGGTAAGCATGATTCCATGAGTCAGTAGTTTTACTTATTGGATTTGTCTGGCACATGTTCCATAGCCCTTATTTATGAGCTGTGTGTGTGTGTGCGCGCATTGCAGTGGTGAACATTGTGGAGGCTGCAGACGTTCAAGCAGCACAGAAAGGCTGCACGCATTCCAGGTTATCCTGACTGCACGTGCCCCTCTGGAGCTGAGTGCGGAAAATGAGCTGGACATGGCAGAATGGATGCAGCTGATCTGCCAGGCTGTGTCTAAAGGAGTGAGTTTAGACTTAAATGAATGCTCCTACCATTATCAATTTTAACGTCTGGGTTATTTGTCCATTTATTATTACTTTATTTTCAAGCTAACTTCAACATTTGCTTTTTCTTCAACCCTAATTACAGATTTTATTAACCATTTGCTATGTTTATGGACTGCATATTTTGCAACTTTTTTTTTTAACTTGGGGTTAGATATACAACGTTCCTTCTGTGCCATTACAGAAAATCCACTTTGCTTTCTAAGGTCATTTGTTATTTAATTTATTTACATTGTATATATTTTTATATCTTTGTCTTGCAGGTGATTCCACAGGGAGTAGCACCGACACCTTGCATCCCATGTTGCCTTGTTCTGACCGACAAAAAGTTGTTGACGTGCCATCAGGATTGCCAGACTAGTTTTTTCCGTTCGCTTGGGGCAGCAGAAGTCAGTGACATCACATCTGTCTCCTTCGAAGAGGATAAAGAGTATTGTATTATTGTAAGAGTGAACAGTATATTTACACCATTTCTTCTTTTAGAGATCCTCATGAGCGTAATTGTGTAATACTAATGATTCAAACATCGTACTACAGTAGTACTTCAGTGCTTGCTCAAGTACAAAGTGAAGTAGTGTGTTCAACTTCTCATGCGCCTCATTTATTAGGCAAGTATGAACATAGCAATTCAGTGTTTTTACGTTGTTTGTGTTTTTATGTAGGAATTTTCAGCCGAGCGCTCCCACTTCCTTCCTCCGTGGGTTCTTTATTTTAGTGGTTGTGGAGAAAGGGATCGGCTGTTGGAGGAACTCAATTCCGTGTGGAGGTCTATTTTTCAGGTAACTCCCAGAAAGTTTTTTTTTTTTCTTAGTTGCATTTGTTTCACATCAAATCTGTGGTCTCCTAAAATGCTATATTTACATATAATATGGGCGCTATTCTTCAACGTAAAGCATTAAATATTAATTGGAAAATAACGTGTTGGCATATCATGAATATAATTGTTCTAATAGTAACGTTTTGCAACAGCGTGTTAAATACTAAAAAAAATTATTTGGTTGATGAGGTCTTATAGTGGACATGGCTAATTTTAATTTCCAGAGTGCATTGCGATTAGCAAGTGACTTGTAGAGAAGTCTTTGGTCAGCTAGATGAGATGACTTGCTGTATGTGATTATGTTGATGTTTTTATATTCTAACAAATCTATTAACATTTTATAAGTGTAGATTTGAACTATGTTTGAACATTTGGGTTAATAGCATTTTGGCTAATGTTGGAAACTAACAACTGTGAAATTATCAACCATCCAAAGATTTTTCATAGTAATTATACACAATAATATGCAAGTCGTTTGTGTTGACTTTAGATCACTTCTATTTTTTAATAACGATGACGCTTTATTTCAAGATGGAGTCAAAATAATATTGGCACATGTCCTTTCTACATGGGCTGTGCGTTTTTATTTGATAATGTATTTTTCAATGATCATCCCTCTTTAACTATTCTGCAGATTGCTCTGGCTCGAAAGGGTGTATCTGACGAGCTGATGCAGAAGAGGTGCAGGGAAGCTCTGGAGTTGATGAGGAGTGCTTGGAAGAGGAGTGACAGTTTACACAGAGGGAGGTGCCATAGAGAGCCATGGTGCTGAGAGCCAGTCAGTCGTGCCAGAAATGACTGTGGGGCAAGTACTTGACTCCTCCTCCTGCTATTAATGTGGGTTTGAACAGCAGGCTGTATGAGGATATAAATACATCAACAACGTGCACAAATATTTGAGTTATTAGTGTGTTAGGACAATGGACAAAATAAGGTGACACTTCAATTTGTAGCTAATGGCCATCCCAAATGTACATTTTCTGTAAAGTGTAAATACATAAGTGCTTAGCTAATGCTACTCTGCTCCTTGTAAAGCTTTTTTTTATTTTTTATTTTTTTATTAAATACCTCACTGAAACTTTACATGTATGCAAGGGTACTTGTTGATGGACTTGAGTAAGCGGTTTACTGTCTTGACTGTTACTGGAACATACAATGGTTATTTTCTGGCTGCTAAAGGTAGTTTTCCACTTATGCAAAATATGTTGTCAAAGCCACCTGCGAATTGAGCAATGCACAAAGAACAAGTATGAAATGGAGTAGGTGAAAATGAAGGCAGAAGCTTATTGGTACCAGAATGCAAGATTGCACATGATTGTTTTTAGTTGTTATTCTACATTGCTTTTACTTTTCTTATCTATACTGATTTTACTAATGGGATGAATGTGTAATTGCTGTGGGACAATTAATCCAGAAACCCGGATAAAGCTTTTTACTTATGTTTGAGGTTCTGAAGTGTAGATTTTTACTCTGTTATGTAATGTTATGTAAAACCACTTTTTTTTGTTTTCCTTGACCCATTTTGACAAAAGGAATGCGGAAAAACACGCAATATATTTAATGTATTTTGTCCCATTTTACCTAGTGTGACTTTCTGATATCACTACACACACAAAATGGTATGGTCATGACGTATAATGCAGAAGGCAGAGAAACTGATGTGAAAATGTCAATGAACACTTTCATTCATTTCTCTTTGCTCCTTTTAGACATAATTTTGGACCATTTTTTTCCCTTCTCATTTGTTTAAGTGCAGCAGCACATTTTATGGCATAAATTGCATTTTTATTTAGAGTTTTTACTTTTTTGCCATAGCTAGCTAGCCAGTGTTAAAGGATTGACCTGTGAACCGGCAGTCATATCTGACAGATCTCATGCACAGGTGACTTTGCATGGCCTCTTTAAGACCCACATACGCTCTATCAAGTATAAAATAAATGGCTGCTTGGTCATTCTGTGCATTTTAAATGTAAGTGTGCAATCATGCTTAATGACATTTGCCTTTTCCAACATTATTTACATTTTTCCAATTTGATTTGCCATTCCATTATTTAACCCTACTGTTGAAAGTCTGGAGACTTTTTGGTGGTGGGGTTTTTTTGAAATTCTATTTTTTTTAGGATGTTTTGCAGGTTTTGACTTGATATGATGAAGATATAGAACCTCAGGTTTCATGAAATTTGTCTGAATTTAATGCACCCTGTATATTCGGACATTGCGGGGCAATTATTGATTGGAGTTGAAATTGTATAAATGCTGTTTGTAAAGTATCTGTACATTCTTTGTGTGCTTTTGTTAACAACGTTACAGTGTCTGTCCTAATACTTGATTTTAACTACACTAAATGCTGCATGTTTTATTTAGATTTTTTTATGTTAACTTTTTTTTTGTAAATGGGGGAAATAAACAAAAATACAAAGTTTTTCTACTTCATTCATGAGAACTGGAATTGCGTGACTCAGTTGCGTTTTGACATGAACATCTTAAGCTTACTGGACTTTTTACTACTTTTTTTAAATACAGTATCTATAGTATATATGGCCAAAAAGACACTTTGCAATCCTATGTGATTCTTCCCTAAACTTTTATTCCAACCGTGGATGCACACAGGTGTATCGGATATTGGTGTGCTTTACCATCGATTCCTCTTCAATGGTGTCAGGCCTAAACATTCCAGCATGATGCTCACTTATGACTAAATGAACACAAAGTAGACCACAGACATACTCGATCATTCCCAGGAGAGGAAGAAAGCCTTTCCAGAAGAGCGTAGGTTATTATAACGGTGTAGGGGGAATAAATATGGATGGGATGTTCAAAGGAAGATATAGGTGGGATCTGACCACAGCCTGTTGACCATCTAATCAAATTCATTTTGGAGCACTGGGTAAGAAAATGAGACCATTTTAACAATTATGGGCAACGCCTTAATATCTGATTATTTAAAATGTCATTAATTTACAATTCATCTGCTCTGTTAGACAGCAATAAAAATATTGACGTCCAACATTGCTGTGTTATGCTGTTGCAATATTGTTTTCGGTGACTATTTACTACCTTTATGCTTCCATTTCAAAGCGGTTTGCGACTCGTTGTTTGGATCTTGTGCATGCTGATCAAAAATGATTAAACTAAGCCAATAATTATACAGAAAGCATCTGTAAAGTTTTAATTCATTCTTACCGTTCTGCTCGAAAGATAGACACAAAGTTGTGAAACTGAAGAACAATTGAAAAAAGTAAAACCATGAGAAACTGGTCTTGCTCCTTTTACAAAGAATATAAGATTAACGGGTTTATAAACCGTTTCAATAAGGCTTGAATTAATGACAAATTATACCTCCACACCGTTCCTTTAGAAACATTAATAAAAAAATAGAATAAAATAACATTATCCATTTACATAGAGCTCCATTAGAATCATATAGATTTTTGTAGGTAATTTCCATCTTGCCCAACACCTGTGCCCTCCTTTCTACTGTCCCTCTAAGACCCTCCCATAGAATAGTAAATATACTGTCTAAAACCAGTTAGCCTTTCCTTTCTAGTTCCAGTTCTGTCTCTCACCCACAAAAGCTCATTTGGTCTTCACTCTATTACCAGGGAGCATCGAAGCCACCTCCCACTACTCTGCGTCACTGCAGTAACATCAGTGGCAGGTGTGAGTTATTAACACAGGGTGAAGGCAAGCCTGTGACGCATGGAATTTAATTTAACACCTAAAAATGTTTGGATCCTTATAAAATATATCATGAAATCTATACTATATACAGAACAGTATTCAAAGAAATAAAAAAATTTGATTTATTATTATTGGCTCAGAGATTTGCCTATTTTAACAAAAAATAATAATGATCATATTGTTGCAGGGACATGCCCTGCAGTTGGGTTATGGAGTAGCTTTTTCCATCTTTGGACAGTTTTAAGTTTCTGTTAATAAGTGGACAAAGTGCTCCTTTTCTAGGAGTGTTACGGTAGCGCATAGCTTTAGTTTCCCTCCCTCTGGAGTACTACAGAGGGATGCAGTGAATAAGAGCCTGCTGCAGACTCCCTCTCTCTCGCTCTCGCTCTCGCTCTCGCTCTCTCTATCTCTCTCATCCTCTTCTTCTTCTTCTTCTTACTTCTTTCACATACTCAGTGTGCATCCTCCTCTGCTCTCTGCTTAGCTCTTCCCGTAAAGGAATGCTGCAGTAATTAGATTTTCCACATAATTCAGTGAAATGGTTGAAGTAGAAGTAGAAGGGGCTTCTCTGGATTATGTAGCATACACTACTGTAGTTGGTGCGTATGTGTGTTTAAAGTGTTTGGTGCCCAGTGAGCTTCAGAGTTACTGATCCGGTGAGTTTGGCGTTACTTGATGCTCAGGAAGAAGGGCTCGGAGCTGTCCAAGGACCGGGAGGTTCTGCTGGATTTGGAACACACTGGAGAGTCATATGGTGCTGAGTGTTACGGAAGCTTGAAGAATGGGGGCTTTATTCCACCTCGATATGTAAGTGACTTTTATTCAGTTTTTTACTTTATGGCTTAAAGTTGTCATTATCCTGACTCGATCACCTTATGTAGATAAGTGTTATATTATATTATTATAAGTATTATCATATCTCATTTATTATCATAGTGCATTTATGCTATACTCCTTAAAGCAGTCACTGTTTTCCCTGGTGCTAAATTAAAACATTGAGTGTGTGTACTAATCCACAATCAGTGTGGACTAATTCAGCCTTCCTGCTAAAAGCTCTAATTATACAGAGTCCAGTTTATTCGATTCTCTTCAACACTTGTCCTCCCATCTCCCTCCTCTGATGTTTGTCACATGATCTGTTTAATTATTTTCCTCATAGTCGCTTTGGATTTTTATCAAAGCATTAATGAGAAATGTATTATAACACAAAATAGAGCTAATACATTATAATCTATGACTGTTTACATGAAACCAGCTAAACGCTGCTTTCGATGACAACAATGATCCAATCGATGTCCAATGTGAGAATACAACCACTACAGCAGCTCGACCTCCGGGCAACTACTTCAGAGATGGACGAAGTAAAATAGGTAAACGTGATACTGGATGTGACCTGCTTAATTTCATTTATTTATTTATTTATTTGCAATAATTAAATGAAGACGAATATCATCAACCGTAACGATATATTTTGTAATGTTGAACGAGCAGCCATATGAATTGCTTTTGATATTCATTGAAACTTGATTGTAAGATGATAGATTTATTTATTTATATTTTATTATACAGTCTAAAAATCTAGCTTAAACATGTTCTTTTTAAGTATTAAATATATTGGAACATGACTGATGCACAGGTGTTTCCTGTTAGATTCACTGTTAAGATAAATAATAGCTTTAATTCATTAATGTCTGCTATTGGATTAAGCTCTAGGTTTCTGTGGGGAAAAAAAAAAAAAAAGATAAACCAATAAAAACCTCAGAGAGCTATCTTTGGGAGAAAAGCTATCCTTTTAGAAAACTTGATGAAGGGGAGTTATATATAAGTAAATGTGCCGAATAAAAACGAAATCACTTGTGTACTAACAACCAGACACTAATGATAGTAGTTTATTATACTATAGTGATAGTAGTAGGTTATAGTAGATTTTAGGGGATTAGTGGTAGCTCAGTGGTTAACGTGTTGGACTGCTGATCTGAAGACCGAGGTTCGTTTCCCAGCACTGCCAATCTACCACTGCTGGGCCCCTAAGTAAGGCCCTTAACCCTCAACTGCTCGGATGTAAGTCGTTCTGGATAAGATAAGAGCGTCTGCTAAATGCTGTAAATGTAAACGTTTATGATTTGAGAAGAGTTTGAGAACAATATATGATCCACAAGTTGCTAACCACTTATCAGCAGTAAGAATCAGAAGGCCAGATTGGAATTTGTAAACAAATACAGAGATGATCCACAAAATTTGTGGAAACAGGACGACTTTCCACCAAAGTGATGGAAAAGCCAAAGAGTGGTAAAAGGATTTGCTTATGATCCAAATCATACAAGCACGGCAATGGTAGCACCATGGCTTAGGCTTACATAACTGTTCTGGAACATGATCACTAATCTGATAATTGAATTCATGATGATATCTGAAGAAGAAATTAAGGCAGAACATTCTGTCTAACAGTTTACAGAGAAATGCATCCGATCTACTGTAATTTGTGGAACAAATAAATGTTCCAGGACACACTGCCAAACGAACAAAGGACTTGATCAGGGAATCAAATGGAAGGTTCCACGGGGGGGCCAAGTCATTCATTTTGCAAATCAGCTAATGTTCTGATCTAACATCTCATAGTCATCTTTTTATCTTGGACCCAAAAATGTCATTCTGCAGATCTGGAAGATAGTTCAAGTTCAAAGTTTATTTGTCACATGTACATCATACATAGTACAACATACAGTGAAATGCTTTGACGACCGACCGAAAGTTTGCTGTAATTGGGGGTGAGGGAGAGAAGGAAATTGTAAAAGGGGGGTTGGTTGCATATGAATATTTTTATTAGTGTAGTTATAGACAAATAATCATTGCTAGGCTGATGTGATAAAAAAAGCAATGCGCCATAACCACCATGAAGCTGATGAATTATTTAATAACTAATGATGCATGCTTTTTTAAACTAATGTGGAATGCCACATTGATCCATTCGATCACGCTTCGTTTCCCACAACCACAAGACAACAAAACATCGAAAAGCTTCACGGCACAACAGGACGTCTCCAATTGCGTTTTTTACTTATGTAAACTCTTGCTGTGTGTATGTTCCAGATTTTGTACTGGTGTGGGAGGTGAAGTCCCGCAGGAAGCGAAGGGCTCAAAGCAAAGGCTCAGGAGAGCCCCAGGAGGATGAGGAGCAGGCGATCCAAGAGGAGAGCAGATCTGAGAAAAGGAAAGCACAGCTGGCCAGATGGAGGGACAAATTCATTCAGAATCTGCAGAGTGCTGATCTTCTTTTAGAAAAGGTCCAACCGTTCGACCTGTTTTTCTTTCGATTCTGTCTTAAAGGAATCGGTTTGAATTGTAGGTTCTGCTGTTGTTTCTATGATCAGGAGGAATCATCCAGTGTAAAAAAGACAGTCCACTATTTGAAGCTCAGTGCTCCCTGGGAGGTGTTGGTGTACTATGCTGAGGAATTATGCCTCAGAGCACCACTACAGGTCAGCTTTTTTTTAAATTCACCTTTATTATTATTAGACAGCTGTGCAGTATCTCTACCGCAGCCTAAAGGTCATATTGTATATATTAATGTTATTAGAAAGCGCATTCGTTGACATAATTAATTGTCCCGCAGGCACAGCCGCATCCAGATTTTAACACCTCGGCCCGGGTTCTCCGGAGACTCTGTGTGCCAAACATCATGGCAGACTCAGTGCCTAAACGACCAGTTGATTACTACACATGTGCCTTCCGCAGGTCCAAAATGGAAAAGTAAGGGCGGGTTAAACTATTTTTGTTAGTGCGCGTAAGTGTTTATTAATTAATTAACAAATTAAGTAATTAATTGATTAATTGGTTGATTGATTGAGTTGTTAATTAACTAACAAATTAAGCAATTAATTGGTTGATTGAGTTGTTAATTAATTAATTAGTTAATTAATTAATCGGTTGATTGATTGATCGATTGGTTGATTTATTAATTCAGTAATTGATTGGTTGGTTGGTTGACTGACTGACTGACTGACTGACTGACTGAGTGACTGAGTGAGTGAGTGAGTGAGTGATTGATTGATTGATTGATTATTTTGCAAGGTTTCTGGGCTGTGAGGATCATGAGAATTATTTCTCCACCACACAGAGACAGCGCATCGTGAGTAAACCTTTAGCTTTGTCTGTTTTGTCGGCCGCGGTCTAGATGAGAAATTTGTACTGATATATCTATTTTGCTTTTCTGTGTTTCTAATCTGTTCTCTTATGTACTTGGTAATAAGTGTGCTGTTATGGGAAAATAATCAAAGGGGTCCAAGACAAAGTGGAGCACCATTACATTAAAAGGTTGATTATTTCCCAATAACAGTAGAGAAATTTTTGGTTCCTCCTATACCACGGCCATTTGCCAGAACTACCATATTTTTTATATTGAAAAATGACGATACTTTGGGACAACACAAAACAACATATTGACCTTTGACTGTTACCAAATTCTGACACTGGTGGCTGTAATCATCAACAATGCCAGGCGTTTTAATGGGTTTATGATGAGTATCTACCACGTAGGTCCCTAAAAATGATAAAATATTGCATGAGTGCAGCAATATAAACCTGTGATTTGCTTTGAAGCCAGAACTACTGAACATCTGATTAGTCAGGGCCGATAAATTGCAGTGCTGCACTACAACATGTTCTTCAAGTCTTTGACTTAAAAGGCTATTATTGGCAATTGTTATTGAAAAATGACAGACAACTGGTGTATAAAAAAATCATTTTCATGATTCAAATTATTTGTAAATTATTGACTAAACTAGGACAGCTGATTCTGCATAAAACTTCAATTGGAGGATGATAAATCATGTCGTATTATAGCAGATTCAGTGGTATATCAAAGTAATATATTAACATGCCAAATATTAATCAGTTTTTAGATCAAGTCTGCATGTTTTCCAAGGGTACTCCGGTTTCCTGCCGCCTCCAAACACATGTGATTGTACATAGGTGAATGCGTTACTCTAAATTGTACATAGGTGTATCGGCTCTTTAAATCCGAACGGCTGTGTTCGAATTGCGAGCCGTGAAGTGGATGAGAATTGAAACCCAGATGCAGGCTTGGAAAACATAGTCTTTACTTAGATTTCGCAATGACACTTTAAACAATGAACCTCTGAGCAATAACATCCACCACCGACTACAATTAAACATCTACGCAGTTCTACTCCGGCGTGCTACTTTTAAACCCTTAGTGATTAGAGACAAACATAACCAGGTTTGTGTGATTACACAATTAGACTGAGAGAACACAAAACAGGTGCGCATGGTTAGATGTGGGCGTGGCTGTGGGGTGTGTGTAAATGAATGGGGAAAACACGGCTTCGTAGCGTTTTAAATGGTCCTGGCATGTTACAGATCCCCCCCCCTTAAGCGCACACTCCGGGTGCGCAGACAGAACCATCTAAAACCTACGGCAGGCCATGGGGGAGGGCCAGGGGCCTCAGGGAGGGGTCCAGGAAGCTGGGGCGCGGAGGCGGGGTGGGAGGGGTGGGCCTGGGCTATGGAGAGCGTGGAGGCGCCATCGCGGCCAAAGGGGGGAGCTACGGGACCAATCAGGCCGGAGCGGGGAGCGACGGACCCAGCGAGGATGAGGTCATCGCTGGTTCCGACTACGTGGCGAGAGGGGGGAGCGAGGGAAGCGCCGAGGCCAAAGGGGGGGGCGAGGCAGGAACGACGTCCGTGGCCGAGGTAGTCGACCGAGCGACATCCTCCGCTTCGTAGGCAGAAGCAGCGGCGTCCTCAAATGAGCTGAGGGACCAAGCGACGTCCTCGGCCGCCATCGGGAACGGAGTGACGTCCGACGGGAAGCGCTAGCCGAAACAACCACCCCAATGGCCTTGGGCGGGTGGGCGGGTGGGCGGGGAGTTGGTCCCCCCTATAGTCAACACTAGGGGCGCCATCAGTCTGTCGTGTGCGGTGGCTGTGTGACCTTGTCAGGCTTAAGAGAAACAACCATAAAAACACACTGGTATACATGAGCACAGTGACCCCCCTACACTAACAGACCCAGGCAAAAACCCAACACCCAATAACAGTCTGTGGAGCAGTCAGACGAAGGTAGGCGGTGAGGAGGGCCGTCCGGCCCGGGCGGAGTCACCGGAGCACCGTTGGACTCAGACGTCCCGTTGCCATCGAAAACCCCATCCCCCTCCGCTAGCCAGTCACCTCTGCACGTCCGGTCCAGCGCAACCGCATTTGCCGGCCCTGAAAAATAGTCAGGTTCTGGGACAGTTTCGAAGCCATGGTTAGTTACTGGGGGAGGACTCTGGATGTCGTCGGACGCAGACTCGTCGTCCGTCTCCGACCTCCAGTCACCCTCAGACACCCAGTCAGAATCAGACATAACAGTTATTTCAGCCACGCTGCCAGTCTCTGATGTCCAGTCCCCCTCGGACACCCAGTCAGAATCAGATCCATCGTTACTATCAGCGGCTGCGTCGGTTCCGGACGCCCGCTCTGGCTCTGGAACCACCAGCTCTGGCTCTGGAACCACCAGCTCTGGCTCTGGAACCACCAGCTCCGGCTCTGGAACCACCAGCTCCGGCTCTGTTCTGTAAGACCTCAAAATGGCGATTAACTCGTGAGGTGCGTGCTCATACCTCTATGGCAGAAGATCTGTGAGGTACGGCTCGTTCAGGTCACTCCAGAACACCGCTCCGAGGTCTGTACGGCGCAGCTCTATCGGGGTCACCTGCGCCACATACTCAGTCACATACTCATGCACTTCCCGCTCTCCCTGAATCACACCCGCCAAACGGCGTTTGAATTCCAAGAACGTAGATTCGGGTCATGCGGCCCTCTCGGCGGGCTGGCAGGGGCGTGGCTCGTGTGCTTCTGTAAGCTGAGTGGGCGTTGTTTGTCTCCGGCAGCCGTGGCGTCGCGAGGGGAAGTATGTGGCGTAATACTCCGTGAGGCTTTGCTGGTCGTCATAGTCTCGCGGAGGCGGAGAGAAACGAAGCGTGGGATATGTCCGTGACTCACGGCGCGGGTATCCGTATCTGTAGCGCGATTGTCCGAATACCTCGCACATTAGCCAGGGGCCTTTGTCCACCTCGCATAACTCCTCATCGGACGGCTCTGTATCCCTGAAAAAAGCGCGCTCTCTCCGGCGTGCTTCCCAGCTCTGTCTGCGCAGCCGCCGCGACCTCTCTCCGCTGCTCACTTTTCTTTCTTTGTCCGTGAAACGGTACTGCTGCATTTCTTTTAAGGGTAAATGTTTCTGTATCGGCTCTTTAAACCCGAACGGCTGTGTTCGAATCGCGAGCCGTGAAGTGTATGAGAATTGAAACCCAGATGCAGGCTTGGAAAACATAGTCTTTACTTTACTTAGATTTCGCAATGACACTTGAAACATGAAACAATGAACCTCTGAGCAATCACATCCACCACCGACTACAATTAAGCATCTACGCGGTTCTACTCCGGCGTGCTCCTTTTAAACCCTTAGTGATTAGAGACAAACATAACCAGGTGTGCATGATTACACAATTACACTGAGTGAACACAAAACAGGTGCGCGTGGTTAGGTGTGGGCGTGGCTGTGGGGTGTGTGTGAATGAACGGGGAAAGCACGGCTTCGTAGCGTTTTAAATGGTCCTGGCATGTTACAATAGATGAATGTGTGTGTGAATGGTTGTCTGTCTCTAAGTGTTAGTCCTCTGATTAACTGCTGATTGTACAGGATGTACCCCGCCCTAACTCAAACACTAAGTTATCTAATATAGACTACAGCGCCCCCTAGACCCTGAACCGGATAAACACTAGATAATGAATGGATGGACTCTCTTCGGGAGTGTTGTGAGCTCTTTTTCAGTATAACATATATAAGGATATATGTAATTACCTGTGCAGGTGTATGAAGTCTTAGCAAGGACGGTATATGGCAAGCGCAAGCGTGCTGAGGTTGGCGTGGCTCGACTGTTAAATGAAGGTGCCTTCAAAGCAGCATTTCCACTACATGATGTAAGAGATCGCATGATCACATGATCTGCAATAATAATGCATATATTTATTGTAGATGTAGAAATGCTAACTTGTTCACTTTTTAGAATATTACATTACAGTAAATAATTATTAATGAATTGTTACATGCACAGAATGTATAAGTATTGGAAAAAAAATTTTGTTAGGGTTACTATATCAACTTTATTTATATGTATGTTATTCACTGTCTCTTTTGTAACTATGCAGTTCATTTGGAAGTGTTGTTTATGCTTTTTAGTACAATAGATTAAAATCTTAAAATCAGTATCACCACATACCCCAGTTTTTTCTCCCATATTATTTTCTTTGTACATACACACAACGAATAATATGGGAGACGATACGACGACTACTACTAGTACTAGTACTGCTACTACTACTAGTACTGCTAGTACTACTACTACTACTAGTACTGTCTTCTCTGTGAAGGGGCCAAAACTTTGAAATGCTTTACCTACTAATTTGTAATAAGAATATTTTGAATATAATATGAAATTACAATATTTTATTTACATGGTTTTTAAAGTTACATGAAAAATCACAAAAACAGAAATATACAGTATGTACAGAAAATAGAATATCCAACCAGGATAACATAATTCACAGAAAGATAATAGAGGGGGGAAAAACCCCCACACACAGCAGTGCCTCACCCGCACACATATACAACAATCATTACAAACACAGCTAATAAATTGAATATGAAATATGATATATGAAATGAATATGAAATGAATATGAATTGAATAGAATATAATGGTAGAGCTCTATAGCTTATGTATGTAAATAATTGCTGTACTAAGTTCTTATACAAGGAACATTCTGTATTAAATAAATCGAAAATAAAATGGATCCTGTTTTTTATCCTCAGGGTCCGTTCGAGATACCTGCAGATGAGATCTCTCCTGATCAGTTAAACAAAAGGCAGGTCCTGTATCACTACTGGGCTCGCTGGTCCAAATGGTACAAGTACCAGCCTTTGGATCATATACGAGAATATTTTGGGGAGAAAATAGCTCTTTATTTTGCCTGGCTTGGTGAGCAGAAACCTTTTTTGGTGCATGATGATGATGATGATATAATATAATATTTAGAGAAAACAAATAATTCTACGTTGACAATATGCATATGTTCTGTTTGGTCCGCATAGGCTTTTACACAGTGTGGCTTCTTCCTGCAGCTATAGTTGGGACCATTGTGTTCATCTCAGGCATCATGACTATGGGATCCAACACTCCGGCGTCAGTATCATACGCAAATGCAAAGCTTCTGCAAAACTTTTATGACACGCCATCATATTGTCTCTTCCTATTCTGCAGGCTACTGCAGCAAACGCTGTACTGTCAGTGTAGGTCTCTCTCTCCCTTTAATCTGTTTCCATGGAAACTGTTGACCGAATGTGCTTTAAAAGCGGATGGGGTGTTTGCAGCAAAAGCACTAAAGTGCGGAGATAGGGAGCAGAAAGGCATGAAGATCAGGCTTCAGTCAGAGAAAAGATAAAAGTATGATTGTGCTTTCTGCATAGTCATTGATGCAGTACCTTGTATGTTCACAGTATAAGTGCTATTGATCCACGGATAAAGCTAACGTACACTTTTAAGTGATAAGACACTTATGTCATTTTCAGAACCGCTCATGGACTACCTTATTAGCTCTATATATTTTTAACTTAATGTCATATTGTGTGAAAGCAGTTGAGGTCATCTCCGTAATGCTGCACTTTAACCAAATTATTTTGGCTGCAGTGAGCTCATTGCTTCCTTTTCTCATGTCTCATTTGCTAACAGTTTACAAAAGGAGGGAGGAAGAAAGTTCTTGGGCTGGATTACACTTTTGTACGCCATAATAACCATCGATTAAAACATATATATATGTATATATAATAATCTATATATTTACAACCGTGTTTTTCCCAGTATGTCCTCTAAAATAGATAAATGAGGTTATATTTACCGTACATTTCTGGCACTTGTCAGATGCTCTTATCTAGAGCGACGTCTCATTTTTTTATCCATCTGAGCAGATGAGGGCTAGGGGCCTTGCTCAGGGGCCCAGCATTGTCAGATTGGTGGTGCTGGGAATTGAACCCATGATCGTCCGATCAGCAGTCCAACAGTGCTACCACTTCCTTACTATTTATAACATTTAATATTTATTACAATCTATAAGCAGGTCATAAAACTGTAATGAATGCCTTATTACCATTATTTAAAAAAACAATTTAATTAAACCTTATAAAAAGACAGATGAGGTCTAAAGAAAGAAGCCTTTATACAGTATATGCATCTTTGTGGTTCTGTGCGATTGTAGGAACAGTGTGTCATGTCATGTACACATGTGAATCTTGTTTGTCATGAAACGTCGGTGTAATTTTTTATTATAAATATGGGGATGTGGTGGCTCAATGGTAAGTGGCTCTGGGTCAGTGATCAGAGGGTCGGTGGTTCAAGCCTCACACCAGGCAAGCTACCATCATTGGGTCCTTGAGCA
>JAOUQX010000015.1:4660680-4685948 GCA_028566295.1 Liobagrus marginatus
ATAGATAGAGAGAGAGAGAGAGAGAGAGAGAGAGAGAGAGAGAGAGAGAGAGAGAGAGAGAGAGCGAGAGAGAGAGATGACAGAGGAAACAGCTGTGTGTTACGTTACGTAATGTCTCCAGTAGAACATAGGCGGCTCTTTAAACAGAACTGGTGACAAAAAGGTGATATTCTTAGTGTCCCCCTAATCGCCTTCAAAGCTCCCCGAGTCTATATTTGTCACAGACGCTCACATGCTGGCTGGATTCTGCTACTGTTACTGATATTTTTAGCCCTGGTCATGCTGCTGCATGCATGGCTAACACAAACACAAACACACACACAAAGCATTCTAGTTAGTGCACTGGCTAGCTGGTGGCCTTATTTTACATTTCTGACATAAAGAGTGTTGAATAGGCCCTAAGTTCTTAAAGTGCCCGAGGACGTAGTGCATGAAACGATATGAATGAATCATCCTGGAGCAGAGTGAAATTCCTAAAAGCTGATAACAAACATTTCGGACTGAATGAATGTTTCACTATGGAACACATGGGAGCTGGAAAACGAGCTGTGATGGAAGAGCTCGCGTCGCGCTATGTGGCTTTGGTTATATTTTAAATGATAAGCGCTTATCACCAGACTGTGAATCATCCACTCGTCACTCACCACTCACAATCCCACCCGCACCCCCACACACACACATCCCTCCAGCCCGACACACACACACACACACACACACACACACACGCACACACCATTTCAGAACCTAAACTAACCCTAATTCAGAGTTACAGCTCCTCTGATATGTACTACTCAGGCATAGGTTAATGGCGGCTATCTTAAATACCAGCATGAGGTCAGATACACAGAAGTTTGGAGATGTTATCTATCTCTGCTCCATCTCAGAAGCTTTCCTTAACCGCCAGCTACTGAAAAACAAACGCGTCTGCCTGCCGACTCACAGCTCCTGTACCTACTGCTTTTACACCAATAAGTCCACAGGAGTGCTCCGATAAATATAGTGCTAGCAAACATACAGGCAGAAACTAAAACATTTCCTCAACACACACACACACACACACACACACACACACACACACACACACACACACACACACGCACATTGATATAAAGAGGAAATAGGCAGATCTGGGGAATTTAGGACATCTCATCTTGGCGCTTTTGGTTTCTTCGTTGTTTCTCTTCAGTTTACCCTCAACGATAATTATCACAATAAATGTTAAATATTCATTTCTTTCCATTTTAAAGGCAGATTTTTGCTCCTGAGTGAAAGGTTTTACTTTTTACTTTGACTCTTTATCAGCAGAATATTTCATGAACACTCACCAAACACCTGAACAATATCAAAAGCGAGGTCGAATATTTCTAATAAAATCAATAATAATATAATAACATTATATTACTAGAATATATCAAATGTCTTTATAGAAAATGTAAGAAGCGTAATATGATACACGATGATAGGTTTACGCGGCTAAGTTAAAATGCTTAAAGTAGAGTTAGAGTCCATAGCACGTGCAGCACCTTTAGCCTGTATGCTAAACGCGTAGCGCCGAACATTATATCAGCATTTATCCAACTGTTATCGTTTTATCGTCCAGCCCTAGCTATTATGTAAGTTTCCTGTAAGAAAACGGTGTTTTAATGTTTTTGGAAACGTATTTTTATAGAATAAACGAAAGGTGAGACATTAACAGTTTCTAGCTGCTAAAAGTAAGTGCATAAGTGATAACGGGAATTCACTTCAAGGAAGTGATCAAGTGATCAAGTTTCAAGGATGTTCACCAACGCGTCAGGTCAATTCGACAGCAGTAATAAACTCAATGGAGTTTCATTTTAATGTTCAAATAAATATGTTGATGATCCTAGCAACGTCTAACCTGCAGGCTGATGGGAAGAGAAATGTGGAAAAGGACAAAGCCTGGAAGTTAAGGGCAACATTAACTCATGTGTCAGAGCTCTGACTGGAATACACTCAAAACGTAAAACACACACCTATTTTGCTTTGTTAGTGAGGACATTCCATAGATGTAACAGTTTTTATAGTGTACAAACTGTACATCCTATCCCTCTAACCGACCCTACTCCTAAACCTACACACACCCACCCACACACACCCCCACACGCACCCACACACACACACACCTAACCCTACTCCTAAACCCACACATCACACTTATGGGGACTCATGAAACGTCCCCATAAAACATGCTTATGTCATAATACCAGTATAATACCCTTGTTATTATACACATTTGTGTCCTCATAAACTCATGAAAACAAGTTCACACACACACACACACACACACACACACACACACACACACACACACACACTCTCTTTATTCAAAAGGCTGATTCGATAAATATTTCGACCTCCTACTTCCTGTCTTCTAAAAGTACATCTAAGATGAAGGGAATATTGATTTAGGATTCTGTCCCTAATGCATTTAAAGCTGACGATCGCAGGCTGAGGAATGAAAAGTTAATGTAAGCTTTCTCTTTGTCATTATTGATTGATCGGAAAAATGGAATCCATAAACTACGTATAAATGTTTATAGTTCAATAGGAAACGAAAGAAGCTTTAATGTAGCAGAAAAATACTAATCCTAACCCAATAAATATTTATATATCTGTATTAAATTCAGCGTTATTAGGCTACAATCTAAACAGCAAAGCTCGTAAAATAAACTCTTCGTGCCTTAAAACATCAAAAATTACTCACTACACTTTTAGCGTTTTAAATACATCGACAGTATAAACTACAAGCTAGCTCATGATGTCACCTCATACCTGATATAATGTTTAGGATATTAATATACACATTAGGACACATAGTTAAATATTATTTACTCCCTATGATATGATCAGTCCGTTTTACTGACACTGATGATCTAAGCTACATAAAGAATAAATCATTTCAGGACAGTATTATAAAACTAGACAGTCAGGGCACGGTGTGATGTGTTAGCGCCCTAAAGGGGTGGCGGTGGCTCAATGGTATAAGGCTCTGGGTCAGTGATCAGAAGGTCGGGGGTTCAATCCCCGCACCAGGCAAGCCATCGTCATTGGGTCCTTGATCAAGGACTTAACCTCACTTGCTCCAGGGGCACCATTTGTTCTGGCTGACCCTGCGCTCTGACCCCAGCATTCAAATTTGTATGCTGGGCTTTGCGGAATAAAAGAATTTCACTGTATGATGTGCACGTGACCAATAAACTTAACTTTAACTTTAAAGCTAGATGTTTCCCAAAAACCTATGTCCTGAAGTGCATTTATCTGTAAACAGCCGATTGGTAAACAGCAATTTGCAATTTATCTTATTTACGTACTAAACAATGATAGAAACATTCATTCATTCATCATTCGTTGGCTAGCGTTTAACCTGTTCAAGGTCACTGGAGCCAATCCCAACCCTTAGGTGTGAGACGGGGTACACACTGGACGATCACCAGTTAATCACAGGGACGTATGATAGACACATATGTACTTTAATTACGCCAAAGATTCATTTAATTACATGAATAGATAAAAACATGTCATTCAACCATAACATTTAAGACAGACCCTGATTATCACTCAAGTTAACACTTTTAGAGTTTCTGTTTTTTAAAAAAAAACAGCTTTTTAAGACACAATTTAAAAAAAAAAATTCTTTCTTTTTTTAAACTTTCTCATGTGGATAAAAAACTACACTTACAGATTCACCTCTGAGCCCTGACACTGGAGACTCCTTCCACAATTTCTAAACATCTACCCGAAAACTTCACCATGTCGACCGTTACACACGTTTCTAATCAGCTCATGCGGATCATTTGCTTTAGAAGTGTTTGCGCGGATCGTTATTGGAATGATTGCGCTAATAGAATTCTGTCTTAGCTTAGCATCTAAAGCAGTAATAATGCTAACCAACAAACCAGTACTTACTGGCACTCATCACACAATAAAGCTGTTTTATTGGCGTTATCGGTAGTAGGACGTACATGTGCTATATTCTGACATCGAGTTGAATAACCCGCCGTTTCATTTCATTCATTTGATTTATGACGTGACTTTGTGCACACTCTTTACTAAATGTACTCGGAGTGTGTGGACACAGAGCTGGTTTGTCCTATGGACAGTGTGTTACGGTCCCCGTGCTACTGTCCTAATGTTTACTCAAGACCAAGGCAGAACACCTGTCCAAACACACACTGGCCCTGCGACTCCAGCAGCCCGAGGACCTGTTTATCCGGGTGTATTTACACCATTAATATAATGCACTCGTCTCCAGAGTTATAAACGATACCGGAAGACCAACCGGATAACTTTCTTTATGAAATGTATTTATAGGAAAGCAGCCTGAGAGAAATAATGTCACATTATAAGGCATGGGATTATAAAAGGTATGTCAGTGCTCCTTAATGTCTAGCAGATTCACACTAAAGGGACAGAAGATGTTTCTCTTGATGAAAATGTGCTTCTGATGGCCAATCAAATCTACAGTACATCAGCTTCTGTCATTTACAGTATAACTAACGATACATAAACATTTACGCCAACTTTCAACAATATAAATACGTATACTGGCAGGCACGATATATTGACCCTAAACATTTATAGGAGGAAAATGACCTTTTTTTAACGCTTTAGAACAACGGTTTTAGTGCTATTTTACCACACTGGTATTATTTGTGTGAATAAATAAAATAACACACTGGCGACTATTTATTTCCGGCTTTACTCGCGCTACCAAAACAATATTTATACAACTTGTCCTGCTCTTCGAAACACATAACAGCGCTAATTCAAGCCCTGAAAGCCGCACTCGGGGTCGGAGAACGGAAACCGCCGTTAACGACCCTGACAACAAGTCGCCGTACACCGGCTGTATCCTGCGTACCGTCCGTTAGCTTACCTCCGGGAAGTCATGGCGGCCGCTTGGCTGCTGAAGGCCGGTGTGAAGGGAAGCGGAGCGCGAGCTACTGTAGCGAGTCTTCCCGCGCGCGCCTGCCTCTCACTGTGCTGTGCCGAGAGCGAGCGCAAGCGCAAGCGCGTGACAACCGGCACTCTCCGCCTCTGGCGTGCGATGCGCTGTGACACAGAGGCTGCGTCCCAATCCGCACGCTACCTAACTACATAGGCTAGTAGGTTATGTTCTTACACTACTCCAGGTAACGAAGATGTAAAAGGCGGGTGTTTACATTTACATTTGTCAGTTTTACAGATTACGTTTATCTCATTAATACAACTGAGGAGTTGAGGGTAAGTAAGGGGATAAATCTTTATTTTTCAAATGTACATTACTGCATAGTAAAATTACTTTTTTTGCATATCCGAGATTAGGATGTTGGGGTCAGAGAGCAAGGTCAGGCAGGTTACGGCATCCCTGGAGCAGAGAGGGTTGAGGGCCGTGCTCGAGGGCCCAACAGTGACAGTTTTGCAGTGGTGGAGTTTTTACCCTGATCCCCTAATTAACAACACACAGCCTTAACCACTTGCGCTACCATTTCCCCCAGTGGCAGTCCAGTGTTAATGTTGATGTTAATGATAATTAAGGGGCAACTTACATTTACGTTCACATTTACATAAGGGCAGTCGCCCTTATCCATCTTCACTCTACCGAGCAGTTGAGGGTTAAGGGCCTTGCTCAGGGGCCCAGGTTAATGGCCAGCTCAAGGGTAGCTTAGAGGTTGTGGGAATAGCAGTCCAGCACCTTAACCGCTGAGCTACCACTTCCCAACTTACGGTTGGGGTTAGGGTTAGGATACGGTTAACATCATAGGTTATACAGTAGGTCATTCAGGGGTTGTTGTTAAGTGGTAGCTTACAGGTAGAATTACTGTTTGGGTCTTTATCGATTTGTAAGTCTGCATAACAGAGATAAAGTGCAGGAATGAGACCGGGCCGAACAAAATACTATACAATATACTGCATTTCGAAGCTATTTACGCCTAGAACATATATCTAAGACTAAAACGTCTCCAGCTGACCTGATTTATTAAAGACTCAAAGGCAGATTTTGGGTTTACTTATTTTAATGTCCGGTTATATTATAGTGAATATTCCATCAGTGTTCTGAGTCATGAACAGCGTGGTGTCAAAGGCACAGTGCTGAAATGATATACTTCTTACTTTTTTAAATACAGTGCCTCTCCTCTTACACAAACCATGACACACTCATTCAACCGTATTCCATATAATTACCAGCACCCATATAGAGCTGTAATGTTAACAGTCCTGCTGGATGTTAATGAAAGCTTACAGATACGCTCCTCAGCACAGTGTGTCACTTAGTGAAAAAGAATCGGCTCTACAGCTTACATCTATCATCAGCACGGTTAAGAGGTGGCAGCTGTGGGCACAGACTGTACGCTTTGCACTGATGCCATGGCTGTGCTAACGTCACCAAACGTTAATCTGCCCGGCGGATACGCTTATGTAATCGTCTCTAGTACACTAGGCACTCATCTACGGATTGTACTCTCTGTCTGTGTGTAACTGATAGGATCTGACCTGCTGCTTGCTGCAGTTGGGAAATTGCCAATGCAAATATATGATCAGTTCCTATTCCACAGTGATGTCTCCAGCACGTCTTATTTAGCCTTATGCTAACGTTAACAAGACAAACTCGCAGATGTTGGTAAATAAAAAAGTACTTTCAAAGTAGGATAATAATATTAGTTTGTGTGTGGATGATGCAATAGATGTATGTGTATAATTGCTCATTTTGAATCTTTCCTACGGTATATCCTTACATTGTTCAGTTCGAATGTACGACTGTTAAATAACGTGTACTTTGCTTATAAGTCTTTATGCAGTTTGACTGACAGAGAGCCGAATTAATTGCTTTAGCAGACATTTGGACGTAAGCATAATAAATAGGTCATTTGTAATCGATTAGGACTTTTGTTTTGATTCATATTTCTGAAAAATGAGCCGGTGACTTGATTTCATATCAGAGGAGCACACAGTAGAAGAAATGCTTTGCAAAATACAGTATATGCAAAATTTGGTTTGCTTATTAAAACTTATGCTGCATTCCCATGTACCCACAGATTCTATACACAAAAATATGTCCTCTGCACAGACACACACACACACACACACACACACACTCTCTAATCTTCAACTAACTTCTTATTGCATTGCAGCTTTTCTCATCCGTTACTCCGTATAGCATGTATACCGTAGTCTTTAGTTTATCAGTCAGATTGTTTTGGGATTGTTGCAGCCTAAACTGTTCGATGCTGCTGATTTTTTAATTTATTTTTCTTACGTGACGTTTTGAGTTTTTTGTGCTCCGATTAGAAACATTTTTAAAATTTGCAAAGCTGCGTAACTATTTTTATTGGTATGTGAAATCATGTTCCACACATGACTGGGAATAGAAGAGGGCTTTGGCTGAATGTGTGTTGTGATGATGTCACATGACCAGTCTTGACTTTAAATGTTTGGGATATTGTATGAAGTTCCTCTGAATATTGAAGAATTCTGTTTGGAAGGTTATATTTACAGTTTTCTTCATTAATTTGACTACATTTTTGTAAAATGTAAGGCAAAACAAACGTCACTGAACTCCTCCTTCCTCGGGTAAAGAGTTGTGGTAAATATGAGCTGGAACAGTGAGCACACACTCATTCTTTGGACATCTAGCTTGTCCAGGTACTTTTGTAAAACTCATTTCAACACACTACGATTTGACACGGTTTCTAATTGTGCGTGGTATTTAATACAGATCATAAGTGAATTGAGCTGTAACATTACTTTTAATATATATATATATACTATATATATTATAATATAATTATAGTTTTTCTGACCTACAAATTAAAGTCACATCAGTTTACTTGCCAAGTAGCTTGTAACGAATGGGACTCAGTTATACTGCAGGTTTAGACATCTTATTGATTATAGAGCTGAAATCTTACCTCTAATATGTTGTCTATTATTCAGTGACCCCGATTTACAGAGTAGAAACGTTCACTTTTTAAAACTGATATTATAATCAGATAGATTTTTTGCAAGAGGAACATTCAATTTGAAGGCAAAGTAATTTTGAGTGTATGTGCTGCATTGCATTCGGTGCGAAACACTGTACCAACTTTAACCTGAACGCTTTAAGGGTTTAATGTCTCTCTCCCCTTCATCACCGTGCTTTATGGAGACAGTGAGGAATTCTTTGTTCGGCATGGCAGGAGAAAGACCAGATTCTATTCAGGACTTGTCTGTGACTTCATCGCCTAAGGAGTCAAAACTAAAAAAAAAACAAAAAAACCTCTTGGACAAAAACAATGGGAGCCACAGAGGCGTTGATGTTCCCAGACAGCTGAAGCCTTGTTACGAGGTCTAAAAGGCCCCTTTATTACACCATCGGGAGCCCAACAAACACACAGAGGGTCTCTACTCATCCAGGGATGGATCATTTCATCCCTATTTCAGCCATCACATGACTCGGCTCTTTGATAGGATTTGGTGGTTGAGCGTTATCAGGCAACCCGGCAGCTAGCCAAGCTGAATTACATTTGGATTCGAAAGATTATAGGATGGATTATTCCGGAATAATTCCGGATTTTTCAGTAGTGAGGAAAACACTGAGGGAAAGGGCTTACAGCAGGAATTGTTTTAATAATACACACTTTTTTTCATCACAGTGCAAAACAGATAATGACCTCTGCTATCTTTTTCAAATAAGATGAAAATTAGACATGACCATAACTGCATGTAATGTTGATCCTCTTTATTATTCAACATTTATCTTTCAGTTTTGACTTGTAGGTCCTTTAAGGAAAACTCCAGCATTTATTTATAATTAATGCTAGTTTTAATTGCGCAAACTACTGATTGTCTATTTTTAGTAACAAACTGTGGCACGGTGGCAGAGTGGTTCACAGCAAGAATGCCATGTGGTCGATTCCCACCCAGGGTATTTCTGTGTGGAGTTTGCATTTTCTCCTCACGCTTGCGTTGGTTTTTCCTGGGTACTCCGGTTTCCTCCCACCCCCAAACATGTGATTGTACAGAGGTGAATGTGTTACTCTAAATTGTACATAGGAGTGAATGTGTGTGAATGGTTGTCTGTCTCTAAGTGTTAGTGCTGTGATTAACTGCTGATTGTACAGGATGTACCCCACCCTAACTCACACACTAAGTTAACTGGGATAGACTCCAGCGCCCCCTAGACCCCGAACAGGATAAACGCAAGACAATGGATGAATGAACTGTTTCCTACAGTACCCACAATGCCACTCGACTGGCCTTGATCGCAGCACAAACGCTACTTCGCTCCTATCTTGAGGTCAGTGAAGCAGCACTTTATTACTTTAGTTTGTCCACTCCTTTTACCGCCTTCTGTGCTCAAAAGCTTTTTGCTCCCGCCACAGTAGATCACTAACTTTAGTAACTATGTCGTGGAACTCTGAGTCCAAAGTCTCTACACTTTCAGTGCGCTGAATGTCTTACGTACTTAGAAAAGAATCCATTATCTTCTTCAGTTTTCTCCTAATTTACACTGCATTCAAAATGTCCCACTGTGACACCAGTGTGGTGCCCAAACGCTAACTCCTTAGATTAATAAAAATTACAGCATTAATTAAAAATTAGCACCGGAGTTTTCCACAGACTTCTAGCTTTGCTCTAGCAAATCAGATGATTTCCACCCGTACTGACACAAACAGCTGGCGTAGGCGGACGGGTTTGTTTTACACTTTATTTCATGGTGGTGGGAACACAAGACACAAGTAATAAAGTTAGTAATGGGAATGTCATGCCACTCTCATACTGAGCACTGCCCTCCAGGAATATCTGAATCAAAACAGTCGCTTACAAAGGCCAGGAAAGGAAATCACTCAAAGACATAAATAGATATTGAAAATAGCATTTAAACAGTAAATATTCTATCTGTAGAGTCCAGAACATCGATTAATTTTTTTTCTCAGGCATTCTGGAATATTCTCATAAACAGTATTAATACAAATATCAATATCTATGAGTTCATTTACAGGATGAGGCGATGTGGCTAATATAGTGGCTAAACAGAGAGCATGGAGTAGGTTATTAAAGACGTGGTCTCTGTCACACCGCTGAGTGAAGATGGGTTTAAGGCATTTCTCAGACAGTTCCCATCCAGACGGTGGATGTTCATGCGTGCGCCCCATCCTCATGAGCCCAGCACTCTGTCCTTTTAGTGTCCTCCAAGCATGCAGGAGGTCCAGTAAAACATTACACAGCCAATGTTTTGTTTTTTGTTAAAAAATAAAATTAAATTAAAAAAAATAACGAAAAAGATAGAAGTAATCTTGAAAGAAAAGGAAAAGATGACAATAAACCAGTGTGGGAAATACGTAACAGGACAGATGCTCGACTAATGCAGAATTACTGTTTTGAGTTTTGGTTTGTAACACTACAAGTCCTCTAAATGTAAATCAATGGCTATACCGATATATGATTGTTTCTCTCCCCACGAACAGCAGGAACAGAATATGGGAAATGGACAGATGAGTTAGGATTTCTTCCAGTGTATAATACAAAAAAAAATAAAAATAAAAAATAAAATGAAATAAAATAAAAAATCCACAGATGCACATTACTCACTTACACAGTGACAGGGTTATTATGAAATGATTTTGGCTGTCTTACTGCTTTAACAAACGAAAAGGAGAAAAAAAGATTAAAAAAAACAAAACCCTATACAATTTTCCCCACAATAAAAAAAACATAATATTTTGCTATGAGCAGGTTTTTTTTTTGTTTTTTTTTTTTAAGTTTTGGACTTGTATTGAAACTAAAAGATCTCTTACATTGTTCAGGTCTGCAGTACAAACAATCGCATCACATTTGTTACAAAAATCGTGTTTCATAAAACAAACCCCATGCATTAACATTATAATTATCATCATTATTCATGATAATATTATTACTATTATTATTTGATTTGTTATTGTTTTCAATACTTTCGCTCATTCTTGCAGCTGATGCAGGACGTAGACGTCCCTTATTTCTGATGCAAAGTGCTGACGGTACTCGTTTAAAAGGAAAAAAACAAACAAAAAGAAAACCATCAGGTCAAGAACAACTGCAATTTCCACACATCTACTGTACCAGCGTTCTTACATACGCCCTGACGTCATCTGTTCCCTGCTGCTCCCCTTTCGGCTCCTTGTGCTACGGTGCCCCCTAGTGGCAGACACTAGTATAGCAAGCACGTGCTATTTATTTATTTTTATTATTTTTACAGCGTGACAGACTGACACATTGAAACCGATGTCCATCATGCCGTCGTTCACCAAAACTTCAAAAAAAAGTTTTTTTTAATAAAAAAAAACTAAAAACTTAAAACAACAACCAACCGACCGACCAGCTTCAATCAGAAGAAACGTGTACAATTCAATGCAATCTCAAAAAAAATACTCAATATTCGCCCTGAAAGGAACTCGAAAGCACAAGCTAAACCAAAACATACTAAACATGACGTGTAAAAGTTTGCATGCAGCAAGTAGTCGTTCCTAAGGACTCAGAGACGGATGCTTGTGATGGAAAACTTTTCCTTCTTTTCACAGTCGCGTGTATTATTGTTCTATTCCTAACATCTCGCATGTCAGTAACTTGTTAGAAATATTTCAGCCTATGCAAAGTTTTGTCTAGTTTATAGACAAGTAGTGAGCTTAAAGACATGAAAGGAAACTGGGACGGACCCTGATTACTGGCCGAAAGGAACTCGAACACGTGTTCAGTTAAACTACCAGTGACATGCTCGTGCTTTGTTCGGAAAACGCTGCTCGAAGCGACAGGCAGCAGCGGCTCAGTGGAATGTACGATGGCGTTCTACAACGTAGGAAACAATGGCACCCAGAGAAGGCAGTCGAGAGCGGACGACCAGCACAGCACCTACCTTATTCACCATTTCAAGTAATGAACAAGATCAAATTGTTTTGTTCTTGTCGTCCTAAAAACAACACAGCAAGTATAATATTTTTTTTTTGTTTGTTTCGTGACACCATGTAACTGCAACTTGGAAGAAAAAAAAATGGCGGCACTGGTCCAAACCAGATAAACTATAAATCGTAATCAGAACAATACCGTATGCTTTCGAATATAAAACGCAACGAAAAGTATACAAAAATAGAAAATAATTACAGCAGTAGACATGGTGGGGGGAGGGGGGAAGGTGGTAGCAGGCTATTTGGCTGAACAGTGTAATATTTTAGGGCTGTTTAAGGCGTCCTCCACTAGATGCAAATCCACGGCGTCTACCGTCACGTCTTTCACGCAGCCCACAAAGCCGGTACTGTACGCCTTGGGAAGGCGGCGGGCCACCGACATATCCTCAAGACCACCTATAAGGTAAAAAAAAAAAAGCGAACAGGGAAATTAAAGAGAGTAGAAAAAGGCGGGAGGAAAAAGCCGCATGTGCGTTCGGAAGAAAACAGAGAAAAATAACAGGAAGCACAATCAAAACCTGATATTAAAGGTTAAATGGGGTTCGTGGAGAAAGTTATTTTATATTATTAGGGTTAGGGTGACACAAATTTTTCATTTGAAAATAATTGGTCAAATACAAAAAAAACTTCAAGAAAACACCGTCTAGTGTGTCTATATTGTGCTGCTTTGTAAGTGAGGACCTTTATGTGACATTCAATGCTAATGGCAATGCTAATGAGTTGTGTTGGGAATGAGCTTTGCACTTTACATTAAAACACACAATTAAAATAAAAAAAATAATAAAAACATTCTTTTGATCCAGCTAAGGTTTTGTTTGACTTAGCCAGATGTAAGAAAAATAATATTGAACACTTATGAGGCTGTATTAATGTGCATGAGCTAAGCGCTAACAGAGAGCTAGCAGTAACTTTATAGAGCTGGCTAAAATACAGTGTAGAGAATAAAAACTGTCATCACTGCTTCCTTTCTGGGCATTTTTATTACCCAGACTGTGTTCTCCGTGTAGTTTGTAAGAAGCCCATGTATTTTGTTTTCCAGCCTGTCAAACAACGTTTGTTACTACACAAAGTGTTGGCACACAAACAGAAACAAAGCCGCTGTAGAGAATACACACAAACAAAAGGAGAGTCGATGCTACAAATCACTTAGTCTTGCCTGATGTAACTAAATCTGATATTGCAGAGACACACCGATCACAATCATTCAGTAGCTGGTTATCATGAGACGGGTTTACAACGGGTTAATGATACAAATGTCACAGCAAGGATTTTACTGTGTGGCTACAACATAAACGTACACATGGATCACTTCTAACATTTCCACTTCCTTTATTATCTTGAAATGAACACGAGCATGTGCGTTAATAGAACAACCAGGCTGTAAGTTGGGCCCGTTCATTCTCTAATATATGCAACAACAACAAAAACAAAAGGCAAATTCCGAGGGTGTACTTTTGTAGGATAGCTGGTGTAAAGTGTCAGAAAGAGGAATGATAAAAAAGAGTGTAAATAGGTGAGCAGATCAAAAAGCCCTGAACTCAGCTGTGAGGATGAACTCAGACAGCAGGAAAGTGTGAGTGCGTTTTGTCTCACAACACATTGCACTTTTGAACACTCTTGACTTGCTTTATCTCGGATTGGAGCAGTGGCAGCATGCCGAAAGATGAGCTGCAGTTCATCCTCTTTGTCAGGCTTTCTCACTGCCTTCCTCTATAATGTGTTGTGAGCTGCAGAATAGGAGGATCTACTGGGTTAATGTCATGCGACGTGCAGCTGAATAATACAGTAAATAAACCATCAGGAATGTAAGCAAGGAACCATTTGAATAGGAGGCTCTTAATGTGCACATTGCTGGTGGATAATGTATTCTAGCTGCGGGGTAACTGTGGCTCCTGTTCTGTTGCTCTGGCACGGAAAGTTGGAGGGCATTCTCTACTTAATGCACAAACATTCTTTTTACTAAATTTTATACAAATGACTTCAGTTCTATAAATCCTTTTAACTAGGGATGCTCAAATCGATCGGCCGGAGACAGGCATCGGCCAATAATCATAATATTAATACTGATATATATATATACACACACACACACGTATATATTATATCATAATCATAATTTTTGACTCGCTCAGTTTCTCACTAAACTTGGCCGATCTCACTAAAATGATCTTTGTATTTGTATTAAACTTTGTTTGTATTTATTTGTGTCTTATATTAAGTATCCTGATATGCATAGTGTTCTGCATAAACCCCATTTTAAAGGCATATTAAACTGTTCACTGTATAATGAATCATGTTTGCGATTATTTAGTATTCTGTTAAAACAAGTTACATTACCTATATTACATAATTACTGTAAAAATGTAACAACTATATAAAAATATGTCAAAGGCAAAATCTATACTGTAACTTTATCTGTAAAAAGGTTAACGGTGATCAGAGAGTGCTCATATCAGTTATATAAAGCTTTAAGCATTGTAATCCGGATCGGTATCGGTCGATCACCATGACAACGCAGTACTCAATATCTGGTGCAAAAATCCTGATCGGCGCATCGCTACTTGTAACTTCTCTGTACTCTCTCCCAGTTCTGTCAATCTTTGACGTTCAGTTTAAACGGGCCACACAGCCTACAAATAACACTTCCACCCATGCAGATCAGTGTAGCATTATACCTTAGCCCTGTTAAATTCTCAACTCTAGCTTCTACTCTGATAGCCTACACCGTTCTACACCATTAAATAAAACTACAGTGAAAATCCATTATAATTACAATGTCATCTTTTTACTAGTGAGACATAAAACACTATGGGATGTGCAGGCATTCGAAAATAGTCCACTGGCTGGTAACAGACTATATCATACTAACCGATTTAGTGTTTTATTCCTTTTATCTGCAATGGTTATTCATCAGTGCCCCCTGAGTCATTTACTTAATGTTTAATAAATCCTTCTGATGATAACGTTCTTCCAAGATTAAATGCAAACACTGAGGCCGAAGTGAAACTAGGAGATAACACACTCGTATTCTTGTTGGATTAATGACCAGTCAAGATTATTCCAAAGCAAGCACTACCTAGACTCAGTGTATAAATATTAAAAGTTTCACCCAGGAGCTTGTAGACTTACGACACCATACAGAGTCTTATGGTATTTTGCTTGAACTTGGTGTTTGACCCGAGGCTCGTTTGCACTGAGGAATCTCTTGGATCATTCCAGAAAGACTAGCCAACAGAAAGGGCTTCACTATGAGATCTGTTTCTCACCTATTAATCTGTTTGTTGAAGATGAATCAGGTGATAGATTTGGTTTCACACGTTTGGTGAAATCGTAAGACAAAGAAAAAAAAAAAGAAACACTGTTGTGGTTGTTGGGGGTGTGTAGGCAGCGGCGAGATTAAGGATTAAGGCAATATTGCTGAAGGGAAATTTCTGCTTAAACAAATAGCACGAAGGGAAATGTCCTATGTGACCCGGTCCCAGTTTGCATCATGGGTGAAAACTATTCATTTGTGTGTTGGGGTGCATACAGTTGTCATGTAACCTCGACAAAATGTGCAGTATTTGTAAACAACAACAAATATATCGATCAGATCATCTATTTTGAAGAAAAAGCACAGACAACATTAGTTAGGTTTCCCAATTCGGCAACGATTAAGATGTCCGTTACAGCACTCGGGGCTTAAAAGCTTTCAATAATTGCGTCATATTCAGGGCGAGTGCTTTCTGAATATTTCATTAGGTAAGTGGCACACAATCTATTGGTGAATGCAGATATAGAGAAAGTCAAAGGGGTGAAGAAATGTATTACATGATGTACGGGGTTCTTACCCAGCCAAAGGGCACCATCTGTATCCAGCTGTGTGGCAGCCAGCGGTGAGGAGCCTGTCACTGCTGCCTCATTGCCGACTTGCAGAGAGCCGTCTCTCAGAGCCCTTATCAGAGAGAGTGGGAGATTGAGAACGTGAATCAAATACAGCTGACTTTACTTAAACCTATTTTATTGCAACGGGTACAACATACCTGCTGGCTTTAATTCGGATCCAGTGATTGGTGTTGACCCGCACGGATGATCGCAATATTACTGGCTTGGAACCGAGGTCGTAGGTCATTTGGACACGTCCATCCACGATAGCCAGAGCGATGTAGTCGGAACGCTCCACACCTTTTCCACTCCACAGGAGGAGGCCTTGGGTGGCCTCGGTTTTGATGCTCAGCTCAAACTTGTTCACCAGCAATGCCTTCTCACTATACCAGGAAGAAAAAAAAGAAGATGTAAGTACATGTAGCTGATGTGCGATACTTATAAGATTCAGCACTCTTGCTTCTGAGTATTTTTATAGGGCACACAACACACACAAAAAAAGATATGATATCATTAATTAATTGTAATGCTTGTATGTGCATAGGGATACGAATAATGAAAATAATGATGAGGCTTTGAAGATAATATGGTCATAATATGGTAACACTAATATGGTCATTTACCTTTTTGATACGTACAGTATGAACATGATTACAATTTGACCAGGAACCAGAAATAACACGGTATAACGAGAAATAACGAATGTCTACTCACTTCTATAAGTGTCCGAGGGTTTGATTATCAGTTCTTAGGTTTAGTGTTTGCAGTGATAGTGCCACCTAGTGTTACAACTATGAGGAAAACCATTTAAAACAAGTTTATTCGTTGAGTACTGTTATTATTGCTTCGGTCCATTTTAGAAATGAATACAGGACACGGTTTTACAGGAAACAGTATACATGACTAGGTTGTGCTGTTCTTTTAACAGACTGCATCAATTTATCTCACCTGACAGACGTCTCATACCAATTATAAGAATTACAATCTGTGGAAACGGCTCCTTGTGGAACATTTCTAATTATGACTTTTCACCGGACCCTGTTAAGGTCCTCATAAGGTCTACATGATAGCATGGTAAAACCTGATAAGGTCTACCTGCTGTTTCCCTGTGGGAAGATAGGCTAATGAGCGAGTGTGTGGGAGAGCAGATTACGCAGTCTAATCCCGTGGGGTCTTCATGGTTCATTAGTAAACTAGGCCATGCTGCGGGAGGGGGAGCTGGGAACGTGAACACCAGAATGAGAGATCGAGTCGGTGACACCCTTTAGGTTATCGACAGCCTAAGATGTTTTACTTCAACCTGTGCTGTCCCCCAGAATGACTCTTTTCCTGTAGAGTGGGCAGGAATGATGCTCATATGAACTGCTCTGTGGTTTTGATCTGTTAAGTTGTTGCAGAGTTTAGTAGGAAGTGGGACACACACCTCCTATTATCATCCACTGGGGCAAACGTTTGAACCTCATAGTTTTAGGCATGAGGCATCGAAGACTTCTAGGCTGGTCAGCAGGGATATTATCATCACACCACCACAAGCGTACGTCTCACTCTCACACTTCACACTCCTTATCTCACACACATACACACCCACACACCTTTCATTCTTTTAGTTTACTGTAAAAACACCACTGGTTTTAAAAATAGCAGCCTTTTTAGTTCGGTCTTAAGAGAGCCGCCATTGTGAACGTAAGTGTGCGTCTGAGTGTGATGGCGTGTGTGTGCGGTTGATCAAGCGAGTAGCATCAAAAGAAGATATTTTAACGATTGAGGAGAAACACTGAAAAAGAAAAGCTAATAAACACACAAAACGTGGCACGACACGCGACAACACAAATGTAGAACAGAGCAAAACAAAACGTGTGGACACAAAGACAGCTGAGAAACACAAACAAAAACAGACAGAGCAGGTGGCAGGAGGACATGAGTCTTCACACCACACAGGAGTGCACACTGGAACGTTTCAGCAAACTGTGGGATCGCTGTGTGTTTGCTGATGCGTCATGGCTACTGATCCTCACAGATGAACGTTTACACTCAAGTCATGAGATTAGCGATTAGAGAAAACAATACAGCTTGGAGTTTTAGCTGCGATTGTTTAACCTGATGTAGGTGAACAGAGTCCAGATTCAACCATTGTGTGCCATCTCTAATGTAGGGGGCTATCAGGCAGTTGACTGAGTGTGTGTGTGTGCGCGTTTCGGCTTAGCACCAGCTTAAATTAATCAAACCCATGAAGCAGAGGAGTGGGGCGAAACCAGGCTGTGCGGCTATTTCTTTCTTTTCACCCTGTCACAAGTTTCTCATCTATCGCACCATTGCCTATGCGTATCGCTATGTGAAAGCGGCCGTGTTGAGAAGCACTCCTACAATTGAAAATAATGACAAAGTTTTACACTTCTTTAATTAAAAGACAAAATTTCATTATGCAAATCGTGTTTGACGAGGCCGTGATGGAGTAAAGATGCATAATTATTTGGTGTAATTGAATTCCTCCCTAATGAGACACATATAATGTGCTGACTGGACTCTTTCCACCAAATTTACCCACCACAGGGCTGCCAGCCAGAGCTTTAAGTTCCCCGGACCTCTAGCAGAAGGTTCCTTTTATGATTGCGCTATCATTAGGAATCAATCTAAAGCTTCTGGACAGTTCTCCAAAGTGGCGATAAAATCAGTACCTGAATCCGCCCGTGTACACACACACACAGTGCAATAAACATGCACAGAGGATTTGGTTAGCATTTTAGAGATGTTCTGTGCAATGGAGTGTTGCTTCAAGTTCATTACACTTTATATTATAGGCTGAATCAGCTTAATGGTCAGAATCTGGTTGTGTTATTTTCATTGTGTGCCTGTAGGGGGCAGCACCGCACACAGGCCAATAAAATGTTCCGCTTAGAAATCTCCAGAAGAACATAATGTGCGTGTCATTTTTCATTAAAAGAGTCAAGCTGTGGCATTTGGCCCATGTGGAGCAACGTGGGGAACGGGCAGCATGCCAGGACATGCAGTTCGGTCAGGGGGACTCACCTTTGAGCTGAAGGGGTTTCCAGAGATTCGGGGCTTAGAGGAGAAATAAAGGGCATGCAATAAGCTTACGAGGGCTATGGGGACAACCACTGATCGTGCACTCGCTGGGGTAAAGAAGCATAGAGACCAGAGAGTCTATGGACGTGTTATTAAGCCTTTATGAGCAAAGATCAACACTGCGCTGTTACTGTAGAAAGACTTAATTAGCAGCGACGAGACACAAGCTCCATCAATAACGGTTTCGTGCTCATCCACCCAATTAAACTGGATGGAGATGTCCTAGCGCCAGAACGTGAGTAACATTACGACACTTGTCAAGTGTGGGAAAGGCAAGGAATACCAATACACACCTTAGAAATGAACTGGAAGTCCAAATAAACTGGGGTGAGTGAATGTGTGACGTGAGCGAGTGAGTAAGTAATTGAATGAGCTCGCTCGCTCATTGAGGGTGAAAGTGAGCAAATGATTTATATCACCAATATCAAGCTTCCTCAAGCAAAGCCGATCAAAATCAAAGCACTCCATCAAGAACACAATGGGGTCAAATATCTAATTATGGAAAGGCAGCAGTAGAAACCTGGTCAATGAAATCATCGGGAATTGGAAAATTGATCCAAGGTTGCAGAGGAAGAATGAAGACAGATGGGGCTTCCAGTAAACAGTAAAAGCAATTTTACAATATTCAGCAACAGTCTCAGTGTATTAAAGTCCTTTAAGGAGATCATTAACGTTTTGGCATTTATACAGGAAGCGAGGAAGGCCAGTAGAAAAGCCACTTTAGAAGGCATTACCTCATCTGTAAATTGTATTGATGTTTGAGGCAGCCCACTCACATTGCTCACTCGACTATAAGCATATCTCTGTTAAGGGTATTTGATTACCCATAAACAAAAAGTCCTTAATTAATATGTTATTTCCTCTATTGGCTGGGGACATGTTTACCAGATATCACAATTAACGATTTGACAGAGAAACATGGATTTAAATGTTGAAGGATTTTCACCACAAAAGCGATTTGGTGTAATTTAAAATGAATCCACCAAAGTTCAAGCCAGGAATCAGTACAGCCATTACGCAGACAATTACATTCTGAAACAAACAAATAATATAAATTAAGTGCTGCTAAAAGGGGGACTATTACAGATTGGCCGTTTCACTAATGGTGGCGATTAAAAATGCCAGTTCGCAAACGATATAACTTAGTGTAAGGTGATCACACGGGGTGAAAAGACACAAAGTAATCATCAGAGGAGCTGTGGTTAAATGGGGTCTCATTCGGATTCGCGTAACTGTCAATCACCTTCACTGCAGGTAGATGGATAGATTGGTTTTAATTGAGTTCTGCATGCTTTCTGTGGAGATACACTGCAGTGTCTTTACCAAACACGATGCTCATCATACATGCCGAGCATGCGGCCCTAGAACTAATGCACCTGATGAGAAAGTAAACACCTGATTAACAGAATTTTCCAGTGTGTCAAAAAGAAAACAAAGCACAGCTTTCTAACAGATGAGCACTGCTAATTCATGAATATTTAGTTAGGTGGCGCTTAATGAATAAAAAAAAAAATGAAATGTTTATTCTATACAAAATGCCGGGTTAATTACTAAAATGTCTTCACTACAGAGTTAGTTTGGCTTGTTTCTCAGTGTTTCTCAAAACGCAGTGGTTACTTACTCAGGGATCTCATTGGTCAGTTGGCTTGGGTGAAGAAAGAAGACAACAAGGAACATTCATATAAGACACAGACCAGACAGACAGACAAGACGGCAGACAAAAATAGTGGACAGACAGACAGACAGAAAGGACAACACTGAAATGGTTTGGGTTTCATAGACCATTGGATTATACTGGCTGATGATCAAGCTAATAACAGGTTGTGGTACATTGTGTGTAATACAGAGGTGGACAAATGATTATTCCGGGCAAATGTGTTTTAGCGATCAGTGTTTAATACTTTTGTGGCCGGTGGATGCACGTTTACTAAGCTGATGGAATCACAGTCACCAAAAAATAACTTTCTCATTTCAAGAACCAACTGTTCATTCACTGTTCATTCCACCTCTATAGTCACAGACATAAGAAGCATATATACGCCTAATCCAGAATTCCATGAACAAGGAATTAGCTCCTGATTGAAGAAGAAGAAGGCAGTTAAAGAGAAAAAGGTGCTGTAATAAAGATGCAGGGTTTTGAAGCTCGACTGTGCGATACATAAGCGCTCAACAGGACAATTCGGAGAGGATGTCACTTCAGGCAGTGTAGTAATTGGAAGCAACCAACTAATTAATGAGACACCCTGAAAACCAGAGACAAGGCACTAAAGAACGGGCCATTAACCCAAACCAGGAGGGGCCTAAGCGATTGAATTTAATAATCAGTCTCATACAGAGACAGGGCTTCAGAACCTACTCAAGCAGCTGAAAATGCCTCCTTACCTCTTGGTGACGCCGTTGTGATATTCAATGAACGTCCGACCGTCGAAAGCAATGGACTCAGACTCTCCGGCTGCTTTCTCGTAAGTAGCTGGAGAGGATGAGACAGTGGTAAGGAATTCATATTCACATCTTATTTTCATGCGTGGTTCCGTTAACGTTAGCGATACAGCAAAGAGGCCGCACAAGTTTAATGAGGCGAGTTTTGAAGTTGTTTTAATGCAGCCTGTGTGCTTGTGTTTACAGTGAGAACACGGATAAAAGTAAAGGGTCTCTCGAATGTATCACAGGAACAATAAACACATACACAAAGTCTTGTAGAGATTATAATATGTGATAAACCCTTAACTGCGCATATGCCGGGAGAATTCCACTTTGGGCTCTCTGTGCGCGCGCGCGCGTGTGTAGTGACATTATACCATATATCTCCATCCCGATGCTTGTTATTGTTCATGGTAGTTGTAGATAAGGTAGTAATTTATGTGAACTGCGCATGAGATGGTGTTTGCAAAAACATTCACCATCTGCCTAAGCAAAGTCATATATATATATATAAAAAAAATCTTTAATGTATTTGTCATTGCATGTAATGATAACAACGAACAAGTTACACTTCTTTATACAGTAGCACAGTGCTACCAGCGAAGGTTTATTACTGCGCTTGTTCTTACATGCCATTGTTTGAAAAATGCTTATAGTGTTGCTTAAATCAAAGTGGCAATGTTTATATTGTGAACCTTTCTGTGAGATTTTTTAGTTGCACTGTTGCTTCAGTGTTGAAAGAAAAAATAAAGGATGTTTTGCTTTGCGGTTTCTCATTAACCAACTACATTTTTATAATCACCATCGGATAGCCGCGACGTAAGAGATGGTAAGAAAACACCTCAGGATGTGCTGGTATGGGAAATAAAAAAATCGAATCTGGGGTGGTGTGATGCATTACCATCCCGAAGGTAAGAAAACAGCATGCTCTGTCATTATTCAAAGATTTATGCTTTATGCAATCAAGCAAGATGATGACAGGACTTGAGAAGGAAGAAGCGCAGAATCCAAAGGCCACCGGTTGTGAGTCATGACTCGCACTCTCAAATCAGATAAAAACGCTTACAAAAAAAAACATCCAGTCTTAAATTTATTACCATGATTTACAGATATAATCACAAGCCCCTAATGAATTTTCTGTGGCTAATTGACAATTTCATTTAATTGAAAGTTGGCATTTAGCTGCAGGTGAGCAATTTCCTGGCACCAACCAAAAAACCCCCAAAACAATCAATAAGCTGCTATTATCATCTATGTGCGTTACATACAACTATTAACAAATTGCTCCAGTTATATGGATGAACTCCTTTTGTAATTATTATTATTGACTTTGTTTAAGTAGTGCGATATTTTAAATTAGGCTTCGACACTCTATGTTCCTGTCGCTTCAGCTGTAACCGCTCCGAAAGTTAATTGACAGACCTGCGAAAGCAAAGATTATCTCTAGAATAGCAGCGTGGATTCTGCATTAGAAAGCACATTTGCAGAATTGGAGGATTAGGAGCAAGGTAAGGTTACAGGATTGTACTTACTGTGCTGGCAATGTGGTCCTGTGAAGCCAAACGGACAAACACACTCGTAGCTGTCGAGCAGAGGGTTGCACTCGCCGCCATTCTCGCACACATCTCGGGAACAAGGGTGGTGCGTGTACATGGACACGTCGCTGGAGTGAAGGGCGTTATCGGCCTTCAGGATTGACGTGCCCATCAAAGTAATCTGAAGCCAACGACAAATCAGCATTACAGCACCAAAGATGGACACACTAAAATCAAGTATATTAATTAGGGATACCAAGCTCATTTACTTGTAACCGTAAAGATGCACCCATACCAAAGGTGATCCATGACGTGACGTAATTTACAATATTTGCCTGACAGGACCGACACTGACACACATGACGGACACAATGAATGATGACTTTTTCCCGTTTTTATTACGCCCTTGGTTATTATGCCCTTTGAAGGTTATTGCTGTCCTATATTCATTAGTCTCAATGTGTTGTACTTGGAAAATTCCCAGATGACCAAAAAAAACCCATAAAAATACAGGTACAGGCATCAGTATCGGTATTGGTGAGTACCAGGAATAAAATATTGATACTCGTACTCGATCCTTACCGTACGGTATCAGTGCATCCCTAATAATAATAATAATAATAACTAGAAACCTCAAAGTTGGTATGGTTTCATATCATATTGTTTTCTCTTGGCGTGCCAAATTTCATAACTTTTTGCTTAACAAAAAACGTACTTTACATTGACTTCCATAGGAGAGGAAAAGATTTCATAACGTAACTTCGCAAACAAAACCAATAAGGGTCGGCCCTACTGGCTTGAACCCTATTAATAATAATAATGATAATAATATTTATAAACAGGAAGTAAAAAAAAAAAAAGGATTGTCCATTACCTTTTGTATGGCTCCCTTAAATCCAGCTTTAATTGATGCTGCTCTGGCCAGCGTACTGAAATCAGGTGCTCCGCCCACATAAAGTGATTCCTTAAGGTTGAGATCAGTGTGCTGATTCTATAAATCAAACGAAGCAACATGAGAACGTATAGCACTGATGCTTATGCTAAAACTCTATATATACAGTATAAGTAATATTTCATGCTATATTGATTGTATTTTACATTTATACTACCGCTGCTATTTACAGCATCAACAGAAGAGTTTGTGAAGAATTTATTCCTTCAGCTTCTATTAGTTCCTTAGCCACATCTATTAAAAGCATAACTGATTTTAGTCCAGCTCAATAGCAAATTATTCAGAAAGTACATACAAGAAAGAGGGCGGGAGACAGAGAAGAAAAGGCATAAAGACAATCGGAGTGATTGAAATGGAAACGGCAGATATGGATGGGGTTTTAATGAGTAGAATGGATGCATGATTTATTATTTTTTAATTTAATACTCCTAACACTTATAAGGCCTTTGTTCGCACCGCACCACGGATACCATGAAGTTATTCTTCTTCTAGCAGGAACATTGCTTCTGTAACAGTGTTTTTTTCTGTTCCAAGAACTTACATATGTACAGAATTAAAGGTTTTTTGAAATTTAATGTAGGGCATTTATTGCTTCAGGATAAATTGTTATAAAAAAAAAAAGAAAGAAAAGAAGAAAGGTCCATACGAACTGCCAGTTTGCTGTGCCCAGTCCAGCTTTTATCCAAGCATAAGAATGAGCCTGGGCTTTAAAAGGCTTGGCAGCAGAGCCGAAGACCCGGCCAAACAGGAAAATGGACCAACTAGCATGGCCAGTACTGTCGGCGCACAGCTGAGCACGATGTGGACTGAGATGGGTTTTAGTCAGAAACCCCGACACAAATTCTGCCATGCACTTAAACCTAAAGCAATGGTATTCAGCTAAAACTGGTAATGATCCAGTTACATAAAATTCTATGCTGATAATCAAGAATGGTTAACACCATTACTATTATCTACCAAATACCAGCAGCTAGGAATCATACTCCTTTTATCTATCAGCTCGGAACAGATGAGACATTTGATGAGTGGATGATAAACATGTACTTAATTTATAATCATCTTTAAATATTCAGTTCTAGTGGCCTTTTTGTCCAAGTATCAGTTCGCTAATCGGTCCAGAGAGGGTATAAAAAAATCAGTGAAAACAAAAACAATCTTTTTCTAAATGATGTCTCAAGCCTGGTAGCTTCTGGCCTAGTGAGACACCTCCAGCTAATAAATGCCTGTTCTTGTATCATGTCATTGGTTTTGTTTAGAAAGCTAAATCGGATAAACGCTTTGTCGTGTTAATCAGCTGTAAGGCTTCTCGTGGACTTGGTCGAGTTTGCCGAAACACATTTGCGTGTCCATACTCTCTTTTGCACACACATATGCACAAAATTGCACAGAACGAATATGTACACATTATATTATTGTCATATACATATTGCATATAGATGTACATTTGTAATTTATAATTACTGTACTTATTGTAGATATTATTTATATGCAACC